>OU342746.1:19485832-19910130 GCA_910589775.1 Avena eriantha
AACCACTTATGGATCCACCAATGTCATTGCATGTGTGTTCCTGTCATGAACCACATATGGATCCACTAGTGTTCATTGCATGTGTGTTGTTTTCCACAAACCACTTATGGATCCACCAGTGTCATTGCATGTGTGTTCTTTACACAAAAAACACATGGATCAACCAATGGCATTGCATGTGTGTTCTTTTCACAAACCACACATGGATCAACCAATGGCATTGCATGTCTGTTCTTTTCACAAAACACACATGGATCCACCAGTGTTCACTGCATGTGTGTTCTTTTCACAAAACACTCATCGATCAACCAATGTCATTACATGTGTGTTCTTTTGCACAAACCACATGGATCCACCAGTGTTCACTTCATGTGTGTTCTTTCCACAAACCACTTATGGATCAACCAATGGCATTGCATGTGTGTTCCTGACATGAACCACATATGGATACACTACTGTTCATTGCATGTGTGTTCTTTTCCACAAACCACATACGTATCCACTAGAGTCATTGCATGTGTGTTCCTTTCCACAAACCACATGGATCAACCAATGGCATTGCATGTGTGTTCTTTTCACAAACCACACATGGATCAACCAATGGCATTACATGTGTGTTCTTTTCACAAAACACACATGAATCCACCAGTGTTCACTACATGTGTGTTCTTTTCACAAAACACACATGGATCAACCAATGTCATTGCATGTGTGTTCTTTTCCACAAACCACATGGATCCACCAGTGTTCACTGCATGTGTGTTCTTTCCACTAACCACTTATGGATCCACCAATGTCATTGCATGTGTGTCCTTTTCCACAAACCACATGGATCCACCAGTGTTCAGTGCATGTGTGTTCTTTGCACAAACCACACATGGATCAACCAATGGCATTGCATGTGTGTTCTTTTCACAAAACACACATGGATCCACCAGTGTTCACTTCATGTGTGTTCTTTTCACAAAACACTCATCGATCAACCAATGTCATTACATGTGTGTTCTTTTGCACAAACCACATGGATCCACCAGTGTTCACTTCATGTGTGTTCTTTCCACAAACCACTTATGGATCAACCAATGGCATTACATGTGTGTTCCTGACATGAACCACATATGGATACACTACTGTTCATTGCATGTGTGTTCTTTTCCACAAACCACATATGTATCCACTAGAGTCATTGCATGTGTGTTCCTTTCCACAAACCACATGGATCAACCAATGGCATTGCATGTGTGTTCTTTCCACAAAACACAAATGGATCTACCAATGTCATTGCATGTGTGTTATTTTCCACAAACCACATATGGATCAACAAATGGCATCACATGTCTGTTCTTTTCACAAACCACACATGGATCAACCAATGGCATTGCATGTGTGTTCTTTCCATGACCCACATATGGATCCACCAATGGCCTTGCATGCGTGTTCTTTTCACAAACCACACATGGATCAACCAATGGCATTTCATGTGTCTTCTTTTCACAAACCACACATGGATCAACCAATGGCATTGCATGTGTGTTCGTTTCACAAACCACACATGGATCCACCAGAGTCATTGCATGTGTCTTCTTTTCACAAACCACACATGGATCCACCAGAGTCATTGCATGTGTGTTCTTTCCACAAACCACACATGGATGAACCAGTGTCATTGCATGTGTGTTCTGTCCACAAACCACATATGGATCAACCAGTGTCATTGCATGTGTGTTCTTTCCAGAAACCACATATGGATCCACCAATGTCATTGCTTGTGTGTTCCTTTCATGAACCACATATGTATCCACTAGTGTTCATTGCATGTGTGTTCTTTTCCACAAACCACTTATGGATCCACCAATGTCATTGCATGTGTGTTGTTTTCACAAAACACACATGGATCACCCAATGGCATTGCATGTGTGTTATTTTCACAAACCACACATGGATCAACCAATGGCATTGCATGTGTGTTCTTTTCACAAAACACACATGAATCCACCAGTGTTCACTACATGTGTGTTCTTTTCACAAAACACACATGGATCAACCAATGTCATTGCATGTGTGTTCTTTTCCACAAACCACATGGATCCACCAGTGTTCACTGCATGTGTGTTCTTTCCACTAACCACTTATGGATCCACCAATGTCATTGCATGTGTGTCCTTTTCCACAAACCACATGGATCCACCAGTGTTCAGTGCATGTGTGTTCTTCGCACAAACCACACATGTATCAACCAATGGCATTGCATGTGTGTTCTTTTCACAAAACACACATGGATCCACCAGTGTTCACTGCATGTGTGTTCTTTTCACAAAACACTCATGTATCAACCAATGTCATTACATGTGTGTTCTTTTGCACAAATCACATGGATCCACCAGTGTTCACTGTAGGTGTGTTCTTTCCACAAACCACTTATGGATCCACCAATGTTATTGTGTGTGTGTTCTTTTCCACAAACCACATGGATCAACCAATGGCATTGAATGTGTGTTCTTTTCACAAACCACACATGGATCAACCAATGGCATTGAATGTGTGTTATTTTCACAAACCACACATGGATCCACCAGTGTTCACTTCATGTGTGGTGTTTTCATAAACCACACATGGATCCACCAGTGTTCACTGCATGTGTGTTCTTTTCCACAAACCACATATGGATCCACTAGTGTTCATTGCATGTGTGTTCTTTTCCACAAACCACTTATGGCTCCACCAATGTCATTGCATGTGTGTTCTTTTCACAAAACACACATGGATCAACCAATGGCATTGCATGTGTGTTCTTTTCACAAACCACACATGGATCAACCAATGGCATTGCATGTGTGTTATTTTCACAAAACACACATGGATCCACCAGTGTTAACTGCATGTGTGTTCTTTTCACAAAACACACATGGATCAACCAATGTCATTGCATGTGTGTTCTTTTTCACAAACCCCAAGGATCCACCAGTGTTCACTTCATGTGTGTTCTTTTCACAAAACACACATGGATCAACCAATGTCATTGCATGTGTGTTCTTTTCCACAAACCACATGGATCCACCAGTGTTCACTGCATGTGTGTTCTTTCCACTAACCACTTATGGATCCACCAATGTCATTGCATGTGTGTCCTTTTCCACAAACCACATGGATCCACCAGTGTTCACTGCATGTGTGTTCTTTGCACAAACCACACATGGATCAACCAATGGCATTGCATGTGTGTTCTTTTCACAAAACACACATGGATCCACCAGTGTTCACTGCATGTGTGTTCTTTTCACAAAACACTCATGTATCAACCAATGTCATTACATGTGTGTTCTTTTGCACAAATCACATGGATCCACCAGTGTTCACTGTAGGTGTGTTCTTTCCACAAACCACTTATGGATCCACCAATGTTATTGTGTGTGTGTTCTTTTCCACAAACCACATGGATCAACCAATGGCATTGAATGTGTGTTCTTTTCACAAACCACACATGGATTAACCAATGGCATTGAATGTGTGTTATTTTCACAAACCACACATGGATCCACTAGTGTTCACTTCATGTGTGGTGTTTTCATAAACCACACATGGATCCACCAGTGTTCACTTCATGTGTGTTCTTTCCATAAACCACATATGGATCCACCCGTGTTCATTGCATGTGTGTTCTTTTCCACAAACCACATGTGGATCCACCAATGTCATTGCATGTGTGTTCTTTTCACAAACCACATATGGATCCATCAATGTCATTGCATGTGTGTTCTTTCCATGACCCACATATGGAACCACCAGTGTCATTACATGTGTATTCTTGCCGCTAACCACACATGGATCCACCGGTGTTCATTAGATGTGTGTTCTTGTCATGAACTACACATGGATCCACCAGTGTTCACTACATGTGTTTTCTTTTCATAAACCAAACATGGATCCACGAGTGTTCACTGCATGTGTGTTCTTTCCACAAATCACATATGGATCGACCAGTGTTCATTGCATGTGGGTTCTTTTCCACAAACCACATACGGATCCACCAATGCCATTGCATGTGTGTTCTTTCCACAAACCACATATGGATCCACCAATGTCACTGCATGTGTGTTCTTTCCATGACCCACATTTGGATCCAACAGTGTCATTGCATGTGTGTTCTTTCCACTAACCACAGATGGATCCACCAGTGTTCAGTGCATGTGTGTTCCTGTCATGAACCACATACGTATCCACTAGTGTTCATTGCATGTGTACTCTTTTCCACAAACCACTTATGGATCCACCAATGTCATTGCATGTGTGTTCTTTTCACAAAACACACATGGATCAACCTATGGCATTGCATGTGTGTTCTTTTCACAAACCACACATGGATCAACCAATGGCATTGCATGTCTGTTCTTTTCACAAACCACACATGGATCAACCAATGGCATTGCATGTGTGTTATTTTCACAAACCACACATGGATCCACCGGAGTCATTGCATGTGTGTTCTTTCCACAAACCACACATGGATCAACAAGTGTCATTGCATGTGTGTTCTTTCCATGACCCACATATGGATGCACCAGTGTCACTGCAGTTGTGTTCTTTATACTAACCACACATGGATCCACCAGTGTTCATTGCATGTGTGTTGCTGTCATGAACCACATATGGATCCACTAGTGTTCATTGCATGTGTTTTCTTTTCCACAAACCACTTATGGATCCACCAATGTCATTGCATGTATGTTCTTTTCACAAAACACACATGGATCAACCAATGGCATTGCATGTGTGTTCTTTTCACAAACCACACATGGATCAACCAATAGCATTGCATGTGTGTTCTTTCAAAAAAAACACATGGATCCACCAGTGTTCACTGCATGTGTGTTCTTTTCACAAAAAACACATGGATCAACCAATGTCATTACATGTGTGTTGTTTTCCACAAACCACATGGATCCACCAGTGTTCATTGCATGTGTGTTCTTTCGACAAACCACTTATGGATCCACCAATGTCATTGCATGTGTGTTCTTTTCCACAAACCACATGGATCAACCAATGGCATTGCATGTGTGTTCTTTTCACAAACCACACATGGATTAACCAATGGCCTTGCATGTGTGTTCTTTTCACCAACCACACATGGATCCACCAGTGTTCACTTCATGTGTGTTTGTTTCATAAACCACACATGGATCCACCAGTGTTCATGTGTGTTCTGTCAATAAACCACATATGGATCCACCAGCGTTCATTGCATCTGTGTTCTTTTCCACAAACCACATGTTGATCCACCAATGTCATTGCATGTGTGTTCTTTTCACAAACCACATATGGATCCACCAATGTCATTGCATGTGTGTTCTTTCCATGACCCACATATGGAACCACCAGTGTCATTGCATGTGTGTTCTTTCCACTAACCGCACATGGATCCATCGGTGTTCATTGCATGTGTGTTCCTGTCATGAACCACATATGGATCCACCAGTGTTCACTGCATGTGTGTTCTTGTCATAAACCTCACATGGATCCACCAGTGTTCACTGCATGTATGTTCTTTCTACAAACCACTTAGGCTTTGTTTTGCAGGTGAGGTTTTAGGTGTTTTGCTGAGTATTATCACGCAAGGTTTGGGTGAAAACACTTGATTCACCCAATACTCTTCTTTACCCCTATCCCCTTGCTCATCTACCGAATTTGGCTGTATGGTATACGGGTTTGATTCAGCGTGGCTTTTTCTTTGTCCTTGAGATGGTTGGGGAGGAGATGAAGGAGGCGCTAGATCGAGAATTCAGGATTTCGTCACCGAGACCATGCCGAGGAACTGCCAAAAACGTGAGGGGGTACTCGTGTCTCCAATCCACGTCAACCCGACCAGTTTCCATGGGATTCCTGGGATTCAACACGTCCAAGCCCGGCCTACAAAACAGTCAGTGGAGAGTTTTTCAGAGTATAGGGTTGGTGGGGAAATACGCTACAAACCCAACAAAAAATCCTCAACAAAACGAGCCCTTATGGATCAACCAATGGCATTGCATGTGCGTTCTTTTCCACAAACCACATGGATCAACCAATGGCATTGCATGTGTGTTCTTTTCACAAACCACACATGAATCAACCAGTGACATTGCATGTGTGTTCTTTCCACAAACCACATATGGATCCACCAGTGTCATTGCATGTGCCTTCCTGTCATGAACCACATATGTATCCACTAGTGTTCATTGCATGTGTGTTCTTTTCCACAAACCACTTCTGGATCCACCAATTCCATTGCATGTATGTTCCTTTCCACAAACCAAATGGATTAACAAATGGCATTGCATGTGTGTTCTTTCCACAAACCACAAATGGATCCACCAATGGCATTGCATGTGTGTTCTTTTCCACAAACCACATATGGATCAACAAATGTCATTGCATGTGTGTTCTTTTCACAAAACACATATGGATCCACCAGTGTTCACTGCATGTGTGTTCTTTTCATAAACCACACATGGATCCACCAGTGTTCACTGCATGTGTGTTCTTTCTACAAACCACATATGGATCCACCAGTGTTCATTGCATGTGTGTTCTTTTTCACAAACCACATATGGATCCACCAATGGCATTGCATGTGTGTTCTTTTCACAAACCACACATGGATCAACCAATGGCATTGCATGTGTGTTCTTTCCATGAACCACATATGGATCCACCAGTGTCATTGCATGTATGTTCTTTCCACTAACCACACGTGGATCCACCAGTGTTCATTGCATGTGTGTTCCTGTCATGAACCACATATGGATCCACTAGTGTTCATTGCATCTGTGTTCTTTTCCACAAATCACTTATGGATCCACCAATGTCATTGCATGCGTGTTCTTTTCACAAAACACACATGGATCAACTAATGGCATTGCATGTGTGTTCTTTTCACAAACCACACATGGATAAACCAATGGCATTGCATGTGTGTTCTTTTCACAAAACACACATGGATCCACCAGTGTTCACTACATGGGCGTTCTTTTCACAAAACACAAATGGATAAACCAATGTCATTACATGTGTGTTCATTTCCACAAACCACATGGATCCACCAGTGTTCACTGCATGTGTGTTCTTTCCACAAACCACTTATGGATCCACTAATGTCATTGCGTGTGTGTTCTTTTCCACAAACCACATGGATCAACCAATGGCATTGCATGTGTGTTCTTTTCACAAACCACACCTAGATCAACCATTGGCATTGCATGTGTGTTCTTTTCACAAACAATACATGGATCCACGAGTGTTCATTTCATGTGTGTTGTTTTCATAAACCACACATGGATCCACCAGTGTTCACTCCATGTGTGTTCTTTCCACAAACCACTTATGGATCCACCAATGTCATTTCATGTGAGTTCTTTTCCACAAACCACATGTGGATCCACCAATGTCATTGCATGTGTGTTCTTTTCACAAACCACATACGGATCCACCAATGGAATTGCATGTGTGTTATTTCCATGAACCACATATGGATCCACCAGTGTCATTGCATGTGTGTTCTTCTCACAAACCACACATGGATCCACCAGTGTTCACTGCATGTGTGTTCTTTCCATAAACCACATATGGATCCACTAGTGTTCATTGCATGTGTGTTCTTTTACACAAACCACATGTGGATCCACTAATGTCATTGCATGTGTGTTCTTTTCACAAATCACATATGGATCCACCAATGTCATTGCATGTGTGTTCTTTCCATGACACACATTTGGATCCACCAGTGTCATTGCAGTTGTGTTCTTTACACTAACCACACATGGATCCACAAGTGTTCATCGCATGTGTGTTGCTGTCATGAACCACATATGATCCACTAGTGTTCATTGCATGTGTTTTATTTTCCACAAACCACTTATGGATCCACCAATGTCATTGCATGTATGTTCTTTTCACAAAATACACATGGATCAACCAATGGCATTGCATGTGTGTTCTTTTCACAAACCACACATGGATCAACCAATAGCATTGCATGTGTGTTCTTTCAAAAAAAACACATGGATCCACCAGTGTTCACTGCATGTGTGTTCTTTTCACCAAAAACACATGGATCAACCAATGTCATTACATGTGTGTTCTTTTCCACAAACCACATGGATCCACTAGTGTTCATTGCATGTGTGTTCTTTCCACAAACCACTTATGGTTCCACCAATGTCATTGCATGTGTGTTCTTTTCCACAAACCACATGGATCAACCAATGGCATTGCATGTGTGTTCTTTTCACAAATCACACATGGATTAACCAATGGCCTTGCATGTGTGTTCTTTTCACCAACCACACATGGATCCACCAGTGTTCACTTCATGTGTGTTTGTTTCAGAAACCACACATGGATCCACCAGTGTTCACTTCATGTGTGTTCTTTCAATAAACCACATATGCATCCACCAGCGTTCATTGCATCTGTGTTCTTTTCCACAAACCACATGTTGATCCACCAATGTCATTGCATGTGTGTTCTTTTCACAAACCACATATGGATCCACCAATATCATTGCATGTGTGTTCTTTCCATGACCCACATATGGAACCACTAGTGTCATTGCATGTGTGTTCTTTCCACTAACCACACATGGATCCATCGGTGTTCATTGCATGTGTGTTCCTGTCATGAACCACATATGGATCCACCAGTGTTCACTGCATGTGTGTTCTTGTCATAAACCTCACATGGATCCACCAGTGTTCACTGCATGTATGTTCTTTCCACAAACCACTTAGGCTTTGTTTTGCAGGTGAGGTTTTAGGTGTTTTGCTGAGTATTATCACGCAAGGTTTGGGTGAAAACACTTGATTCACCCAATACTCTTCTTTACCCCTATCCCCTTGCTCATCTACCGAATTTGGCTATATGGTATACGGGTTTGATTCAGCGTGGCTTTTTCTTTGTCCTTGAGATGGCTGGGGAGGAGATGAAGGAGGCGCTAGATCGAGAATTCGGGATTTCGTCACCGAGACCACGCCGAGGAACTGCCAAAAATGTGAGGGGGTACTCGTGTCTCCAATCCACGTCAACCCGACGAGTTTTGTAACTACCTCGGTGAATTACGCTCTTAGTTACATGCCTGGATGAACGAAAGTGGTTAAAATAGTACGGTGGGGCCCAGGGCCACTCACGGTAGACCTTTCGGTCGTCCTAACCACTTTCAGACATCGGGACAAGAACGAGCGGCTCCTTGAGAACTTGGTGCCAGGGTGGATAGAAAGAACAGAATCATGCGCCTCCTTGAGAACTTGCTCTCTTAAACCCGGGTAGTTCGGAACAAACATCCGGTGTTCAAAGAAAAGAGTGCCTTGGACATCTACGTGGAAAGACTCATACTTTGGAAGTTGAATGCTGGAGATGATATTTTTAGTGTAAGGATCCCCAAGCTGAATGGAACGGACCTTTTCTTCCAAGAGAGGTGTTGCTAGAAGGTTCAGAAGATACCCTTGATCCACAATTTCAAGGTTGAGCTTGCGGAATTCCTCGCACAAGAGAGGCTGTTGTTCTTCCACCATGAGGTTGTTGACATAAGCTTTTCGGCTGAGAGCATCTGCCATGACATTGGCTTTGCCCGGGGTGTAGTTGATGGTCAGATCGAAATCATTGATTGTTTCAATCCACCTCCTCTGACGAAGGTTGAGATCAGGCTGTGTGAATATATACTTCAGACTCTTGTGATCAGAAAATATCTCACAACGGTTGCCAAGCAAGTAATGCCTCCATACTTTCAAAGCAAAGACAACTGCTGCGAGTTCGAGGTCATGTGTAGGATAGTTGATCTCATGCGTCTTCAACTGACGAGATGCATAAGCAACAACTTGTTTTTCTTGCATAAGGACCGCACCCAATCCTTGCAATGAGGCATCACAGAATATTTGGAAAGGCTTTGATGTATCTGGAGAAACCAAGACTGGTGTGGAAGTGAGCTTCTCTTTGAGTGTTTCAAAGCTTGCTTGACATGCAGGAGTCCAAAGGTATTTCTTGCCTTTCTTGAGGAGATCGGTAAAAGGCTTCGCAATCTTCGAGAAGTTTTGAACGAAGCAACGGCAGTAACTGGCCAAACCAAGGAAACTTCGGACTTCTTTGACATTTATGGGTGGAAGCCAGTCCATAATTGTCTTTATAGTTTCTGGGTTGACGGCAATGCCCTTGGCAGAGATGACGTGACCAAGGTAGGTGACTTGAGGCAGCCAAAACTCACACTTGGAGAACTTTGCATACAGGCGGTTCTCACGAAGCTTGTTTAGGACACACCGAAGGTGTTCTTCATGTTCTTCCTTAGACTTAGAATAGACTAGAATGTCATCCAAATAGACCACAACGAACTTATCAAGATACTCCATGAAAACCGAGTTCATAAGCCTCGAGAAGGTTGCAGGTGCATTGGTGAGACCGAAAGACATGACTGTGTACTCATACAGGCCATAGCGGGTGGTGAACGCTGTTTTGGGAACATCTTCCTTACGAATTTTGATTTGATGGTAACCACTTCTCAAATCAAGCTTGGAGAATACCACAGCTCCAGCTAGCTGATCGAAGAGATCATTAATCCGCGGAAGGGGATATTTATTCTTGATTGTTTTAGCATTGAGTGCCCGATAGTCAACACAAAGTCTATCAGTCTTGTCTCGCTTCTTCACAGAGATGGTTGGACTACCCCAAGAAGAAGTACTGTGCTGAATGAAACCCAACTTCTCTTGTTCATCCAACTGACGTTTGAGTTCAGCCAACTCAGCAGGACCCATTTTATAAGGCCGCTTGGAGATAGGAGCGGTGCCAGGTTCAAGTTCAATGACAAACTCAACCTCACGATCCGGAGGCATACCTAGTAACTCTTCAGGAAAGACATCTGGAAACTCACAAACTACAGGAACACTCTGAATACCTTCCATAGCATCATCATTCAGAGCCGCCAAAGAATAAAGCTGAATTGCAGGAGTCAGACTTGGAGAATAGACTATATGGCCTTCAGGAATTTTCAGAGAAACCGAACGTTCAGCACAATCAATCACAGCTGCATTTGCTGTCAACCAATCCATGCCCAAGATAACATCAATGTCAGAATTGCCTAGAATAATTAAGGAAGCCGGAAACGAAGAGCCACCAATCTCAATTTGATTGCCATGGCTGATATGCGCAGCCCTCATGTTTGACCCAGGAGATTGTACCACAAGATGGTGTAATAAAGGAACCATAGCCAGATCTTGCTCATGTGCAAACTTGTGAGAAACAAAAGAATGCGAAGCACCAGAATCAAACAAAACTCGTGCAGGAACTGAGTTAACAGGAAGCATACCCATCACAACTCCAGAGGCATGCTCAGCTTGAGCGGCATTGACACAGTTGGCACGAGCAACCGTAGACCCAGGCTTGGTGTTGATGTTGAGAGCCCGCGGTGGAGGTGCACGAATCATAGGAGAACTTGCTGCAGGTCTTGGAGGTGGTGGTGGAAGAGCTTTGTTGTTCATTGGACAATTCCAGTGCTGATGCCCAGTGTTTCCACAAGTATAGCAAGCACCAGGTGGACGTGGAGCAACGTAGCCAGGGACTCCGCCAGGTGCTCCAGGGTAGTTGTGGTTGTAGCCCTGGGAGCCGCAGTGAAGGAGTTTGGTGGCCTTGGTGCGTAGCTTGAAGGTCTTGGTGGAGCAGGGAGCGACGGTGGGGTGTTAGGAACCCAGACACGACGCTTAGAAGGAGCTGTCATAGCAGAAGAGCTTGTTGTATCACGGCTGTGTTTCTTTGACTCCTCAAACACTTGCCTACTTGCTTCTTCCTGCAAAGCTGTGTGTTGAAGTTCCAAAAAAGATGCCGGCCTTGCATGAGTAATTGCATATTTGATGGAAGCATTGAGGCCTTGCCGAAACCTCTTTTGCTTCTTCTTGTCATCAGAGATCTCATCGCCACCATAACGAGACAGGTTCATGAAGTTTCTGATGTAGGTGTTGACATTGTCAGTGCCCTGCTTGAGGTTGAGAAACACTTCCTTCATCCTTTCCATGACAATTTCTGACAGATATTGCTCTTTGAAAGCAGCAGTGAATCGCTCCCAAGTAGGCTGAAAACCAGAAAGATCTGCCTTGAGGTAATTTTCCCACCAGAGAGTTGCATCTCCCTTCAGAAGGTGAGTAGCACACTTGACCCATTCTTGCTCGGGGACATCCGCAGTCATCAGCAACCTTGAAACTTCACGAAGCCAGTCATCCGCATCAAGTGGCTGATCAGACACCTCAAATTGGCGTGGGTTGAACTTGAGAAAACTCTTGATGTCTCCTTGCTTGGGAGGTTGAGGTAACGGAGCAAACTCATTCCTCCTCACGCTTTCCTCGAAGCGCTGCTGGTTTTGCTGCATAGTGCCCAACGCATTTGCAATACTTGCCAAAGCAGCCCCGAGTTCAGGTGGTATGTCCTCCTCAGAACGGCGTGGTGGTGCCATCCTGTGATTGATATAAAACACAAGTCAGTACTATAATGGAGAATGATAATAATCCAAAATAGTACCAAAATGGAATTAATCAAGATTAAAGAATGCAATTCACTGAGATGATATTAAAATATCAACAAAGTTCAAGGCAACTAGAAGATATTAAGCATAACACACACGACTGAACAAGGAGTGTGGTACAAAACTAACAAAGAAAAAAATTCCGCAAATTTCGGCATTAAAATACCACTATATGCGCAAAACCACTTAACGAATCAAGATTAGTAACTCTACTAGTTCAATATACAAAAGCAAATGATAGAAGTAGTGGTATGGTTGCGACTCCATCCCGCACTCAAATCATTACTCCGCACATGAATCAGTAAAACACATATCCCAACACCTTCTTCTTAAGATGAACCTAAGGATTGGTAACTACGAAAGAGAACACCCCAACAAGATAACGTCGGATAACAAAGAGTAAGATAGATTGCATCGGTATACAAAAAATCAGAATAGATCGCGTCGGTGTACAAAGGCCTGTCGGTATGGAATGTACCAACAATTGATAACCAAAAAGGCAGATAGTGATAACATTTGGATGCAACAGATAGACAAGGAATTCACATACACACACACACAAACACAAAAACAACCTATGGTACTACGGAACCCAGAACACGTGAATCCTAGTTTGAATTTTAGAAGAGGATTGAAAACGTTACACTTCCTTACCAGAAAAATGGAAGCAGTCCTACTCTCACGTTTGTTTTTCCCTAGTATACATAACTACCAAAATATTTTCTAGACTGACAACGACCATTTTGGCTGAGACCCTGAAGGGCGGGATGGCTCTGATACCAATTGTAACTACCTCGGTGAATTACGCTCTTAGTTACATGCCTGGATGAATGAAAGTGGTTAAAATAGTACTGTGGGGCCCAGGGCCACTCACGGTAGACCTTTCGGCCGTCCTAACCACTTTCAGAAATCGGGACAAGAACGAGCGGCGTAATCGGCAGGCGAAGGGATCAATTACATACACAAATGAGTATGTATGCAAGCCACATACAACAGTCCTCAGAGCCATTCCATCTAAAAGAAATAGAAATATTGCAACGCCATACGGCAAGATTCAAATATCCTAGATAGAGATAATAATTTAGGATAGCTCCTCATACAACAAACATCAGAGTATCAGGCGGAAGCAGAAAACAAGATTCGAGTATGGATAAGAAGCAAATCGGCATAAGATGCCCCATAAATAAACACATCCCGCCCACAGATCTCACGGATCCCTGTTCTCGAAATCTCTACACCGAATGATCATTGCTAACACCATCTGTCTCTTCCACCCAGTGTCCATCTTGCGGGTACACCTGTTCATCTGAATCAAACAATTTATCGTGTGAGACCCTAGGGGTACTCAGCAAGTCTTTATGCCGCTAAAGGGGACACAACCTGGGGTGACGCGATTGCAGCAAAAGATAATACCTAACAATTCTACAGATACTCGCTAACCATCCACCTAACCAATGATAGACGAGTGTCCGTGAATTAAGAACAACAGTTATAACAGTATAATTAACAGATCCATCCTCCTCCTCGCTTACCAACGAGGAAGTGGACGAACAACCCCCATCATCCGTTGGCAGTTTTATTAACCATTCCATGAGTATTGCACTATTTACTAGTCAAGTACTTAGTCAAATTAAGAGCGGCACTTTAGTTATACTTGTCTATGATCGAGAAACTGTGCTCCAAGTTGTCCATAACCGCGGACACGGCTTTCAGAAAGATTTACCCTGCAGGGGTGCACGAATAGCAACACACACTCGATCAACCTCGGAAAAACCAAATCAAAACCCAACGAGGCATTCACGACAAAGCAATCACAGGATTCAGAAATATTTCAGGGGCCCACCCCATTAAGCTACCCGCAACGAAGTTGGCCGGCTTCGAGACAGACCCAAGGTTTGTGTGGACGGCGGTAAACGACTGGGAACCCGAAAATGTGACTGGACTTGTCGATACAGCGAAAACGTGTCACGATCCAAAACAGTACAGGTGCTCCCCGCACAATCTTAAAATAAAGCAGTAACATGGCATAAGTACAGGATAGTAATAAAGCCCCAAACTAATTGTGGCCCCAAGAAATAAGAATGAATCAAGCTCTAGCTCAGGGGGGTCCATAAGGCCTCCCGGATGTGGATAGTGCGAATAAACAAGGAACATGAATCAAGTACTCGGGGTCCTACGGGACACAAGTGAGCATGAAAAACCAAATAGCAGATATTGCTCACCGGTGCCTCTTTCATTAGTTATCCCATTACTACTCAGGTTAAGTTGTTTAGTACCTCGTTATTCCTCAGACACTCACATACCCTACACATGTTTTTCTACGACTCGCATGGCTCAAACAACCCCTGTAGTAACGGCTCATGGGATGGAGGAACAAGCTTCGGTGGGGCTTAAAAGTAAGGCTATGCAGTACTTGGGATTCAATTTAATGCAATCGCGACTCAATGATGCAAGAATAAGATAGAGGCAATAGGTACTGTATGTATGCAAGCATGTGGTAGTGCTTGCCTGGCAGCGCAGTTGAAGCGAGAGATGGATCTGGGTAATACTCCTGTGATTCCTGGTAATTCTCCTGCTGAGCGTCTATTCGAAGAAGAACCAAACAAACAAGGGCCAACATAAATAAAGTGCACAAGCATATGAATTAAAATGCGACAAGCAGCAAGCATGCCATGATGAATGATGCACAATTTGCATGGCATTAAAGTAGCATGGCAAAGGTGAGGTGTGGATACAAGAAATAAAGCATTTTGTTATTTATTTAACCAAGTTTTATTGTCATAAACAGTTCAGATTTTTAATGATGACATGATGCACGCTTCAATTCAGAACAAGGACTGCATAGATAGAACAGGCTCGTCGCGCTGATCGATTTAGACATATTATTTGTCTAATTTGGAATTATAAAACAAAAGTTATTAATTAATTAAGGAAAAGGGCATTTTAATGTAATTTTAATCATCTCGAAAATTTAAAGTGTTCAAAACATATTTTGAAGGGCATATTTGAATTCCTCACATTTTTCTGATTCCAAAACATATATTATTTGTATTATTTGGATTTATATTTTAAAAATTATTTGAATCTGATTTGAATTTGAATTTAAATCAATTTGAAAAAGATTTAATTAAAAACAGACAGCCAGGAAAACTTTTCTTACTCAGTCAGATCTAGCCACGGCCACTGACGGGTGGGCCTTGCGCTGACTGGGGCCACGCGCGCAAAAACATTTTTCCACCGCGGGCTGGGCTAGCCACTGAGGCTGACAGGCGGCCAGCGGCTGGAGGCCCACGTGCCAGTGGAGCTTAGCCCCAGAGGCTGACAGGTGGGACGTGACGGGAGCACGGGTTACGGTCCGAGAAAACAGAGGGGCTTTCCGCAAAGATGTTAGTGCGGCTGACTAGTGGGGTCTCTAGGAGCGCGGGTTAAGAATAAAAAGGTTGGGGGGTAAGTGCAAAGTGACATCGCGCACTGTTCCTCTTTCTCGTTTTCTGACGAAACTGACGGCGTGTCTGGCGACAGCGCGCGCGCGGCGAGGGGCGGGGGGTCGAGCCCGGGACGCGGGCGAGCGCGCTGAGGGGCGGAGCCACTGCGGCGGGCTAGGGGAGCTGTTAGGAGAGGGGCTGGGGCCTAGGTAAGCTCGCTGCTGCGCGGAAAACCTGCAGACACCGGCGAGCTCTGGCGCACGGTGGGCGTTCGACGAAACAAACGGCGGGGCTAGGGCGGTACGGCGAGGCGGAACATGTCAGGAGAAAGAGGGGCTCACTGCGGGCTCGACGGCGGGCTCGGATCGGAGCGAGGAGCGGCGAGATCGCTGGCGCCCCGGATCTAGGGTTTGCTGTAGAGCGGCGAGGTACTGGCGGTGCTGGGGAGCTCCTCCTTCGCGTCGGCGTGTACGAGTCGGGGCAGGGGACGGTCCTCGGTCTTCCAGGACACCTCCACGTCGCGCTGACCGGCTGGAACGACGGGGGCGAGGTGGTGCTGGCGGCGAACGGCGGTAGGTGCTAAGCGTCGGGGAGGAAGAAGAGGAGGAAGAGGGGAGTCTCGGGGTGGATCTGGCGCTACAGGAGAGCCGTGAGGAGGAGGAGAAAGGAAGGGAGAGGGAGGAGTTGGCGTGTGGGCGCGGCCAGGTAAAGGTGGCCTCGACCTTTTCCTTCTTCTCCTCGGGCACGTGCTAGCTCGGCTGGGAGCAGGTAGGGCATGGTAGGGGAGGCTGCAGGTGGGCCAGGGGGAGGGGAGACGCCGCAGCTGGGGCCAGCATGACAGGAGAGCGAAGAGAGAGAGGAGGGAGGTTTGCTCGGCTAGGTTTAGACATGGGCTCGGTTAGGGTTTCGTTTAGCTTAGGGAGAGGGGTAGGGTTAGCTGAGGTGTGGGCCAGGGAGAGAGAGGGGGTCAGGTGGGGCCAGCATGTTAGAGAGAGAGAGGGGTGCAAGAGAGAGAGGTAATGTTAGGGTTTAGGAGAATTGGGGTTACGAGGATAATAAGGAGAGTAGCTAGGTTTGATTTTATTAGGTTTTAGATTGTTAAAACTTGTGAGAAAAGCCAACCCAGGTGGAACATGATGAATGCTTGAATTATCATGAGATGAAGGTGAAAGAGAATTCCAAGAAAAGAAAAAGTAAAGAATTATGGAATAGGCCTCATATGGTTCATGCATGGAGAAATAAAAATAAGAGAAAATGATATGGATGAGACTATGAGGATGGTGGAATGGTAGGAGATGGTTCCTCAAGATAGGATCCATTAAATCAAAAGAAAAACCAATGGAGTAAAAGGTGGTGAAGGAGTTTGCATGGCCCATGCAAAATAATAATGCCATGATTTATTTTGTGAAAACAACAATAATATTATGGCATTATTCTTATGCATTTCCAAGAGGTGGAGAAAAAGCCAAGCAAAAGAATTTAAAGGCTTTGATCCACCCCAACCCACATGAGCTAGACTAAAAATGTCAAAAGAAAAGAAAACAAGCTCATGGTTAATGGGATGGTGGGATTATAAGGTGGTGGAATGGAAATAAAAGATATGCCCCCAACTCAACTTGGACATTTAGATAATATATCAATAACCACATACAATATCAAGAGGCAAATACAATTAATAATGCATATGAGAGAAAAACCAAAAGAAGGAGGGTTTTATATGATGCTCAAATGCAAGGTGGCATGATAACATGAGTATGATATAATTACGATACAACAATAATATATATGAAGTAGCCAATATCTTACTACGACAAGTAGCATTACAATGGATCCACTCACATGTGTGTTCTTTTCACAAACCACATATGGATCCACCAGTGTTCATTGCATATGTTCTTTTCCACAAACCACATATGGATCCACCAATATCATTGCATGTATGTTCTTTTCACAAACCACATATGAATCCACAAATTTCATTGCACGTGTGTTCTTTCCATGACCCACATATGGATCCACCAATATCATTGCATATGTGTTCTTTTCACTAACCACACATGGATCCACCAGTGTTCATTGCATGTGTGTTCCTGTCATGTCGGGAAGAACACACATGCAATGACATTGGAAACACATGTCACCTCCTCCTAAATCCCCAAGCTAGCCCAAAATTCTCACAAAAAGAAGCTTGCAGATTTAGGATATTTATTATATATTATTTCACCATGTGCTGTGCAACGTCTAGGATATATACATCAGCACTGGTGACCAAATGCAACTTCTAGAATACGCTCAAACATAGATTGGTGTAACAGTATAATCAGAAACTAGAAGCAAGAATAAGGTCTTGTAGGGAGGCAGCATAAAACATTTTACACAAAATGATACCAGCAACAAGCGAATGGAATTTTAATTTGCATTCGAACAGGAAAGTGGTGATAAGAACACATGAACCCAACATGGTACTTGAAAATGAAGTTCTATACAACCAAACGGTCAATCTCATTATGTCCATTATATAGACCTCCATGATCAAATTGATGCACAAACCAAAGCATATTGTAGCCTGAAACGATTTTTACAAGGCTTAGGTTAGATCGTCCTCATCCTCCTCCTGTTTCTTCAGCTCATTCTTTGCCCTGAGCAGCAGTGTTGTTTTCCAAGGATCCTGAACAACAAAAGCATCAGGTTGTAGGAATTAAATAGAATACGTGTGCATTAACGTGCAATTATCTCTTCCATGACACATGTTTGTACCAGATGTTGAACGAATGGCATCTGATTGTTTATTTCAAATGCATGCAAAGCACAAACTTACAGAATGCAGTTGCTGTAGAAATGACACACAACAAAGACAGTAGATAACAAGCAACATACCAGACGTGTCATGCCATCAAAATCCTTGATGGCATCAGTAAACTTGGCAACATCTCCATCATCCATTGATGCAGCAAGATCCTACAATAAGAAACCCAGTTCAGTACAAACTACTTCAAAGAAGGATAGTGAGTTTATTTAGCTAGGTGACTGGCCAATTCAGAACTGTCATTTAACAATGATAACCTGCTTAACAGTTTGCAACTAAAGCCAGGAAATGAAATGAAGAATAAGAGTGACAGGTGTTGCAAAGAAAAGACAGATAAGTGATATAACATACAGCTAAAAGTTTGTATTCACGAGTTCCTGAGAAAGTCGGATCAATTTCCTGCAACATGGTAAACAACTTCAGAAATGAAGCAATGGCAGAAAATAACTGGCTGCTTCAAAAGAACAATATACACCTGGTATCGCTCCAATGAATTTTGTATAGCAACCGGTTCAGCTCTACATAGTTGACAGATGCCTGCATTAAGGAGAATGCCTCTGACACTATACTTCAGAAGATTGTTGTTGATTGATTGACGAGCAATTGCTTCAAAAATCTCAGTTGCCTTTGGGTACCTAAAGCACAGAATCTCATATGAGAGCACCGAGGTTGTAATCTTGCACAACATGCTACAAGTTAAATACATACTTCCTCTTGTCCTGTAGAAGTTATCGGTTTAGACAAACCTAGAGTTGAACTTCCAAATTTGACTACTAATATATTTACAGATTTCTACTGAATACTTGAAATAATATGTGTGTTGTTGTCTCGAGAATAACTTACACAATACACTACTTTTGGATTTTATAAATATGTTTTATAATAAATTAATGCAAGAAGTTGTACTCTAAAAAGACAACTTCTATAGGACTGGGGGATTATAAAACTCAAAAAATGATGGGAACTCATAGCTTAATATCTACAGCCTTGAACAAAGAAAACATGCTCATAATCAACAAGTCAACAACAATACAGCAAATTGAAAACCATACAAAATTCTTTGGGATAATCTGCAACTGAAGAAGTTCACGTTTCCACCATGGACTATTGCAGAAGGTTCAAAGATGCACTCAAAACCAGTTCTTTTTAAACTCAAAACCAGTTCTTCTTTAACCTTGAACCGTTGAATCTGTTTATTTTAACCCCCTTTCCCCTACCCAAGCGGTTTGAAAGAACTACATGTCTGTCTTCACACCGTGTCATGGAAACATCACAAATTAAGATAAAATAAATTAGAAAATCAGGAAAAATAAAATGAAAAACATAACTTTTAAGGAATCCACAAATAGTAGATTGAAAAAAATGGATTCACTGATGATGTGTTGCAAAGTAGTTTTCTAATAGTCAATATGAAGATCAAGTTCCCTAATGCTGCACAGAATTGGGCCTCCAAATTGGAATTCCTGAACTGGCACCCAAATTCCATCGTTTGGTTGGTTGTAGTATTGGGCCCTGGAAAACGATGCCCAATTCCACCCTCACTCCCCACTCACCTGTCCGCACGCAAATACAAGCCTCCAGCCCCCGTATCGCTTCAGAATCGCTACCCGCATGCACCCTTCGTCCAAACTTGATTCAAAGCGGAGGAGCTCCGGGGGGCTGTGAACCCAGCACCAGCAGGAACTCCCCGGCGGCGCAGGTATGGACCCAGCCCTCCTTCCCTGGCCCCATCCTCCCTCTCGCCTTCCTTCCCTCCTTCGATTTCCCCTCCCAGCCCCACAGTCAACCCCCCGTGTCCCCTCACTCCCCTCCCCTCCCCTCTAGCCCTAACCCTAGCAGGTGTCTGCGGGTGGCAGACGGTGGCAGAGTGGCGGTCCGGCGATGAGATGGGGGTGGCGGTCCAGCGACCAAGCTCCAGCCCCGAATACTCCTCCCTGACCCTCCTCCTCCCAAGCCAGCCACTTCCCTTTCCTCTTGCCCCTTCCTAATTTTGTACTTCTAATTTGATGCTTGTTTCAATTTGTAGATTTCTCTAAAGACTTGGTAGCCCGTGTTGCTGATTGGTGGTATGAGCTTTTGTCTCCTCTTATATTGATGTGTATGCATGTTGATATGAATTTTGATGCATATTGGTTATATGTGATGTTGTTTCATGGTAATGATAGTGTATGAGAAGTTGATCGTCAATGAGCGCTTGTTTGAAGCATTCATGGAGCTCCCCAAGAAGTTCAGGAAGCCATGGCTTGACCTTGTCTTGATGGTTGCTATGATGTGTGGCTGTTGAGATGAACTACAATGTTACATACTTGGCTGGCTATGAACTGTCCACTTGTGCTATGTGTAAGAGACATAAACTACCCACTTGTGCTATTTGTTAGAGACCAAATTATTTATCCATGTTGTAATCATTGTTGGTACTTGCAAACTATTTTGTGTCATGTATGTGCTTCTTGTGATCTTATTCAGATTATTTTAATGTTATTAATGTTGTTATGTGTGGAAATAATATGTATACATTCTAATATACACGTGCTATTTTCATCATGTACACAAGTTACATTGTCCAAACTCAACAAAACATCCAATTCCATGGTTTCTAAATCCAAACAGGAATTGGAATTGGGTACCGCCCGCTGATTCCAACAGCAAATTCCAAGCATACCCAGACAACAGAATTCGAATTGGAGGCCATTTTCCTTTCCAGCTTGGATTGGAATTACCACTCAATTCAATTCCAAGCCCCAATTCTGTGCATCCAAACCCAGCATAAAATGTTTTCCCAAATAATCAGGAAGAAAAAAGGATTCAACAGTCAAATGTTAACATGTTTCTTTAAAATTCCTATGAAGTTTCAGGTTTTCCAAAACAAATGACGTATGTTTTTTGTATCTTTTTCCCTGATTTACTTGAATTTATATATTTTGACATGGCAAGGCTCTGACGTGCACTAAATAACAAGCTAACATCACATGAATTTTTGAGGATTTTTTCTACACCCACAAGTTCTCTCAAATACATTACTAGCATTTACCCATAGAAGCACATATTGTTTTGCCCAAAAGATAATGTCTTCAACTCAATTTAGTAGTACCAACAGATTTTAACAAAGAAAATGAGTAAGGCATTCATATTAGTAAGATAATGCTACAAAAGACAATTATAAGTTCCTTCTCCAACTGCTACCTGTAACCCACCCACCCATAACCGAACACCTACAAACTCACTGTTCGAAATATAATCATACCACAGTATATCACTATATCTATCTTTAAAAATGGGAAAAAATATAAGCCAGAACACATGAGTGAGAAGCTACCATCAACTATATGCAACTAATCAGAACCACATCTATTTTCTAAAAATATACACAAAAATATTGAACAGGCCTATCCTAAAGCAACATAAAACACTAAAGTACACAGAACTGATCTTTGAGATATAACCTGCTTTACTGTTTGAATAGCAGTAAGATAATGCAAGCTTCATTATATAACATAAGCACAGCCTTTTTTTTATAAGAGAACATAAGTGCAGATTTTGGCAGCTCAATAGCATGTTCTGCGCAGCTTATGTTCAGAATATCTTATCAAACACAGTACATTTAGGCCATGTTTGGTTCGTGCCCTGGCTAGCGCTACCAAATGTTGCCAAGAATTGGCTTGCCAATTTTTTGCCTAAGGAATCCTCCACCCACACTTGACCAATTTTTGGCAAGAATTTGTGAGAGGGGTGCGGGAAATCCATTGGCAACAAACCAAACCTAAAGCAAAGTATGCTAGGCTACCAAGTTTTTGGCAGGGCTAGCATGGGCACTGAACCAAATGTACCCTTAGGCAACTTATATGAACGAAATGATGGTAATCTTACTGTTCCAACTGAGCAGCAATTTCCGCAGCTTTCTGCTTGATGGCGTTTGATTGAGATGTCTGCCCTTCACTGTCAAAAAGATCAGCTGCCCTTTCCAGGTAATCTGAAGCCTTCTCCAAATCTTGTTCTTGCTGATATATCTCACCGATGTCCTGAAAATGCAT
This sequence comes from Avena eriantha, assembly GCA_910589775.1. Classification (NCBI taxonomy): domain Eukaryota; kingdom Viridiplantae; phylum Streptophyta; class Magnoliopsida; order Poales; family Poaceae; genus Avena; species Avena eriantha. The sequence goes on from OU342746.1 coordinate 19,508,624, forward strand.
AAATTCAGATCATGGCAGCTATGATACTCCAGATGGGGAAAAAAGGCATCTCTCTCTTTTCATTTTATTTTATATTGTAAAATGTCTCCATCCAAGCATAAAGATTTACCTTGCAGTATCTTGCAGCCATGCTCAATCTACCAATTTCCATAAACAAATTAACAGCCTGGTCTAGCACTTGCGCAGCTTCTGCATAAGATTTAACAAATTGTACGGGAGAATGAGCATGATGGAATATAACATAGAGAACATTAGACAGTACGCATAAAGAAGGATGTGCAACATAAATGAAATTGTACTTTCCTATTTTCAAATGTTCTCAAGTTTTCGCTATTGGAGATACAACACTCAGACTTGGCTTGGTATTGCTGTGTCTTTTCAGAAGCACTATTTATTCCCATTTATGAACACATCAGTTAGTTGGAAAGCACCTTATTTTAGGTGTAACGGTTCATTCACTAAAACTAGTAAGATTCCCTGAACTAAATTCCACATTTCAGGACAGTAACCACAAGCTGAGTTCAATACTCCCCTGAGCTCTCAAAAATTGTATTTCCTCCGTCCCAAATTAGTTGTCCCAATATCTACTTCAAACATACATTTGCTTTGACTGAACTATAACTTAATCAGGACTAGGCAGACAACAATGGATGCATTAAACCGCAAAGTGCTTCATGGTCTTAGCAGTTTGCACGATTGATTCCCTGTTTACTTCTCTAGTTAATCAGGTCAAGTGAGGTCAAATGGAACTTCCTTTCGATGAGTAGATGCCGATGTTAAGTGATCAAGTTCAATAGAAAAGAGTTGTTACTGAATCAAAAGGAGTGCAGCAAAATTGGATCATGCTGGTTCACATGAATTAAAGGGGAACCCAAAATACAAAATAAAATAATATTAAAGGCAGATGAGACGTGTCATGCTCAGTAAATTGCAGAAAAGGTACCCTGTGGTGAGAACTTTTTGTAGCAATTTGCAGCCTCCACATAAGCTGATGCAGCTTCATGCTTGCTGTCACCCTTCAAAGCACAGTAATAAACAACATAAACATCTCCTGATTCCAACCGCATCATCATTGATAAAGATGACAAAAAAGTAGCCCACAATAACCAAACAAAAACCTTCAAATGGCAGTTAGCAATCTTGATGTACACGGATGCAGCTCTGTTCCCTGCAAACCAAGTTGGATGCAACGTTGAGAGAATAAGGACGGGTAAGTATATATTAAACCATTTAACACAAACTCAGAAATGCAGATCAAAGGGCAATGTTTTCCAATGACACAAATTTCCTTGAAGTGTGACCAGGACAACCGAACTTGGCAACTTGCCACACCAGGCTAAGCTGAATTTTGGTTGCACGTCCTCCTAGAAGAGACCTCTAACTGGAACCAATACAAGAGTAGAGAACAAAGAAAATCTGACCTGAACTAGAAAGAGAGCGGTAACATCTGTATATATGTACTCCTCAGGCTAAACTACCAAACGGCGCCTTCCCCAAAACTCCAAATCATCACGAGAGATTTGGGCATCAATAATCTAAAGACGGTTTGTTGATCTAACAATAAGACCAGATTACGCAGCAAGTTTATAGATCCAAAGCCCAAAGATCGCATTAACATCGAATGGGTCCGCGGTCACGATCCTGCCCCCATCGACCGGCAGATCTTGCCACAGGAGAAGGGGAAGAGACGATAATACAATTGGGGCTATCAAAATCCGGCAATCAGAACGGCGCTTAGGGGGTGGATGGGAAGAACGGGCCCATAGTGTACTCACAGTTCTTGGAGAGCTTGAAAAAGTTGGCGGCCTTGTCGTAGAGGTCGGCGGCGTCCTCGTACTTGGAGCCGAATATCCCCCAGCCGGAGATCTTCTTCTCGGCCTTCTTCTCCATGTCGTCCCCGCGGGCCTCGTGGTCCCCCATCGCTGCCGCCGGGAAGGTGCCCGGCGAGGCGACCAAGATTTGTTGCTGGGAGGAGAAGAAAACGCGAAGGGAGAAGGGAAGGGAAACGTAGCACGCGGTGTCTCGCCCTGCGCTGCGAGCTGTTTGTTGGGTCGAGCCCGGTCCGGGTGCGCGTGCGACGTGGCGGGCTAAAACGGTCCAGCCAAGGTCGACGCGTAGTGCCGGACGTGCGGAGAAAAATACAAGAAGACTAGCAGAATGTCCGGGCAATTTCTATGGTCGCTTAAAGTTTTCTTGTCGCAATATTATTATTTTCGAAATTCCTCTGATTTATTAATAAGCAGTACAGAGAAATCTCTATCTCTATCTCTATCTCTTCTATATCTATATATCTATATATCTATATATCTACTTAAAAAGCACTAATTTCTTCTGTTTCTTCCGGTCGTTTGTTTCGTCAACACTTTTTCAATAAGACTATTTTATCCTCCCACCAAATCTCTACTTATCTAAAAGAGACGAAGCGGTTCCGTTTCCTGCCGTCGCATCGTCCGTCCGTCATCGTGCCCCGCGCCTGGTGCTGCCATTTTTTTTACCCTCACGAAACGGCCTACCACGCAGCCCAACCCACCGAAACAAACGCACTTCTAAATCCTCATGTGTCGTCGTCCAAGCGGCACCGAGCTCCACCGGATATGGCTCCCCCGATGTCATCGCCGCTGGCTCCCTCCAACCCACAACACCAGGTTCCAAAGAATTCGTGAGCGGACCCATGGTGGCCATCACGGTAGCATCAATGTCAATCAGATCCAAAGACCTGGATCTCTCTCGCATGGCACGACACGGCACGGCGTCCACGCGCTGCCCCGACCTGCACGCCCGCGACATGAAGTACTTGTTGACCGACGGCAGGGTGGGCGACTTCTGGAAGAGGGTGATGGCCAGCTACATCAGCGTCGTGCAAAAGGCGTGCAAAAGGCGTACCCCCTTTCCCTAATCCCTCCGTCCACAAGAGAGGTTGGATAATGGCGGTGGCTCAGTACACCCTCACCCTTTCTCCCTTTTCTATGGATTATCTAATAAATCGTGTTCAATCGTGTCTAATAGAAGGAATCAGATAACAAAATTTTAGAGGAGATTCGGTCATCTGGTCAGATCTCGAATCCAGCCACCACATCAGTCGCTACCGTCGGGATACCTCTGATTGCAGATCCGTTACCGATGCCACCAGAAACACCGTCTTGACGTCCATATTGCTCCTCCTTCATCGGCAAGATTGGAGGGTGTGCACATGACGTTTTCCTCCTCTTTCCCTGTATATGTGGCTGCAGAAGGTTAGTCTGCTCCACTCTTCAATATCTTCTCCATGCTGCTGCACCTTTCTCTCTGATTTTGATTGATTGATCGGTCTGTGTTTAAATTCGAACCTGCAGGTGGAGTCGTGGAGGCGAAGGCGAGGTACGCTATGGATTTCAAGGTCCGCAACCTGGGGTTGGTCAGGAGGTATAGACATTCGAACCTGGGCGTTTCACCAAGACACCATTGTGTAGTATACTGGTCTTGTTTCGAGAGCTTGATGTGCTTATTTGTTGGACAAGTCCATGGCTCAATACGAGAAATATTAGAAAGCCACCTTGAACTGAGTTTGTACAAAAAATAGTTCCCTACCAAGACAAGCCTGCTGATATCTGATGTTGAGTGTAAACATATGCTTGGCAGCATTCTGCTGGTAGTTCATATTGCCATCTACCATTGCGTAGTGAGACTCTCACTTGTCCGTTTGATTGTTGCCCCATAAACAAAAAATATTTGCATTAGATTCGTTTGGACTGGTCATTCCCTGAATTCTTCGAGGAGACAAAAATAGTATTGTTGCACACATATGCAAGTTCTCTTTTATAAGTTTATAAGTGTACCTGCTCGCAATAATGGTTTGTAAATTACCACTATTTTTCAATGTCATTGTTCGTTAATTAACCTTTGGATCATAATAATTTGATGGTCAATTCTGCACAGGGCTGTTTGCTTCCATAGTAACATGTCTTTTAGTTTGATTTTACTTCCTAGGGAGATTTCAGGAATAAGTGAGCAACGTTACAGGGGATCACGAGAAGCAAGGTAAGGTTGTTGAGTCTATTTTACTTTCCAGGAGATTTCCCGGCCCACTGCCCCACTGTCTGTGCCTGTAGTCCACCCTCCAGGTCCCCACTAACGCACCATGTGGTTGATACACCTACTGCTGATGCTCTGCACGCGCCCGGCACCACCGTTATCGAGCGCTGCCAATGCTTTGCACGCTCACTACCGTCACTGTTGATATTGCTTGTACCGTGGATGGATAATCATCTAATGTTGTTTCTCCGCACTGACGATGCAAAGGGCCTCCTCCGATGCCCCATGTGGTGGCACATAATCCCCGAAGGCCGTTGGTCTGCGCCAAGGATAGACGTAGTCGGTGCTCCCATCAGTGTGGATCTTGCCGGTATGTTTTTTGTCAATGCAAATTCTGTTTAGTTAGAGTACTTCAAATCCTTCCACAACTGAGACGCCACTGGTTCTGACATTTTGAGGCATTTTCTTGTGAACTACTCCCTTCGATCCAAATTAATTGACTTAAATTTGTCTAGATTTGATTATATCTAGACATGATTTAGTATTAGATACATCCATATCTTGACAAATTCAACTCAACTAATTTGGGTCGGAGGGAGTACATGATTTTGCCATGGTGAATACCCACAGGCCTCATATGTACTTATATACCGAAGGGAAATGGATAGATACAACTAAATATATAATAGCCTATTAGTTTACATGTTTACAGCTAAACTTTTTGCAATCTATTTTATTGGAAGGCACGTGTGCTTACTGTAGGCTATCATAACTTCAGATGTCTTCTCACTCTCAACCGGCAAGTATGAGTACTGAAAGAGGCAGGAGAAGGAATCCAAAATAGTCTAGGCATGCCGTAAGTTTCCATGTAAGCCAATTTTGTCCGTTGGTTTATTTAGTTTTCTGGTTTGAAAATGCAATTATGGTTCTTGAAGTTATTTATGTGATTTGAATTTCATTTCTAAGAAGGTTCACTCGAGCCTAGCACATTGCACACTAGTATTATTTGCACTTTTAAAGTTTTTTTGGTACAAAAGTTTACATTGGAAAATAACTTAGTTTGGCAAGGCAGGGTGGCATCTGGCAGGGGATGCAGCGGCCAGCGGGCAATGGCGTCAGATTCCTTGAGTCATGCAGGGGCAACAATGGCCGACTTCTTTTTGGATTCCTGGACAGCTTCTAGCTCCCGAACCGCACAATCCGAAAAGAATGGATGCGATTCTGGGCTGATTTTTTCCACCATGAAGCTGAGCGGTAGTGCAGTTTCAGAATCAGGGATCGATCTGCTTGTGGAGAGATTCCCGAGATTCCCGAAGTGAGCTGAACCGGTATCCCACAGCTGCCCCAGTTGTTCCTTGTATTCACAAAGAAATGCCACCGCTAAGATATAGGAGAAATGGAAAAAAATTAATCAAGGCATCTCTCAGCCCGCACGCATCGCTCCACCCCGCGTCTGCTGCTCTATAGGACCGAACCAAAAATGAAGCGTTGGCGTTCCTCCGTCGTTGGTCGTTGCCGCTCTCCTGGCTAGCTGCTCCGCCGTCAAAGACCGACTTTTTTATTTATTTTGGGCATGCAATGAATTATACAACTAATGGTATCATCTCATTTGACAATTTTATAATCTTCTTTACTCATTTCTAGCTCATTATGTACTAAGAACTAGCATACATATGAAATTTAGGGGTGTTATAGACATTTCACAACTCAACACATCAAACGAGCCAAATGTCTAGAAGCCAAAAAGAATGGAAGGAACCAGATTCTGTGAGCTTCTTCCCACCATAGCTTCTCCACACAATCTGCCAAAAGCTAGCTTCTCTAGAATCACAAGCTGAAAAGTCGGCCGATGAGGTACTCCCTCCGTTTCATAATATACGATGTTTTAGCTTTGTGAAAGGAGTGTCGAACCTATACACTAAAAGAGGTCTAGATACACTCCTTTGATAAAGCTACATCTTATATTATGAAACAGAGGGAGTACAATATGTGAGCAGTTTGATCCTTGGTTTGTGTTGAAATGTACTATTGTAGTGGCAGTACAATGATTATTGATATCAGTGACGATTAAGTGCATCTTGATTCTCTAATGTATTGATTGACCAAATTTGGTTACTGATGATTATCCTTAATAAAAGGAAGTTTGTTAAGGATCAACAATACAAGAAGTTGGTGATTCTATCATGAAAACACACACGTCCCATCACTTGCATTGCTATCTTTAATGTCTTTCATCTATAAATGTGTTCAGAAAACTACTATCTCTAAAGAACTGCACAACAAAAGTTATGATGGTTTAATGAGCGTTGTACTGGTCACATCATATGTTCATGCATTCTCTGATGCAAATTCTATATTGGCTGCAAATAGTAAAATTAAACTATTTCTCGGCTGCTTCAAAGCAATTAAAAGTATATGTTTTCTTTGACTAATGTACTATTATAAGTTTTTGTAGCTGTTAACACAATAAAGCTATGGTAGATTCTGACACATCATTTTCTTACACCCTCTTCTGATTATGTTTGTAGGGAGGAATACTAACGTCACGTGTCCATCCACCAATTATATTTATTGAGAATCATGTGTGCCAACTAGGAGTGATATTCCTTATTGACTCCTCCATGTCTAAGATCTTTGTATTTGTGGTATAGTGTCGATCTCTCACTCGAATAATTCCTATGATACTGAAAAATAATCCCTATGATAAATTGTTGTTCTATGGTAGTGGATATAAGATCTGCAAGTAGGACTAAATCGAAAGTAATTATTGCTATATGTTGTTCTTCACAAGACTTGTTTAGGGTTGATGTTCGTTGTTCTTACCAATACCTGCGTAGAATTGCTATTTGTTGTCCTGAATAAGACCCGCGCACTAGCTCAGTTTCTTAATACCTAAGGAAAATATAATTTGCTGAGAGGAATTTGGCATAGGAGGCGCATAGGATGCACAATCCGCCGCTTCTACACCTGCACACGAAGTATGCAAGCGTCGTTGCCCTGGTTGTCCACGTCGGCGACACGAAATTTGCCAACGTGGAAAATTCCATGTCTAAAAATCTTTAATAGCATATCGTGATAAATGCCCTGGTCAGTCTCTAAAACCATTCAATAAATTTCATGTGTACAATTTTGGATCATGTGTACGTGCAGAATTCACGTGTTCTTATGTGTGAGAAGTTGTCTGAGTTATAGTTACTCCGATTTCTTGCACTGTATTTGAGCATGACTTTCTCTTGTCCATTTTTATTTACTTTCATCTATTTTTTAAGCTAACCTAGAGATTTTTTTTAGTTTTTAAAGCACGACGCAAGGCAAGTACGTCAGGTTTAGAAGATGATGGCAAGTTTTGACTGGAACATATTGTTGGCGATGATGTTGCCCATGTGGAGTATTATTTGACCAAGGAAGATGAGAGTGGACTCAATAGTTCAAAAGATTTCACTCAGTAGTCGAAAAAACTCGAACATACATCAAGCTTAATAAGCATTCCACTTGTCCCCATACGAATCATCAGTAGCATGTTCTCTCTTTACTAAATTGGGAAAACCAGGTTAACCGAATACATTCGATCCAAATGTTGGCTATGACACAGTAAATCGAGTGGAGACCACATGTCAAGACCAAGTGTGTTCATAAACAGATTGATCTAGCACCCTTGCGCTGAACATGAATGGGTCTAAACTATTTATAGAAGTTGTGGGATGTCAAAATGCATCGGTAGGGGAGCATTCCACCTTAATGGGAAGCAACCACGCAAGCAGGGTCAGCGAAGAGAATCTCGGATTGAGTAATGAAAACATTGGTGAGAATGCAATGCCCCGAAAACCCAAGGTTTTCTCCACAAGGTTTGTCCATGGAGGATGAGTCAGGGCCTAATATCAGGCCGAAAGCCATAATCAATGGATTCAATATTCCTATACTACCCCTTGTTGGTACGGAGGGATGGAGGAGGCTAGGTTAAGAGTATGACCTTCCAGTTTCAGTATTTGCATGCTCTTCCACTCAGCAAAAGTGATATTGATGTTGAAATGATGATTAATAAGGTATCTTCCTTCACATACCACCGGAAGTTTTATGTGCATTATGTTTGTAGTGGAGCAAAAGGTTCTACTCCCTCCATCCGAAAATAAGTGAGTTGGGTTTGTGTAGATTCGTAAGTATCTAATGCGTTTAGATACGTTTAAATCTAGACATCTAAGTCATTTATTACCAAACAGAGGGAGTAATAGATATTAGGAATATGATACAGTTAATGAGAAAGGACATAAAATCATTTCCTCTTCCTGATATCGATGAGAAGTTAGTGGAGGTGCTTGTTTTCTTTTGGCACTTGTACTTTGAGTAATCATACTTTTCTTCTTTTTGTGCAGATCAACTCCATTGTGGGTTGCGATGGAGATTTTGAAGATGGGGTTTTGTAATCCATTATGCTACAGGAAATGTGAGGGTGCATGTTCGGGTTGGCTCTCATGTAGTGATTGCAACTCAGGTGGAAGCAAATGTTGCTGTGAGGCTTTGCATGCTGCACCAAGTTGGGGCATAGGCCGTCTAGAGCTGGACCCGTGTGCACAGAATCTGCTGCATGCCCGCTAGAAAATCGATTTCGACCTGATGCTAAGAAGAGCAGAAAATCAAATTTGACCTGATGCTAAGAAGAAATTACTGAGACATGCGAACTTTTATTAGGCAGAAAATATTAACTGTTCAAATACATTCTTAAATTTATGTATATGGTTAAAAAATGTGTGTCAAATAATTAATTTGAAGTCTAAAGAATTTTTTCAAAGTGATGTACTTATTATCCTAGATAATCCTTCGTTACAAAAATGATGTGTATCAATCATATATTTTTCAAAAGTTGTCAGCTTACAATGAAATCACTCCGTATTCATGCTTCAATTTTCACTCACCATCTTGCTTGTCTACTAATGTCGTCTCTCTACTCCACATCTCTATATGATGACATAACTCGGTGGTTTTAGCAACAATGCCATAGGTCAATAACCCGATGTTTGTATTTTAACCATCTTGCTTGTTTACATGTATTGTTGTCCGTAGCAACGCACGGGCATTTTACTAGTCTAAAAGTCATAAATACAAATAGGTCCATGGACCACTAGCGACGACTACAAACACTAGCATGCGCCGCTGTCCTCGCCCCTCCATCACCGGAGCCAGGCAAAGCTTATCGTAGTAGAGCTTGTTGTAGTAGACGAGCGGGAAGTCGTCGAGCTAAGGCTCCTAAGGACCAGCGCACTAGAGCAGCAACCATCGTCAATGATGATATTCATAAATCGGAAGTGACTAACTTGAACTCACACCAACGAACACGAAAACGGACTAGATCCGAGGAGATCCGGACACACGACTCCACGCACCCTCCGTCGGGGCTAGATGCACCATCGAAGCGAGGATAGGACGAAGAGTACTTTATTCTGACTTCAAGATGTAGCCGCCGCCTCAATATCCTAAGAAAGACACCGAAAAAAGATCTAAACAAAGAACGAGAAACCTCCCGTCGACGAGAGACTGTGATCCGCCACACCCCCGAGGCCCTGAGGCCACGGGAGGCGGAGCAGACCGACGGGATCGCCGGCGGGAGTACCAAACCCTAGATGGGTTTTACTCCGCCTCCACGATCGCTTTTCTCGAGAGTACTCCCATACCGGTTCGTAAGTGCTCTTTCTTGTCGCAATATAAATGGATGTATGAAAATTAATGTCGATATTGCTATAGAATATTTTAAAAGAAATATGAGCTTGATAAAAATTGTGTAATATGTTTTTTTATCAAAACATATAGTCATCTCAGTCAATTTTATATATTATATCTAATGATATTGTACAAACTGTTTACCAATATTTAACCAACCGACCATATTTTAGCAAATGGCAGAATATCGGACAAGCCAAATAGACTGGAAGACTAAATTTGGTACTGGGCAAAGTACAGTATGTACAACATGAGAGCAGTCAGAGAAATAGACAAGTAACAGTTGGAAAAAATAAACATAATGCAACAAAAACTATTGATAGAAGCAAATATATGTCATAGCCAATCACAGTATGACATATTAAAAAAAATGTCGCTGCAGAAACAAGAACAAGAGAGAAATGGAAGATCAGCCGAGACTGTTGGCCTCGTCTAGTTCTTGACGGAACTTGGTGATGAGCTTAAATACCGCAGACTTCACATATTGACTCTGGTGAACTCTGATTGAGATTCTTGAACACGAAAGTACCCAACGTTTCTGATTGTCCGTATTATAAGCGGACAGGTTTTCATGTCGATTGCTTCCTAGATCTGGTTTCTGCTTGTGGCATTTCCTTAGCGGGTCACGATCAAATGATCAAGAAACACTTAAATTATACACTCTCGAGTTGAGACCTCTAAATATAGTTATTGTACTTTCCGAAACGTATATTTATACTCCCAGTTTACTCTCTTTCATTTCTCGTTTGACAATTTTATCAGGGACAGGGTGTAAATTAGCACATAATCATGCAATCCACCTCTTTTCGTAATTGAAAATTTGTTAAGAACTTTGTAGGTTTACTATGTGAAAGAAAAATTTGTACTGAAACAACAATCTTAATACTCCGTCCGACCAAATTAGTTGACTTAGATTTAAAGATTCAATTGTATGCAGATATGATTTACGTATTTGATACATCTGTATCTTGATAAGTTTGAGTCAACTAATTTAGATCGAAGGGAGTAGCAAATAACACATGTCACGGCATGATGAGACCAAGTACCGTGACTTGCACAGAAAAAATGTCCGGTACCACAAGTGAACTTTACCTTTTTTTTTGCATCCGGAAACAAAAATTTCAATTGACTACGCCAGTAGTTGTTAATCTTTAATCATCTACTGACTACAAGAACCAAACCCTCTGTCTATATTTATCACCAAAAACCATCCCTGTACGTGTCGGGCTGGCTTGAATTAGTTCTCGTACTCGAAATTTGCTAAATATTACCCATGTACTTGTGAATTGAGTTTGATTGTCCAATTCTATGTTTGCCGTCAAATTTGAGCTGATGGGCGACACGTGGACTAAACTCTTGCAAGAATACCCTCCTGTATCTGAGAAATTGCAAAAACTACCACAAGTATCAGGACTAAATCGAGCCATCCGGACAAGTACAGGGACTAATTATGTATTTTGCAATATTTGTGATCATTTTTTGCAATTTTCTCAGATGCGTGAGGGTGTTCTTGTAAGATTTCAGTCCACGTGTCATCTACGTCAGCTCAAATTCGACGACAAATATTAAATTAGACTAAATTGAGCCCTATTCACAAGTACACGAACAAAATTCAGCAAATTTCGAGTACGGCGAATAAATTGAGTCAAACCGACAAGTATAGGAAGTGGGACTGTATTTAACTCATAGAAGAATGTAGTACAGTAGCAGACAGCGACGCGACATGCCAACATTGAACAAAAACATTCAGAGCAAGCATCATCTATGCCGTTCCCTGTGAGGTGCTCCATGGACTCCTCCTTTCCCCTGCGCGTCCACCCCATCATGTTGCTCCTCTTTCTCTCCTCGTCGGCCTCCTCCCATCCCCTCCCGTCTCGCCGCAGTCCCCCAGGGTTCCTCTCCCAAAGCAGCAGCAGTGCCGCTGCCATGCACACCCTCTATCGCGCCCAAGCTCGAGCGCTCCCGTCTCCTTCACCACTCCCCGATGGCCAGCCCCTCTCTCTCCACCTGCAACTACCATCCTCTCAAATCCCTACTCGACCCCTCGGGTTCCTGTCCATATCGAGCTGCGCGAGACAAACCTTCCACTACCGAGCATCGAGGGACAACATCCCCGTAACTAAGCCGCTGGTGCTAATTCTGGGGATAGATGTTCCGTACGCCGACGTGCCTTCGCGTTCGCCTGTCGGGGCGGCGAGCTGGTCAAGGTGGAGTTGGAAGTCGTTGGGGACTGGGCTCGGCCATGGGACTTGTTAGCTTTGCGACAAGTAAATAACGAAGAACAAAAATAAAATCGCAGCAAGCGGGACACAGATTTAACGTGGAAAACCCTCTCCAACAAAGAGAGGGGAAAAACTACGGGCGCCAGCCAACGAAACTTCACTATAACGGAGAGTGTTTACACAACGTCGGAGATTTCACAGATGCAACTTGTCCCAACCGGCGGCTTACAAGAAGTATATATTGCGGTGGTAACCTAGGTCATCAACGATCCGCATCGGCCCAAGCCTTCGGCGACGGGCCTCGCTCCGCTCCGTCAGAAGTTGGCCTCTACTTTGTAGAATTTGGATCAACATATAACAAACTCCACCATGAGACAAATTCCTTCTTATAGCATCAATAATAATCATATCCCTGAACAAACAAAGAAAACACCTTCGGCGCCAATAGCCACTTTGGCTAAGCAGTTATACCAACTAGGCTTGAGCATAGCTTAAACTTAGCAACATGAACATGCTTTGTCATCATATCAGCAGGATTATCATGAGTGCTTATCTTGCATACCTTTAGTGTACCTTGTGCAACAACATCACGAACATAATGGTACTTGATATCAATGTGCTTTTTTTCTCTCATGGAACATCGATCCTTAGTAAGGTAAATAGCACTTTGACTGTCACAGAACAGGTTAATGCAAGAATCATCCTGACAAAGCTCAGCATACAAACCTTTTAACCAAACAGACTCTTTGCAAACTTCAGCAACAGCCATATATTCTGCTTCGGTTGTAGATAGAGCAACAACTGGTTGAAGCGTTGCCTTCCAACTCACGGCACATCCACCTACCGTGAACACATAACCTGTGAGGGACCTCCTCTTATCCAAGTCGGCAGCAAAATCTGAATCCACATAGCCTACGAGTCCATCATCAGTCTTGCCAAACTTCAAGCAAGCGTTGGATGTGCCACGTAGGTACCTGAAAATCCACTAAACAACTTTCCAATGTTCTTTACCAGGATTAGCCATGTAACGACTCACCAAACTCATAGCATATGATAAATCAGGGCGAAAGCAAACCATGGCATACATCAAGGAACCAACAGCACTAGAATAAGGAACTTGAGAGATGTACTCAATATCTTCATCAGAACTAGGACATTGCAATGCCGATAATTTAAAATGAGGAGCAACAGGAGTACTAACAGACTTTGCATCATGCATATTAAAACGTTGAAGAACTTTCTCAACGTAACTTTGCTGACTAAGAAACAACAACCTAGATTTTCTGTCCCGTTTAATTTCCATACCTAGGATTTTCTTTGCAGCACCAAGATCTTTCATCTCAAATTCACTACTTAGGTGTGCCTTCAAAGTAGTGATTTCTTTCATGCTCTTGGCAGCAATTAACATATCATCAACATATAACAGCAAGTAAATAGGTGATCCATTAACAAACTTTATGTAAACACAGCTATCAAACTGAGACCTCTTAAAACCTTGTGAGATCATAAATGAATCAAACCTTTTGTACCACTGTCTTGGAGATTGCTTCAAACCATAAAGCGACCTCTTCAATTTGCACACAAAATCCTCTTTTCTAGGAACTATGAACCCTTCAGGTTGGTCCATGTAAATCTCCTCCTCCAGTTCACCATGCAGAAAAGCAGTTTTTACATTTAGCTGCTCAAGCTCAAGATCATGCATAGCAACAATACCAAAGAAGGCACGAATAGAACTATGCTTCACAACCGGAGAGAAAACATCATTATAATCAATACATGGAATCTGGCTAAAACCTTTTGCTACTAACCTTGTCTTAAACCTTGGAGGCTCATTAGGAGACAAACATTCCTTTCTCTTGTATATCGACTTACAGCGGACGGCCTTATTCTGTTTAGAAAGTGCACAACTTCCCATGCGCCATTCTTATCAAGCGATTGCATCTCTTCTTGCATAGCAGAAACCCACTTCTCGCGGTCAACGGATGCAACGGCCTCATTGTATGTAGCAGGTTCAGTATCATGCTCCACCTGTTCAGCACAACTCAAAGCATAATGAGAAAGATTACACTCTTCAATTAAACGACGAGGTGGAACAATGTTACGCCTCGGTCTATCAGCAGCAATAGATTTCTGTGGCTGCTGGAAAATAGTAGGTGAGTGCTGAACAACATCATCATCAATATTTTCCTCATGAGTATCATCAACGCCAAGATTATTATCAGCAGATTTCTGCAGGTGCTCCACCTGCACACGAACTCCCTCCTCTCCAATAGCAACATGAGAGGGATCTGATGGCAAGCTGTCATGATACATAACGGATTCATTGAAAACAACATTCCTACTCAACAAAATCTTTTTAGTTTTAGGATTCCATAATTTATATGCCTTAACTCCTGAACCATAACCAAGGAACATGCACTTAACAGCTCTAGGCTCTAACTTTCCATTATCAACATGAGCATAAGCAGTGCAACCAAAAACTCTCAACTATGAATAATCAGCAGGCGAACCTGACCATACCTCAATAGGAGTTTTCTTCTCAAGTGGAATAGAAGGTGACCTGTTGATGAGGTAACACGCTGTGTTGGCTGCTTCAGCCCAGAAACGTCTATGCATACCTGCATTGGAAAACATACAACGAACCCTCGAGATGATGGTTCTGTTCATGCGCTCAGCCACGCCATTCTGCTGAGGAGTGTAAGGGATGGTGTGGTGCCTGATCATACCATCATTACTGCAAAACTCCTCAAACTCATTAGAACATAATTCCATACCATTGTTAGTACGTAGTACCTTTACCTTCTTTTCTGTTTGCTTTTCTACCATAACTTTCCACTTCTTAAAAGCATCAAAAACATCAGATTTATGTTTTAGAAAATATGGCCACACTTTTCTTGAGTAGTCATCAATGATAGTAAGCATGTAATAAGCACCACCAATAGATGTCTTACGAGAAGGCCCCCAAACATCAGCATGTATATAATCTAAAATGCCTTTGGTGGTATGAACAGAAGCATGAAATTTAACTCTTTTGTGCTTACCAAAAACGCAGTGCTCACATAACTCAAACTTATCCTTGCTGCGATTTTATTTTCGTTCCCAAGTTGCAACCATCAATCAACTATCTCTTAACCAATTCTGCCATGCTATGTTCACTCATATGCCTAAGACGCATATTCCACAGATTTTTTTACCACAATCATCAGAATCATTAGAAGTAACAGCAGCAGCAATACCAGGCAAAGTGCTACCTCTAAGAACATATAACTTAGCAAAATTCATATCACCTATCATGTGAATAAGAGAGCCTTTCGATATCTTTAACAATCTACACCCACCAGCGTACTTGTATCCATCAACGTCCATGGTACTCAAGGAGATCAGATTTCTGGCCATGCTTGGTATGTGCTTCACCTCAGTCAACGTACGTGTCACGCCATCATGTGTTTTGATCTTAACAGATCCAACTCCGACAATATGGCATGAGTTGTCATTCCCCACGCGTACAAAATCTCCAGTCTGCACAGACTCATATGAACTGAACCAATCTTTGTTACTGCAAATATGAAACGAACATGTAGTATCAAGTATCCATTCATCATCACGAGAAGCACAAGCAGCAAAAACGGCTAAACATTCACCGTCAGAACTATCACCAGAAACAACAGCAGCCTTACCATTACCTTGATCCTTATCTTTCGGTTGGTAAGTACCGTTCCTTTTCTCCTTATTCTGCAGTTTCCAACAATCATCAATAACATGATTAGATTTCTTACAATACCTGCCGAACTTGTCCTTTTCCTTGGACTTCGAACGACCTCTGCCATCTTTGCTCTTATCTCGATTGCCATGGTTGTTAAATCTCTGCTCGGTCCTGCCACGAACCTGCAGAGCTTTAGTCTTGGAAGACGCCCCATCTGCCTGCACCATAGATTTCATCTTTTCCCTCTATTTGAGGGCATCTTGCACTTCATCAAGGGTTATCTTATCACGGCTCAACAACATTGTATCAAGAAAGTGAGTATAAGAACTAGGCAACGAGCATAAGAATAAAAGGGCTAGATCCTCATCATCATATTTTACTTCCATGGATTGCAAGTCAGAAATAATCTCTCTGAAAAGAGATAAGTGATTCATTACTGATCCACCTTCCTGCAATCTATACGAGAATAACTTCATCTTCACATGCATCTTACTGGTTAGATCCTTTGACATGCAGATCGATTCCAGTTTCCCCAAAAGGGCAGCAACAGATTTCTCTGTCAAGACTTCCTGCAAAATATTATTGGATAGATGAAGTTGAATCATAGACAAAGCCTTACGGTCCTTCCGCTTCTCTTCGTCAGACCAGCTCTTAGCATCCTTTTCCCCGAATCCATCCAGCGCATCATCCAGATCTGAAGTTTGGGCGAGAATCGTCCGCATCTTCACCTGCCACAAGCAGGATCTTATGGAGTAGTCCAGCTGCGGTAGATCAAACTTCAATGACGACATGTCGCAAATCCTAGATTAGAACCTGGGGCTCTGATACCACTTGTTAGCTTTGCGACAAGTAAATAACGAAGAACGAAAATAAAATTGCAGCAAGGAGGACACAGATTTAATGTGGAAAACCCTCTCCAACAAAGAGAGGAGAAAAACCACGGGCGCCAGCCAGCGAAACTTCACTATAACGGAGAGTGTTTACACAACACCGGGGATTTCACAGATGCAACTTGTCCCAACCGGCGGCTTACAAGAAGTATATATTGCGGTGGTAACCTAGGTCATCCGGCGACGGGCCTTGCTCCGCTCCGTCAGAAGTTGGCCTCTACTTTGTAGAATTTGGATCAACATATAACAGGACTAACCGGATCTCAAGGGCGGCTGGAGATCAGAGGTAGAAGGAATATTCCCCTAGCCATATTAGCGACGCGGCGCCGCTAGGCGGAGATCGATGATTGGTCGGGGACGGGAAGGCCCTATGTTCACCTAGGTTCGAAGAAATCAAGGTCGCGGAGGACCTCTAATGCGATGCTCGGCCTTTTGGTGGTGTTCACGGCAAAGGCGGCACCGGCGTCCAGGGGCAGAGACAGAAAATCCCGTGGTAGGACGATGCGCCAAGGCGTTTCAGGGTCGCGCAATCTCCTCGCGTGGTGACGTATCCGATCAGGATATGAACAAAAGAAAGGCGTGCAAGGTATAGCGATGGACGTCAGACGATGGACCAAAAAGCATCATGAGACGAAAACCACCTTAGCACAAATAATATACTCCCTCCTACCCAAATTAGTCGACTTGGATTGTCTAAATTCGGTTGTATCTAGACATGATTTAGTATTAGATACATCCAAATCTTAAAATATTTGAGTCAATTAATTTGGGTTGAAGTGAGTACCAGAATATCAAAGTGAGGCCTGCTGTAATCTTTAGCAGGCGCGCCAAATAGCACGCTAGTCAAAACCACTATTTTAGTATGGGGAGCTAGTGCACGCAGCTCTAATGGAGGCGGAAAAATGGCGTGCTAAAACTTTTGATGCGCGCGGGATTTCGCGGTATTGCGTGTGGGATATTTTTGCCGTCGGCTACAACGCGCGCTATAAACCAAGCACTCTTGCGCCGACAACTGCCCGTCCACTTCGCTCGCCCGCCGCAGTCGCCCATGCCGCCGTTGGGATGCCGCCGCACCGCCCCAACTCATCTAGCTACCGCGGAGTGCGCGCGTCCCAACGACACCTACTACTCGGAATCCGCGTCGATGGCGGTCGCATAGTGCTCGGCACTTTCGAGACAGCGCACGAGGCGATGCGCGCGTTCGACGCGGCGGCGTGGCGCCTCGACCGCCCGCGCATAGATGAACTTCCACGATGTGTGCACGCACGAGCAAACGGAGAGCCTCGCGCCACCACCGCGCCTCGTCACCGAGGAGAAGCGGCACCAAAAAACAGCTCTGACACCTACGATGCCTAGGGGGACGAGTCTTTGAGGGTGGAGTGGGCCCCCCACTTCCCGGAGGATCTCGAAGCCAAGCGCGTCTTCTATGCGTAGAGGAAGGAGGAGCGGAAGGCACGCCGCCGCGCATTCATCGAGGCGCAGATTGTCGGATCGCGGACGATCGACGACGATGACCGCTGGCTAGACCAGTTCTCGTCGACACCCATTTAATCGTCGACGGAGGAGGAGGACGATTCTTTTTAGTTTCCAACATGCAAGTTGGTCGGTGATAGTAATGAAGTTAGATAGTCTAGCTTGTTGATACCATCGATCAACACCGACGTTACGAACTAGTGTGTGTGCGTGCACCGATTAGAGTACATTTTTTAGTCTATTTTTCTAGTTTTTTCAATCTTAGTTCATGTAGATATGTGTGTCAAACTTGTTTGTGACGCTAGCGTGCTGTAAAATATCGCATTCGGTGAAGCACCAATTTTACGATTTTGTAACGCGAGGCAAAATAGCGCATCCGGTGAAGCGCCCGACGGATAGCGCGTACTCTATATCAAAAACCGACGCTGCAAACTAGTTTTAGTGCGTGATTTTCGAGCTCTTGCTGGTTTGGGTCTTGTCGTGGACACGTTCTTATTTTGGCTATGGGTGTCACGGCGGTGCCAAATGGATCATCCCGGACAAGTCCTTTTTATTATTTTTTATTTTTCTGCTCTACAATCCTCTCTCCGTGGCCGCGCTAATGAGGCTGCACACGCGGTTGGGCAGCTTTCGGGCATGCACGTCAGCGAAGACCATGGCGAGGCGCTGCAGCGTGTGCGGCGCATCGAGAGACGCAAGTTGCATGATGTGCTCTAGGTAGAGGTTGGATCGCCCTGCTCGGCCTCCTCCGCCCCTTGGCTCGCCGCACCTAGCCTTCTCTACGCACCGGCTTCCTTCTCTTCCCTTCTCCGCCCCTTGGCTCGCCGCGCTCCAGCCTCCTTCTCTGCCTCCCATCATGCCACCCCTTGTCGCGCCCGACCTCCTCTACCCCTTGTCTCGTGGCACGCAGCCTCCTTCGCCCCCCAACCTCCTACTCTGCACCCCACCACGCCACCCCTTGCTGCTCCCCACCGCGCCTAGCCAAGCCCCCCTCGCCACGCCCAACCCTGTTGAGCTGCCCCCCTTTTCACCCAGCATTGCCGTGCCTAGCCCCGCGTGTGTCGTCGCGCAGAGTAAAGAGACGGAGCATGCAGAGCTCGGGGCACGTGCTAGTGCGGCGAACACCGGCTCTCTCTGCATGCTCCATTACTCGTCGCCGCAGCAGAAGGGAAAAAAGAAGGAGCGGGCGGCGGTGGGGCAAGTGGTCTTGGCGCGGGCAAGCTCGGGGCACGGCCAGGGCGAGGAAAGAGGGCGGCAAGGCGCAACCGACAAGGATGAAGGCGGCGGGGCATCCAGAGGTCGGCCACGGCAAGAAGAAGCAGTGCCGGAGGCCAGGGCATGGCGGTGGCCGTGGAACTTCTATCATTATCATATCAGGCCGGGGGATAAAAAAGGAAAAGAGAGGAAGGTCGCTCCAAGTCACTGCCATGTGGGGTCGGAGCGGGGCAAGGGAGGACATGTCGGACGCTTGCGTTGTCCAGGGGATATCTGGGCCGACACATCAAGGGACTAAATTTGGGTGTTCAATGGGTCGTGGCCGGACACATGGACCGTTTGGATCTCCCCACTAGAGCATGCTTTTTTGGCCTGCTGTTTGCGTAGACCAAAACGGATCGCCTGGGCCGTTTGGGTCTCTCCGCTAGAGATGCCCTAAGGCTGGTAGCTCCTTAGTTGGACGCTTAGGTGAGAAAAAATTAATACCAATAAATCGGGTTATTAACTAAGCTCCCAGGCTTCCAATGCACATCGCTTATTTGGGTACTAGCCTGAATAGGTATCGCTAGGAGTGCTAGGAGTACGGCCGGTGAAAATAGCCTTTAGGTCCATCGTTTCTTTTAGCATCGACGCAAGGAAGAATCCATAGATCGGACAGGAATCAGAGAAAACGTCAAGGAAAACAATCCTAGCGTCCATGGCAAGCAGCCATGTTATATCTGCCCTTAGGCTAACTACGACCGCGGTCTCCATTTTGGACATCGATGTTGTCTAAACTGATCCATCTGCGGTGACTCATGGAGAGGTCGGGGGCTCGTGTCTTCCTATGACATGCCACTTCATTTAATGGTATCTCCATTCATTCATAACTAGGTATTTTTGTAATATTTTGTTTTGCACATTACACATCTATATACTACTTACAAAGGTAGAAATATTTGTCTTGCCACCACCATGTTAAGTGTACCTAGGCAAATCAGTACCATCCAATTAGTCAACTTAAATAAATCTAATGATTATCTAGTCGCATGTTAATGTGTAGTTAGTTGTAATATCCTATAGATTTTGATACACGAAAGTGGGTAGAGGATAGATGTGTGCATTACATCCATGCATAGAAAATCCGGGATAACAATTTTTTTATAGAACTTGTCAAAAGTGATTGAAGTTCCACTTGAGTTGATGATTTAGGATTAGCTCATCATGCCGAGTGTTTTAATTTTAAAATAATCTTTTGTAAACTTCTATGTTTAGAAGGGTAGAAGTAAGATTCTTAAATAAAAGTAAATAAATACACCCCACATACTTAAAAAATAAGTAAAACTTGATGTTTAACTTATCTTCTCTAAACCTTATTTAACTCATGTGCTAAACAAACTTTAGCATATGATCACACCCTCAAATAAGATCAAATATATTCTCAACTTATCTTATCTTACTCTATATTATATTAAACATAATTTATTCTACCAACACTTGTGAATGACAAGGGTCACGTGACAAGTGAACCATTTGAGTCCTTGAACCAAACCCTGACCTATCTAAAACTTAACTTATCCATTCTTGATTACCCATTATTCATGTCTTGATAATCAAGGATGAGATATGTACTTAATATCAAGTGTTAAGTAACACCCTACACTAAAAGAAATTTGGGTTTCTATGACCCTCTATTTTCGTCACAGGATTGTCACAGTAGTTGATTTGTGATGATATTATGACGAAAATAAGATCGTCGAAAGCTGGTCGCAAATGAACTATAATGATGATTTTACTAAAATCGACATAACAGTCTATGACGATATTGAATCGTATAACCATTATAACGATCTAATGTCGTCACGGGCAACCTAGTCTGGCCAGGTCAGATCCTACGTGGATGATCTGATGTGGTAAGTAATCAGTCCAGTCCACTTCAGCCATTTATATGGACCAAGTCTAATAATTTTGTTTGTTTATGTTTTTTCATATCAATTCTGGCCAACTACATAGGTAAGGCCCAACATGTAGACCTTTTTATTTCCTGGTCTTGGCCTTTTACAAGAATTTCTTTTTTCTTTTTGACACTTCATTTCTTTTTATTTTCGACCTTTTATTTTCAGCATGTCCCACTTGTCGGTTTCATTTTTCACAGGTCCCACTCGTTAATCTCTCACGATTTGACAGTAATTGATCAACTAATAATTTATTCTGAAATGCAAGAATACACGAAATTCCTTTCACAATAGCCATAATTAAGTCGATCACAATAGTTTCAAGTTTCATGGTTCGAATCACACACTATATACAATAAATATCTCATCACTCACACATTTCAATTCACAAACTATACAATAATATCCCAGCCCTCATACACTTTAAATCACAAACTATACAATAATATCCCAACGCTCACACACTTCAAATCACAATAGTTGATTACAATAGTTCCATTGTTACAATAATATACTACAACTTTGTTCCTGTTAGGCCTTCACACTTCACATGAACTTTATAAAAGTAGATGATATCAATATCTGCTACCCACAAATTCCTCCCGGTGTACCTGCAGGTCATCTCAAAGCGTAAAACACAAAACATAGCAAATTAAGGAAGTAGGTACTTTTAGCAAGTGCAAAAAGGCAGAACATATGCCAACAGACAAAGCCAATAGATTCCATAAATATATCATCAAAATCACAAGTGTCGATCTATGATACAAGCACTTGCCAGTGCCTTGCATACGGTATTAAGTAACTAACACAAGTTTCAGTGGCCATCTTAAGAACACAAAGCCTATCAGGTTGGATGCAGGTTGATCACCATCTATTTAAAAACCTCAGATGATAAATATTGAACAAATGAAATCAGGCCATGACTATTCTGTGTAACAACTTGATATTTTATTTAGTAATTGATGTGATTTGAAAGTGTAGTCGTAGACTGTTACAGAAACTGTAACTGACCGTGATTTTAAGCATAGATTGTAACAAACATAGACATATAGCACCATGAACCTAACAAACACAAAATAATAGAAACAAAAGCATGGCACAATGTCCCAACCACAAAATCTAATAAACGGACACGCGTTGGAAGAGAACACCTTGATTGAATTAAACATATACCTTGAATCTCCTAGAAAGTTCATTGTCATGCAGAATGTTTGCGAGCTTTGACTGCCCACATGCTCCAAAGGTTGCATACCTACACAATATAAAATTGGGCAACAAGTGAATGAGTTTGCCTTGGAATGAAGTAAACTTGGAGTGTTTAAATCCTACTGAATGAACTCATATAGATGAATTACCCACGTAAAGGAAAACAGGCATGAAAACAATAGACATAAAAATACACGAGGTTTGTGCATCCAGGATTAGGTGTCCTTGTCCCATAAGCATCATAGGTAGGTACGTAGGTATTTCACTATTATGACTAAATTAAGTCAGGACAGTTGGAATGTTTTAATGCTACATATTGAACTCATACTACCAATCAAATTACCCCTCCTAGAAAAATGAAACTGTCCATTTCTCTAACATCATCCAAACTAGCAGTTGCCCTAAAACGGTGGCCATTGTAGGTACTTGTCCATGTAGAAGTACAACCTGCGCTCCTACCAACATTCATACATGCTTCAGTATGTTATAACAGTTTTTTCAGAGATGGATATTCATTTCTAAAGTTGTTAAAATAACACTCAAATGTATCACTGATAGCAGATAGTACTTAACATGGAAAAGTGCTTGAAATTAAATGTGAATCATGAAATTCCATAGGACTAGATGCCGTGATAAAGCTCTGAACCTGATTCCTACTTTCAATACACAAGTATGCATAAAAAATAAACCATATTACAAGTTGTAGTATCTATATAATCAGATCAATGGTCCAGACCTAAATCACATCACCAAATAGACCAATATCCTATGGTGGCCTAAACAAACTAACATCGACTCCAGAAATGGTTGTTTATGTGTGATCCTTCAAGACTTTCTAGTTCATCAAATTCATCCGTTAAGCTATGAGGAAATCCAAGCTATCTAGGAGTAAATCCAAGATACCTAATAAATATGAGGAAATACAAGCTACCATAAGCCATACCTCATAGCTGGGACTTTAGAAAGAAAAGGTTGAGTAAGATGGAAGACCACACTTCACCCAAAAATGACAGTAATTGTAAACTGGTAAATAGAAGTACCAAAGTCCAAAGGATAAAAGATTTTATTTGCAAAACCTGCTTATTTATTCAAGCAATGCATTTAACAAAGAAGATAACTGAATTCAGTTTATTTTATGTATATTTTCATCGCACAAGCAGTTTGGATATTTGCATTGAATATATTAAATCGAATACTTATCTAATACTAGTGGGAACTTGATCTCATTATTGTGGAACTTCTTGTTGTTGTCCCTCTTGCATAGCTTGAAGTGGACCGTGGCTGTCTTGATGATCTGAATGTAGGAGCAGCTCACGCGGTGGCGCGATGCCATCTTTGTGTACATCTGATCCACGACACC
Organism: Avena eriantha; assembly: GCA_910589775.1. Lineage (NCBI taxonomy): Eukaryota > Viridiplantae > Streptophyta > Magnoliopsida > Poales > Poaceae > Avena > Avena eriantha. The sequence continues at coordinate 19,532,350 of OU342746.1, forward strand.
ATTCTGGGTCGTGTCACGGTACTCCTTGTACATGTTATTGTAGCTGGTTCTGCTCTGGTAACGGAGCCAGATACCAAAGTTCTTGATGGTGGTCGTGTTCTTCTCAAATATCTGAGGTATGTACAACATGCTTAGGAGTAGAAAGGGCAACAAAATGCACCCAAGTATATACTGAGAGAGCATCATAAAGACAAAGCATAGTATAGCTTGTCTAAGCACTTCTAAGTTTCCTATTTTACACATAGCATGAATACAAAACACAAGCATACCAGATTCGATAATAGCCCAGATAAGTAAAGCTTAACTTGCTACCACGACAATAGTTGGGTAACTAACTCATTAGGCTGCAACTACATGGATTAGATGAATGCACCTACGAAAAAATAGTTGCAAACTATGGAATCGACAAAACTACAACTATAACAATTTTTCAAGGATGGGCAATATCTATGTCCACTCCATGTAATAAGTGAAAATCAAATTGCCCCCAATTTTTTTTGTTGATGCACAACAGTTGCAGAAGATAATTTGTGCAGCAAACATAGAATAAATATGCACAAGTAATATAGCATATGAATGATGATATAAAATATGCTTCTCTCATATGAATAAGGAAACATATAGGCATACTTGTTATCACGTTAATGTTGGGTGCCCATGTGCAAACCCTATAAGAAAATCTAATCAATTAAAAAAGTACTACAACATTACATGAGCATGGTAGAACAGTCTTATCAATTCTTCTAATCTAATGCCAAGAGGAACCAAATACACAGGATATCACTAGCTATAGCAAATCAATTATGCCAATCCAACTATGGCACTAATAATCTCTATAAACTCACAAATATGTAGCAGATTGTTTAATAGTACACTTTCCACAAATAAACATTTTTGTTGATATTAATTTATAGCAGATAGTTTAGGATCCAGGCATATATATATGAAGAAATAAATAAAAAATATAACTGTAGTGATGAATCAACAATTCCATTACTTTCTTATTGGTTTTCTACCACTCATAAACTGCAAGGAACTTACCAATGTAGAGGCCAATCATACATGGATCCACAAGTCATCGGTAGTTTCAACTGCATCCGCTAAAACTAATGCATCAATAGGAATAATAGTGTAGGCATCACATCAAATGCACACTCCAATCAGATTCAGGAAAGGAATCATATAAGGTGAAGGTATTAAATTGTATTGAAGCTATCAGCATACAAGCAACCAGATGGTATCTGTATACAAGTAGCTAGATGGTAGGTGGGCTGGGGGGGGGGGGGGGGGGGGGCGGGTGGTCCGCAGGGTAGGGTTAGGTTTAGTCTTTTTTTACTGTTTTCTAGTTTCTTTTATATCTTCTTCATATTAATTCCAAAAGACTTCAAATTTGTTTTCAATTTTTTTAATAAAATCATGTAGATCAAGCTAGGATCGTTTTGGCAGTAGTTTGCCTAATTGAAATAATGGATTTATAAAATCCTATTTCGTTCCTTATAGGAATAAAGTATCACATTTGCATTTAGGGTTTTGTTTAGTGTTCGAATTTTGAAACCTTTGCAAAATTTTGCATGGATGCAATGCAATGCCCATGAATGACATGCAAATACAATTTTTTGGTAACCCCAATTTCTAAAATCTTGGGTAACCAAACTACAAAAATGAAAAATTGTATATGTATGATTGGAAGCAGAAAGTCGTAGTACTGGAATCAGAATAAGGTGAAGGTGGTAAGAGAGCATGCAAGTGCATTAGGTACACGAGGATGTTGAGCGGGAGTCGAACTTGTGGATGGAGGCCATGGAGGAGAGGTGGAGCTCCGTGATGTCGAGGGTGGCAGAGGGGGTGTCGACGAAGATGTCCTTGCACACAGAGTCAATGGAAGCAAGGTTCCTAGCGGTCATGACGACGTGGGTCCCGCACGCCGCCAGGTGTCGTGCCGTCTTTGTGCCGATCCTGCTAGACGCCCCTGGGTTCCACAATCGGGGCCGTAAACAAGTAGGCAGCGGTGTCAAGGGGAAACTAAGGAGGCGGGATGGGACAAGAGGGGTGCTACCGGTTACGATGGCGGTGAGGCCTTGGGCGGAGAGGCCTTGGGTGACCTGGTCGGCGGTGAAGGCCCAGGAGAAGCCCGAGGCACCCTTGCGGCTAAAGATGGACGATAACATCTTGGTCCCCAGCTGCCACGAGATCTTGGTTGTGGTCCTTCCTAGGAGGAGGTGGCAGATGGCCGCTGGAGCCGCCATCCTCGGTCCCGCCGTCGCCCGCGTAGAGCAGCGAGAGCCAGCACACCTCGATGCCATCCATGTCATCCGCATCCGCGAGATCCCTTGGAAACTGATGAGGGGTGACCTCGGCAATGTCCATGGAGAAGGACTTAGGGTTTTGGAGAAAAGAGAACTCAGGAGAACAATAGAGTCAAAGTTGCCTGAATATTTGGTGAATCGCACTATTACAGATCGCTTGGGGATTTTTCGGTACCCTCGTCTAGGCTTCTCCCACCCTATTACAAACCGCTTGGGGATTTTTCGGTACCCTTGTCTAGGCTTCTCCCACCCTATATATAATAGGTCAGGTCTCAAAGTTGTATGCGGATAGGTTACATATGCGTAATTATAATACCAACACGATGTCGGTCGTTTGTCCGCTTTCCTAATACAACTAAAGCCTTTGTCGGTTGCTCCTTTGGGCCATCATCTTGACTCTTCATGGGCCGTAAGCCTTTTATATAGCCAAGGTAGCAAATCATAGGCACCCGAGTAACCGTACCTATGTCACTAACCCCCGAGACTCTACCTGAACCGTAGATTCGGGTCGAGTCTCAAAAGATATGTTCAATTTTACCTTTGTTTTTACTATTTCAGCTTTATAGGGATTTGGTACAACGAGCCTGATGCATCCGACGGATCGGGAATCATTTAATTGCTCATGGGTAAAGGCAAGGTTGTTCTACATCAAATTCAAGTCCTCAGGCCTGAACTTGGAATTTATTACTAGCGTAATTCAGTTCGGGCTGCTAAGGTCTTATTGAATACTGAATCCTAGTTTTATTTTATCGGGTACCCAACGCGTTTGTCGGGATTTTTCATCGGATCATAGATATGGATATATTACTGGCAGAGCGCATTCTTGTGCGATTACTAGGCCACATAGGACAAATCCCGGGGGTCTTACCTTCATGTTTTTGAACATGGCATTCTAAGTTTTTGTCGTGTTTGAGTGCGATCCGAGGTTTTCTTATATATTGATTTTGTCGGCTGCCGGATTTAGCAGCTGGAATTGAAAGTTTCTTATAGACACTCCCAATAGGAGTAGTTTTTTGAAAGCTGTTCATTGGTTTTTACTTTATCAGGTGCACGTCAGTGCTCCTGATTGCAGTAGCCCCCGAGGCTATGTTTGGATGTATGCATCAGGACATATGCTCAAAAATATTGCACTATACTTGTGACGTCAATGTTTCCTCAAATATTTATCGGGTGCGTGACCAGCGCTCCCGATAGGAGGAGCCCCCGAGGCTACAGTCGAAATCTTTGTATTCGATTGTAGTCTCAATCTTTGTCATGGAGGATTGTACTTCGACTCCAAATTTTCTTTTCTTCGGGTTTGTATCCCTTTTACTGAGCCGCAATATTATGAATTGTCTTGGTATGACGTCATTGATGACGAATTTTATGCCGTTGATTCCCAGAAGATAGATCTTGACGAGACGTTTCGAACGTGGGACCATGCAGCAATAATGATGATGCGTGGTAGCGTATTCAGCGGAGTTTTTTTGACTGCACGTCTCCTTTTTTGCACGAGGATCGAGGCAACGTGCGCAGTTCTCCCGTTTTTACCGCAATAATAACTTCTTAAGATATTTTCCTTTACGAAATCTGTTGACACGTGCCACCATCATGTGTGTTTCTAACGGTTCTATTTTACATCAAATGGTCCAAGCTATGTGTCCTTGCTCTTTATAAAGGGAAGGGTATTTCTTTTACTTCTTTTTACCCCTTCCTCGATGGCTTCATCTTCTTACTTGCGTCCTTGCCTTGCTCTTGCTTCCTCGCCTACTCCGGCTCTTCCTTCCTTGCTCTTGCTCTTTATAAAGGAAAGGGTATTTCTTTTACTTCTTTTTACGCCTTCCTCGCTGGCTTCATCTTCTTACTTGCGCCCTTGCCTTGCTCTTGCTTCCTCGCCTACTCTGGCTATTCTTCCGCGTGCTAGTGTCACTCCTCCACCACCATGGGCAAAAGCAGGGTGGGGACTTCCACCACGACCGCCAAGGCCACCAGAAAGAGGGCTGTTGGATGGGCCCCTTTGAAGTGCTCTGTGCGGGAGTTGCGCGAGAGATGGAACTCCGACCATCTGGAGGAGGGCACCTTCAAGCTCCCTGGGGATGAAGCTGCTCCAATCCCCAAATCGGGCCGGAGGGTAATGTTTCTTTCCTTTCTGTCCCGTGGCCTCTCTCTCCCTATCCATGAATTCCTTCATGGTCTCCTTTTCGTCTATGGTGTGCATCTATATCAGCTCACGCCCAACTCTATCCTTCACGTTGCTTGCTTTGTTACTCTTTGTGAATGCTTCCTCGGGATCCATCCCCATTGGGGCATGTGGAAGTACTTCTTTTATGTTTGTCGAAATGCCACCGACACCATTGTCCATGACGTTGGTGGCGCCATTTTTTTGTCTTCTCTGATGTAGAATATTTTGATTTAAAGATCACTGACTCCATCGAAGGGTGGAAAACCAAGTGGTTTTACATCAAGGATCAATCGGTCAAAGGTCAGTTTTTCGGCTTAGCCCCCTTTGACCCCAAGAAGCCTTGTCACAAACTTGATTCTTGGGATCAACATCCCATTCCCGAAGAAATGATGGAGATTGAACCCCTTCTTGCCCGTATTTCAAAATTGTGTCATGAGGTTGGCAAGGAACTGTCGGGACTTCAAATTCTGGCATATGTCTTGTAGATCCGCGTGCAGCCTCTGTAGGCCAGGCTTTCTGGTATGTGGGCATATACTGGCAAGAACGACCCCATGAGGATTTCACAGGATGATATTACCCTCAAGGTGTATGAAAAAAGGGTTTGGACTTTTACGACCCTTACAAATAAAAGATCGGTTCACTCTAATTGTCGCGTAGAGCCTTTTGGCAAGAAGAACCGCCTTCCCGAGGTAAATTCGTTGATCTTTTGCTCTTTGTTCATATCTGTTTTTTTTCTTTTGCAGTTGTCCTGTTTTATGATTGTTAGTCTTCTATTTTCGCAGGATTATGATCATCCATCCTGCCTTCCTCCTCTTCCTAAGAGCGGTGAGATTCCCGCTAATCCTTCTGCATCCGACGATCTCCCTATGATTGGGACTGCTTCTGATGAGGAGATGGAGACGTCTGATGCAAAATATTCATTAGGGACACCATAGCTTCCGTCAGCTCGTTCTAAAGATTTTTGCGTGGCGCCTGCTGGTGAAAAGAGGAAACGTCCTGACACCGTGGAGGCGATTGAAGATTCAGATGACTCCACTAGTTCAAATCCTTTACGTGCCGTCCTAGTTTCATAGGTTCCTCCCCAGATGAATCTATCCCGCTTTACGTAGAACGATTCATCGTAAGTACTTATTGCCTTTTCTATTTCTCTGGATGAGCATGTGTTTTGATCATTGTGCGTTTAATTTGTAGTGGTGATGACGGGGAATATCCTTCTTTGTCTCCTCCCGGTACATCTGTTGCCCCTCCTTCTGCAAAGACTCAGCTATCCACGGACCCAAAGGATTTGCATGCATCTCCTGAAGGAAATATGCCCTGAGAGGCAATAATAAAGTTGTTATTATGTATTCCTTGTATATGATAGATGTTTATTTTGCATGCTATAATTGTATTAAAAGGAAACGTCAATACATGTGTGTTTAATAAAAAAAGGGTTCCTAGTTGTGCCTCTCTTCCAGACTAGCTCGTTGATAAACAAGATGATCAAGGTTTCCTGATCAAGGTTTCGGATGAAATTGCAGAAATTGGTTCTGCATGTGATATTGAAATGTTGCAAGGGGTTTTTATGTGAATATTTGTTAATTAAAGTAATTAACAAAATTCTGAATAAAATAAATAAAAGAGTTTTATTAATTGATAGTTGCATTAAATTTGGTGGAAATTTAATGCATGTGAGTGGAATTTTGGGTGGAGCTTGAATTGATGTGAGTGGAGCTTCGACCACATGAATGAGGAAGAGGTGGGGGCACCCCCCTTGGCCGCCGGACATGGGGGGGGAGGAGCCCCCCTCTCCTATAAAAAGCCCCCTCTCCTCCCTCACAAAGCACACCTCCTCGTGAAGGATCTTTCTCCCCCTCTAGATATTCCCCCATGGTCTCGGATTAGCGAGATACATGTTCCCGGTGGCCTTGCGTCTGGAAGGAGTTGCTGCTTCCGCTGATTTGCTGGAGCGAGGAGGTGGAGGTTGTCCGGTGGCCGAGGACGGATGCGGTGCTGATTTGCGGCGCTCGGACTTCCACACGATCTTGAGATCGGCAAGCGTACAACTATATCATCCACAAGTTCCAACTCGTTAACAAAACTCTGTTGTCTTCGAGGGTAAGTTCTCCATGGATGTATATCCACCCATTGCTCTGTATCTAGTAGATAGATCTTGGCGTATAGTTCGCATCGTAGGAATTTTTTTGTTTTCTATGCTGCGAACCCAACAGTGGTATCAGAGCCTGATCTATGTGTAGGTGCTTTGCACGGGTAGTACATATTTTATATGTGGGCGATGATGATCATGTTATTGCATCTTCTGTGTATTTTGGATATTGGTGGCATAGTGGGATGAGGCGGCCTAGACCAACCTTACATGTCATCGTACATGAGACTGGTTCCACGACTCACATGCAACTAGTTTTGCATAAGTGGCTCGCGGGTGTCTGTCTCTCCTACTATAGTCAATATCTTATTTACAACAAGTTGCTAATAACTTGGTTATCCTTGTTGTGGTTCATGTTTGTAGGTAAGACCGGTTCTATCTCCGAAAGCCCTAAGCCACGTAAAATTTGCAATTGATAAATTAGAGGCGTCTAGTTTAGATCGTTGTTGGGCTAGTGCCTTGATATGGTATTGGTGTAAGTAGATGTATGATAGATACTCTTACAACACACTTAACGTGTAAGTTCCATAGACCTTGGCCTTACACACAAAGGAATGATAGAGATCATACCATGATGCAAATGATAGAGATCAAATGCATGGACCATATCATCTCACTTTACACATTAGATGTTTGCATCTTATACTGCTAGTTTGGCATTTTTGGTAGCATTGTAAGATGATCCCTCATTTAAATATCAAGATAAAATGTGTTCTTCCTTGAGTATGCACTGTTCTATGGATCGTGTTTCAAGACATCACGTGATGATCGGGTGTACTCGACTCCGCGCTTTCATACAACGGGTGTAAGACAGTTTTACACACGCGGATACTAAGGTTCTTACTTGACGAGCCTAGCATGTACAGACATGGCCTCGGAACACGGACTGAAAGGTTAAGCATGAGTCATATAGTTGATATGATGCCCATATAGATGCTCGCCTTTGAAGCTACACCGACTCACGTGATGATCGGACTTGCTGTAGTGGATTTGGTTCATGTAATCACCAAAAAGACACGAGGGATGTCATTTTTGAGTGGGAGTTCATTGGTAATTTGGATTAGTTGAACTCAATCAATCATAAACTTAGTCTAAATAAACTTTACAAATTCTGTTGTAGATGGCACCACCTGCTTTTAATTTCAATGTGTTCATGGAGAAAGAGAAACATGCTGGGCTATGAATTTGAGGATTCTCCTCACTACTGCACAAAACAATATGTGCTAGAGGCGCCGCTAGGCCCCCCACCAGCTCCTGATGCCCCTGACAAGGAAAAGAATGTCTATATAACTCGTCAGGAGGACCACAACTTACTTCATTGCGGCATATTGTATGGGCTAGTGCCAGAACTTCGAAAGCGTTTCGAAAATGGCAATGCCTTTGATACCATGGGAGAATTGAAAATGATTTTTGGTACCCATGCTGCCGTAGAGAGTTATAATGCTTCTGAAAAGTTCTTTAGCTGCATGATGGAGGAGAAAAACTCCGTTAGTGAGCACGTACTCAAAATGTCTGGGTACGCTGATAAGCTTGTGTCCTTGGGAATAACGATTCCCATTGACTTAGGAATACATCGTGTTCTCCAATATCTGCCACCTAGCTACAAGAGCTTCGTGATGAACTATAACATGCAGAGCATGAAGAAGCCTCTTCTCGAGCTTCTGTCAATGCTTAAGACTGCAGAAGTGGAGATTAGGAAAGAACATCAAGTGTTGATGATCAATAAGACCACCGGTTTCAATAAGGACAAGAAAGGCAAGAAGAAGGGAAAGAAGGGCGGCAAATCTGTTGCCGCACTAGAAAAGAAACGCCGAGCTGGCCCTAAGTCTGATACCGAGTGCTACTATTGCAAGGGGACTGGCCATTGGAAGCGCAACTGCCCCAAGTATTTGGTGGACAATAAGCCCAACAAGGTAAACAAAGGTATATGTGATATACATGTTATTGATGTGTACTTGACTAGTACTCGCAGTAGCACCTGGGTATTTGATACAGGATCGGTTGCTAATATATGTAACTCGATTCAGGGGCTGCCGAACAAGCGACAACTAGCAAGGGATGAGGTCACGATGCGGGTCGGCAATGGATCAAGAGTTGATGTGATTGCCGTCGGAATTCTGCTTCTCCATATGCCGTCAGGATTAGTGATAAATCTAAATAATTGTTATTTTGTGCATGCAATGAGCATGAACATTGTATCCGGATCATGTTTGATGCGAAGTGGTTATTCCTTTAAATCTGAAAACAATGGTTGTTCGATTTATATGTATAATATCTTTTATGGTCATGCACCTGTGTTGAATGGTTTATTTCTATTGGATCTCGATAGTAGTATTATGCATATTCATTGTGTTGATGCTAAAAGGGTTAAACTTGATAATGATATATCTATATATATGTGGCACTACCGTCTAGGTCATACTAGCGTTAAACACATGACGAAACTCCATTCTGATGGACTTTTGGAATCACTTGATTTTGAATCATTTGATACATGTGAGCCATGCCTTATGGGCAAGATGACTAGAACGCCATTTTCTGGTTCAATGGAACGGGCGCCAGATTTATTGGAAATCATACATACTGATGTGTGTGGACCAATGAGTGTGTCAGCACAAGGTGGAAATCGTTATTTTGTTACTTTCACGGATGATTTGAGTAGATACGGGTATATCTATTTGATAAAACATAAGTATGAAACTTTTGAAAAGTTCAAGGAATTTCAGAATGAAGTGGAAAATCATCGTAACAAAAAGATCAAATTTCTGCGGTCCGACCGTGGAGGAGAGTATCTTAGTTACGAGTTTAGCACACATATGAAAAATTGTGGAATAGTTTCACAACTCACGCCTGCCGAAACACCACAACATAATGGTGTGTCGGAACGTCGTAATCGTACTTTATTGGATATGGTTCGAACTATGATGTCTCAGACTGACTTGCCACTGTCATTTTGGGGTTATGCACTAGAAACCGTTGCATTCACTTTAAATCGGGCACCATCTAAATCCGTTGAAACGACACCGTATGAATTATGGTTTGGAGACAAACCTAAGCTGCCATTTCTTAAAGTTTGGGGATGCGATGTTTATGTGAAGAAACTTCAGCCGGATAAACTCAAACCCAAAGCGGAAAAATGCGTCTTCATAGGATACCCTAAGGAAACGATTGGGTATAACTTCTATCACAAGTCCGAGGGCAAGGTTTTTGTTGCCAAGAATGGATCCTTTCTTGAGAAGGAGTTTCTCGCGAAAGGTGTGAGTAGTCTGAAGGTAGAACTCGAAGAGGTTATTGAACCTTCTCTTCATGAAATGGCGAGTAGCACAACACCGGAAGTTATTTCAGAGTTGACTTCACCTAATGAAGAGAGAGCTAATGATATTGATCATGAAACTCCGAAAGAGGATACCACCGAACCTCGCAGGTCAAGCAGGACACATGCAACTCCTGAACTGTACGGCAATCCTGTTATGAATTTCATGATTGATGAAATAGATGACCCTGCAACGTATGAAGAAGCGATGATGAGCCCGGATTCCAACAAATGGCTAGAAGCCATGAAATCCGAGATGGAATCCATGTACGAAAACCAGGTTTTGACCTTGGTGGACTTACCTCACGATCGAAAGGCCGTTGAGAATAAATGGATTTTTAAAAGAAAAACGGATGCTGATGGTAATGTGACCATCTATAAAGATCGACTTGTCGCAAAGGGGCTTCGTCAAATTCTAGGAGTTGACTTCGATGAGACTCTCCCGTAGCAATGCTTAAGTCGGTTAGGATTATGTTAGCAATTGCTGCATATTTCGATTATGAAATATGGTAGATGGATGTCAAAACTACATTCCTCAATGGTAATATTGAAGAGGAGTTGTATATGATACAACCTAACGGTTTTGTCGATCCTAAGGATGCTGATAAGGTATGCAAACTTCAGTGATCCATCTATGGACTGAAGAAAGCATCCCAGAGTTGGAATCTCCGCTTTGATCAGGTGATCAAAGAGTTTGGATTTGTCCAAACTTATGGAGAGGCTTGTATTTACAAGAAAGTGAGTGAGAGTGATGGATCAATGTTGATGTAGAGCTCGTTGGGAACCCCAAGAGGAAGGTATGATGAGCACAATAACAAGTTTTCCTCAGTTATGAAACCAAGGTTTAATCGAACCTGTAGGAGCAAGGAAACACCCCAAAGGTGTTGCTAGATGAGCCTTGGCAGGGCGCACTACTGGTGCTAGTAGCAACGTGGAGACCTGCACAACACAACCACAGAACTCTGTCCCCAACTTGCGATGAGGTTGTCAATCTCACCAGTTTTGCTGAAAACAAAGGATTAAACGTATCGAATGGAAGGAATTAATAGTTTGAAGAAAGTAAACACAAAGCAGTAAACAGTTTGTAGATTGTATGTAAAAGAAAAGGACCGGGATCCATAGTTCACTAGAGGTGGCTCTCCTTAAGATAGATAACATGCTGGGTGAACAAATTATAGCGGGGCAATTGACAAACATCCAGAAAGCAATACATGCATATACTAATCATCTTGACTCCTTTGAGACTTGATTGGGCATTACAACATTATACATAGACCGCCATCCAACTGCATCTATGACTAATAATCCACCTTCAGGTTATCATCCTAACCCCCTCTAGTATTAAGTTGCAAGCAACAGATTATTGCATTACGAATTGCGTGTAATGTAAACAATACGATTGTTCTATGAACAAAGGATTGTTGTTTTCTCCCTAGTAGCAACAACACATCTAGTACCTTAAAGATTTCTGTCACTTCCCCAAATTACCAGAGGCATGAACCCATTATCGAGCATAAATACTAACTCTTGGAGTTGCTAGCATCTACTTGGCCAAGATAGCTACTAACAACGGAAAGCATGCAAGATATCAAATAACAAAGACATGATGGAATCAATAATCAATCTGCAATAGCATCTCAATATCCATCGGATCCCCGCAAACACAACATGCAGAATTACAAATAGATGATCTTGATCATGAACGGAGCTCACAAGATCTAGACATGAAAGCACAAAGGAGGAGAACCAGCCATCTAGCTACTACATGGATCCATAGTCCAAGGATGAACTACTCACGCATCACACCGGAGGCTTGCATGGTGATGAAGAAGGCCTCCAGGGTGAATTCCCCTCTCCGGCAGGGTGCCGGGAAGAGCTTCAGATCCCTCCTGATCTAGGGATAGAGATGACGGCGGCTACAGACTCTTTCGTGGATTTTTGATCGGGTACTTAGGGTTTTCGTCCCGAGGGCATCTTATAGGCGGAAGGAGAGGCTGAGGGGGTGCTGGGGTCGGCCAGACCACCCCCTGGCATGGGCTAGGCCTAGCCGCGCGGCAAGGTGGTGTGGCCGGCCCCCAACCCTTCTCCGTCTTGTATTCTGGCATCTGATGACTTCCGGAAAAATAGGCACTTTGGGTTTTGTCCTGTCCAATTCCGAGAATATTCATTTTCTGAGTTTTGCTGGAACCAAAAACAGCAGAAAACAGGCAGCTGGCACTGTGGCTCTTGTTAATAGGTTAGTCCAAGAAATCATATGAAAAGTACTCGAAAGTGTGGACCAAACACAAGAAAGTGGATAAAACCAAGCATGGAACATCAAAAATTATAGATACATTTGCAATGTATCAACATCCCCAAGCTTAACTCCTGCTCGTCCTCGAGTAGGTAAGTGATAAAAAGAAAGAATAATTTTTAAGGTGACATGCACCATCAAAGACTTGATCAAAGTATTTGTTAAGCATTCAAAGCTGGGATCGTAGTACTTCAATCTTAGCATGAAAGACAAAGTTCTAGCAATAAGCAAATAAACTATGATACAACATGAAAAGGCACAAACAAAAGATTCATGAATAACAATGCTTTGCAAGACGTTTGTTTCTTTCACATAAAGAAAACATAGCATAATAGTATTCAGCTTGTCCCTCAATAAAGTAGAAAATATAAATGCATAGGACACCTTCAAAGTTCATAAGAGTGACTAGATACAAATAGTTTAAAACAAGCAATATCAAGTTATGCATCAATCCACTAGTCTTGGGACAATGCACATAGAACTAGAATGGCCACTATGCTCTCAAAATAGGTGCATAAAGATAGAAGGTGGAGACTCAATATAATGGTGGAAGAAAGGTCCTTCATAGAAGGAAGTAGGGATTCAAGTCTCATAAAGAGCTTCCAAAAATTATGGTACTTATAGCTTTCAGCTCTCATTGCCCCTATCATAAGCATCTTGAAGTGATTAAGGTTAAAGTGAACAAACTATGGTGTACATGCTTGACGAAGTATAAGTTAGAAATCTCATGTCCCTTGTATACGAGGGCCGCTCCTCATGCTACTCAAGTTTAGTCACCGGTAAGTTCTTGTCATCGTAAGTACATGTGTATCATAGAGAATCGCCAACGGGGCACCCCTTGCCCGATGATACGGAAGAATCCCCATATCAAAATGACAAGGCAAGCAGACAACGAGCATCTTTACCATGGGAATATGGTGCTTTTTTCTCTCTTTCCTCTTTTCATGATCTTTTTTTTCTCTTTTTTTCTCAATATAGGACTCTTTTTTATAAGAAGAATGCTTCATAGACAGCTCATTATGGTTACGCTGTAGGTTTCCACGATGTCAAGCGGCCCAGGCGTTTTTTAACACATATACATAACTCCATGGACTTACAAGCTCCCCTTTCATTTCACACCGACGACATCCATATACAAAAGAGCATGATATCAACTAGGTACAAGTACCAAGTGCAATGTTGAAAGCGTTCCCCATGAAAACATGGTTCTGCTAATTCCCAACAAATAAGTGCAAGCATATACAACATAGACGACACAATGGTTCAAGTTTATTAAGGGAAAGAAAAATTAAAGTGTGCCATCAAGTTCGTGAGAGCTTTAATCACTAGTTTTCTGATAACAAGTTTAATTTGGAAGGTAAACAAAAGCATGAATATACTTGGAATAGCATAAGATAGTAGGTAGGTATGGTGGACTCTTTGGAATAACTTGGTTTAGGGGGTTGGATGCATAAGTGGAACTCATACTTGGTTGTGGAGGCTAGCAAAAGACTAGGAGCGACAAACTAAGAGAGTAATAATGGCCATAATCATGTAGAGCGACAAAACATCATTGATCAAAGCATAAAGTGATACTACAAGTTGAAAACTAAAGGATCATAAAGGCTATGGTGACTTGAGATAGTCATAACATGGTGTGAGCATGTGCCAAGTCAACCCAAATAAAGCATCAAAGGATAATACCACCATACTATGCTTTAATATGCTAAAACAACGCATGATTCATCCAAGGCACATTAATCAATCTCAATTGTTTATAACAAGTCATGATACGGCAAAGAATACTAAGCATAAAGCTAAAACAATATCAAGTCATGGCATGACAAAGCATAGGCCACATTCAAAAACAAGCTCTTTTTACCAGATAAGCATGAACTTTCCTACTCTTTTCCAAACCAAACCAAATTATTTGCAAACCAAGGTATGAAAGAGGGGTCCAACCAATTTATTCAGAAAACTAAGAAAACCAAAGAAAATGAAAACGAAAACGAAAAAGAAGACGCTCCAAGAACAACACAACTGTGCATGAAACAATAAAAATGAAGCGTTTGAAAGAAACCTGGGATTTTATTGATGAAGAAGGGGATGCCTTGGGCATACCCAAGCTTTGACGCTTGTACTTCTTGGATATTTCTTGGGGTGACACGTGTGACATCCCCAATCTTGAGCTTTAGTCCATCCTTCATCTCATTACTCATTCCTTCCATACACCTGAAATTTTTCCTTCATACAAAACTACACACAATCTTTATTAGCAACATTAGTGCACTCAAGATAAATAAGTCTTAAGGTTAAGTTCTAACACCAAATAAACTTCCATTAGAACACTAGCTACTGTAGCACTTCCCTCAAAAAGCTCAATTCCCCAAAAGAACTCAAAAAGGAACCAATAAGAAGCAAATGCAGAAAATGGCAGAAATCTGTCAAAACAGACCAGTAGGTAAAGACGAATTTTTTCAAAGACCTTCTGTTGCTCAAATCAAAAAGTGTTGAACTAACAAAAGTTAGATAACAACCTGGTACAGAAGCAAAAAATTTCACGCCTCAAAAAGACGTTGAGAGATTTTACACGAAGTTTTACGGTGAAGCACAGAAATCTGTTTTGGGACAACAACTTTCCCAATCATTACTTCTCTCTCATTAGAGGTTACTCTTGGCACAAAAAGCAAATAAAAAGGATAAGGAGAGGTTATTACTGAAGTAATAACTTCCAAGACTCATCTAAAACTTTTGGGTTATCTCCTAATAAGTACTTTTCTTCAACGCCTTTAAGTTAGGCATAAGAAGCAAGAAAGAATCAAGTGTTCTCAAATGAAGAAGCATTAAGACCAAATTTTGTTTTCATAGGAGAAGCAAAAGAAATCTTCTCTCTCTTCTTAGGGAAGTGTTCTATACCTTTCTTGAGTGGGAGTTGATATTTAATGGAGCCTTCTTTCATATCAATAATGGCACCAACAGTTCTAAGAAAAGGTCTTCCCAAAGTAAAAGTACAAGAAGCATTGCATTCAACATCCAAAACATAGAAATCAACAGGGACATAGGCATTGTTAACCATAATAAGAACATCATTAATACTCCCCATGAGTTTCTTTTTAGCATTATCATCAAGTGGGACATTCAAATAACAATCTTCAAGTGGAGATAAATCAAGCATATCATAAATCCTTCTAGGCATAATAGAAACACTACTATCAAGATCACATAAAGCTTTGAAATCAAAGTCATTCACTTTCATATTAATGATGGGTTCCCAACCATCTTCTTGTTTTATAGGAATAGAAGCTTTATGTTTCATCTTTTCTTCTTTTATCTTTATGAGAGCATCAGTAATGTGTTTTGTAAAGGCCATGTTCATAGCACTAGCATTAGGACTTTTAGCAAGCTTTTGTAGGAACTTAATTACTTCAGAGATATTGTAACCATCAAGATCAAAATCAAATTTATCATCTAAAGTAGTAGAACTATTACTAGCCTTAACACTAGTGGTGGTGATAGTAGAAACACTAATGTTTCTAGCAATTTCATCTTCTCTTTCCCACTTAGCATGTAATTCAGCTAATAGTCTAACATTTTCATCAATTCTTACTTGTATAGTATTAGTAGCTGCAAACGGATTATCATTAGTTTCAGGTTTAGCAGCTATTTTATTCAAATAAGATTGAGCTTCAGCCAAAGATGCTATATTTCTTTCTGCATTAGAGAGTTTTTCCTCAATAGTTTTATTGAAAGCAGTTTGTTTACTAATAAAGTCTTTAAGCATAACTTCAAGTTCATAGGGAGCACTCCTATTATTTTTGTAAGAACTTCCATAAGCATTACCATTGTTGGGAGGATATGGATTATAATTGTTGTTACCAAAATTATTCCTATAAGCATTATTTCCAAAATTGGTATTTCTTATGAAGTTCACATCAACTTTCTCTTCTTGGGCAACCAAAGAGGCTAAAGGAACATTATTGGGACCAATATGGGCTTTCCCATTAACAGACATAGACATAATAATATCTATTTTATCACTCAAGGAGGAGGTTTCCTCAATAGAATTTACCTTCCTACCTTGTGGAGCTCTCTCAGTATGCCATTCAGAATAATTAACCATCATACTGTCTAGAAGTTTTGTTGCAGCACCCAAAGTGATGGTCATAAAGGTACCTCCAGTAGCAGAATCCAATAGGTTCCTTGAAGAATAGTTCAATCCTGCATAAAAAGTTTGGATGATCATCCAAGCAGTCAGTCCATGAGTGGGACAATTCTTTACCAAAGATTTCATTCTTTCCCAAGCTTGAGCAACATGTTCATTATCAGATTGTTTAAACTTCATTATTTCACTTATCATAGATATAATCTTAGCAGGAGGATAATATTTTCCAATGAAAGCATTGTTGCATTTAGTCCAAGAATCAATACTATTCTTAGTTAAGGAATTCAACCATTCTTTAGCTTTTCCTCTCAAAAAGAAAGGAAACAATTTCACCTTAATAATATCACCATCTACATCCCTATGCTTTTGCATCTCACAAAGTTCAACAAAGTTATTTAGATGGGCATCAGCATCTTCATTACCAATACCAGAAAATTGTTCTCTCATAACAAGATTGAGCAACGCAGGTTTTATCTCAAAGAAAGTATCTTCAGGCACAGGTGGAGCAATAGGTGTGCTCATAAAATCATTGTTGTTGGTGCTAGTGAAGTCACACAACTTAGTGTTTTCAAGAGTAGTCATTTTTTTGGGTTTTCAAATAAGAAAGCAAACTAGTAAAACTAATTTTTTGTGTGTTTTTGATAAAGAAACAAGCAAACAAAGCAAAAGAAACTAAGCAAAACAAAAATAACAAAGTAAAGAGATTGGTTATGAGGGACTCCCCTTGTGAAGATGTCCTTGACTCCCCGGCAACGGCGCTAGAAAAATGCTTGATGGCTCAGTGTTGATGTAGAGCTTGTTGGGAACCCCAAGAGGAAGGTATGATGAGCACAGCAGCAAGTTTCCCTCAGTTATGAAACCAAGGTTTAATCGAACCAGTAGGAGCAAGGAAACACCCCAAAGGTGTTGCTAGCTGAGCCTTGGCAGGGCGCACTACCGGTGCAAGTAGCAACGTGGAGACCTGCACAACACAACCACAGAACTCTGTCCCCAACTTGCGATGAGGTTGTCAATCTCACCGGTTTTGTTGAAAACAAAGGATTAAACATATCGAATGGAAGGAAGTAATAGTTTGTAGAAAGTAAACACAAAGCAGTAAACAGTTTTAGATTGTATGTAAAAGAAAAGGACCGGGATCCATAGTTCACTAGAGGTGGCTCTCCTTAAGATAGATAACATGCTGGGTGAACAAACTACAGCGGGGCGATTGACAAACATCGAGAAAGCAATACATGCATATACTAATCATCTTGAATCCTTTGAGACTTGATTGGGCATTACAACATTATACATAGACCGCCATCCAACTGCATCTATGACTAATAATCCACCTTTAGGTTATCATCCAACCCCCCTCCAGTATTAAGTTGCAAGCAACAGATTATTGCATTATGAATTGCATGTAATGTAAACAATACGATTGTTCTATGAACAAAGGATTGTTGTTTTCTCCCTAGAAGCAACAGCACATCTAGTACCTTAGAGATTTTAGTCACTTCCCCAGATTACCAGAGGCATGAACCCACTATCGAGCATAAATACTAACTCTTAGAGTTGCTAGCATCTACTTGGCCAAGATAGCTACTAACAATGGAAAGCATGCAAGATCACAAATAACAAAGACATGATAGAATCAACAATCAATCTGAAATAGCATCTCAATATCCATCGGATCCCCGCAAACACAATATGCAGAATTACAAATAGATGATCTTCATCATGAACGGAGCTCACAAGATCTAGACATGAAAGCACAAAGGAGGAGAACCAGCCATCTAGCTACTACATGGATCCGTAGTCCAAGGATGAACTACTCACGCATCACACCGGAGGCTTGCATGATGATGAAGAAGGCCTCCAGGTTGAATTCCCCTCTCTGGCAGGGTGCCGGGAAGAGCTTCAGATCCCTCTCGATCTAGGGATGGAGATGACGGCGGCTACAGACTCTTTCATGGATTTTTGATCGGGTACTTAGGGGTTTCCTCCCGAGGGAATCTTATAGGCGGAAGGAGAGGCCGAGGGGGTGCTGGGGTCGGCCAGACCACCCCTTGGCACAGACCAGGCCTGGCCGCGCGGCCAGGTGGTGTGGTCGGCCCCCAGCCCTTCTCCGTCTCATATTCTAGCATCTGATGACTTCCGGAAAAATAGGCACTTTGGCTTTTGTCCTGTCCAATTCCGAGAATATTCATTTTCTGACTTTCCTAGAACCAAAAACAGTAGAAAACAGGCAGCTGACACTATGGCTCTTGTTAATAGGCTAGTCCAAGAAATCATATGAAAAGTACTCCAAAGTGTGGACAAAACACAAGAAAGTGGATAAAACCAAGTATGGAACATCAAAAATTATAGCAAATGTATCAGGGAGCAATGTGGCATTTCTGATATTATATGTGGATGACATATTATTGATTGGAAATGATATAGATCTTTTAAATAGTGTTAAAAGTTAACTAAACAGCAAATTTTTGATGAAAGACCTTGGTGAAGTGTCATATATATTAGGCATTAAAATCTACAGAGATAGATCAAGACGCCTAATTGGGCTATCGCAGAGTACATACCTTGATAAGATATTAAAGAAGTTTAATATGGACGGAAGTAAGAAGGGGTTCTTACCTATGTTGCAAGGCAAGACATTGAGGAAGACTCAAAGTCCGGCTATGGCGGAAGAAAGAGAGATAATGGATAAGATCCTCTATGCCTCAGCCATAGGCTCTATAATGTATGCCATGCTATGTATAAGACCGAATGTCGCACATGCTATTAGTTTGACTAGTAGGTACCAATCTGATCCAGGTTCGAAACACTGGATAGCGGTCAAGAATATCCTTAAGTACTTGAGAAGAACTAAGGATATGTTTCTTGTATACAGAGGTGAAGAAGAGCTAGTCGCTAAGTGTTATGTCGATGCTAGCTTTGACACCGATCCGGATGACTCTAAGTCTCAATCCAGATACGTATTTATCTTGAACGGAGCAGCAGTTAGTTGGAGGAGTTCCAAACAACCTGTGGTGGCTGGATCAATGACGGAGGCGGAATATGTTGCTGCTGCAGAAGCGGCGCAGGAAGCGGTTTGGATGAAGGAGTTCATAACGGAACTAGGTGTGGTTCCTAGTGCATTGGACCCAATGGTGATCTATTGTGACAACAATGGAGCCATAGCCAACGCCAAGGAACCAAGGTCTCACAAGAATTCCAAGCATATTAAGGGCCGGTTTCACTCCATCCGTGAGCATGTCAAGGATGGAGATAGAAAGATTTGTAAAGCACACACGGACCTAAATGTAGCAGATCCGTTGACTAAAGTTCTCCCTAGGGAAAAACATGATCAACACCAGAACTCAATGGGTGTTAGATTTATCACTATGTAAACTAGATTATTGTCTCTAGTGCAAGTGAGAGACTGAAGGAAATATGCACTGAGAGGCATTAATAAAGTTGTTATTATGTATTCCTTGTATATGATAGATGTTTATTTTGCATGCTGTAATTGTATTGAAAGGAAACATTAATACATGTGTGTTTAATAAACAAAAAGGGTTCCTAGTTATGCCTCTCTTCCAGACTAGCTCGTTGATTAACAAGATGATCAAGGTTTCCTGATCATGGACATTGGATGTTGTTAATAACAAGGTCACAACATTTGTGAAATGATGTGATGAACATTCATCTGAAGTATAGCATTGTAATCAAAGTCATTATGTTTACATTGCTATAACATCATACGAAGTAATCTTAGTCCTTAGACCATGAGATCATGTTAATTGCTAACACTAGAAGAGTATCTTGATAACATCAAACGTCACACCGTAACATGGTGACTATAAATATGGGTTTAGTGCTACGAAGGTGTTATGTTGAGGCTCATGGATCAAGAGTGGGATTTGTCCATCCCGATGACGGATAGATATACTCTGGGCCCTCTCGGTGATATCACATTAAGATAGCTTGCAAGCAAGTGATGTGATCACTAGAATGTTATATCACAGGAACGAGAAAAGAGTGCATGTCGGTAATGAGATCAAACTAGGTATTTGGATACCGATGACTGAATTTCGGACATGTATTATATCATGAGACAAAGGGATTAATTTACTAGCGTTAAAGGTTCTCACGATCATAGAAGTCATCGTTGAATCTGCAGGAGTCAGTATGGATCTCTAGGTCCCGCTTCTGATTATTGATCTGAGAGGAGTCTCAATCATGTCTACATTATTCGCGAACCTTAGGGTGACACACTTAAGGGTTGCCGGACACCATTTTGGAGCACATATGTTTCAGACGAAAGGATTGCAAAGCGTAGGAATTGTTTCGATAGAAACCGGAATTGTTTCGGGTGAAATTGCAGAAAGTGGTTCTGCATGTGATATTGAAATGTTGCAAGGGGGTTTTATTTGAATGTTTTTTAATTAAAGTAATTAACAAAATTCTGAATAAAATAAATAAAAGAGTTTTATTAATTGAGAGTTGCATTAATTTTGGTGGAAATTTAATGCATGTGAGTGGAATTTTGGGTGGAGCTTGAATTGATGTGAGTGGAGCTTCCACCACATGAATGAGGACGAGGTGGGGGCACCCCCCTTGGCAACCGGACATGGGAGGGGAGGAGCTCCCCCTGTCCTATAAAAAGCCCCCCTCTCCTCCCTCACAAAGCACACCTCCTCGTGAAGGATCTCTCTCCCCCTCTAGATATTCCCCCATGGTCTCGGATTAGCGAGATACATGTTCCCGGTGGCCTTGCGTCTGGAAGGAGTTGCTGCTTCCGCTGATTCACTGGAGCGAGGAGGTGGAGGTTGTCCGGTGGCTTGAACGTGTGTGCGAGGACGGATGCGCTGCTGATTTGCGATGCTCGGACTTCCACACGATCTTGAGATCGGCAAGCGTACGACTACATCATCCACGAGTTCCAACTCGTTAAAAAAACTCTGTTGTCTTCGAGGGTAAGTTATCCATAGATGTATATCCACCCGTTGCTCTGTATCTAGTAGATAGATCTTGGCGTATAGTTCTCATCGTAGGATTTTTTTATTTTCTATGCTGCGAACCCAACAGTGGAATCAGAGCCTGATCTATGCGTAGGTGCCTTGCACGGGTAGTACACATATGTTTATATGTGGGCGATGATGATCATGTTATTGCATCTTCTATGTATCTTGGATACTGGTGGCATAGTGGGATGAAGCGACCCGGACCAACCTTACGTGTTATCGTACATGAGACCGGTTCCATGACTGACAAGCAAGTAGTTTTGCATAAGTGGCTACCAGGTGTCTGTCTCTCCTACTATAGTCAATATCCGATTTACAACAAGTTGCTAATAACTTGGTTATCCTCGTTGTGGTTCATGTTCGTAGGTAAGACCGGTTCTATGTCCGAAATCCCTAAGCCACATAAAACTTGCAATTGATAAATTAGAGGCGTCTAGTTTAGATCGTTGCTGGGTTAGTGCCTTGATATGGTATTGTTGTAAGTAGATGTATGATAGATACTCTTACAACACACTTAACGTGTAAGTTCCATAGACCTTGGCCTTACATACAAAGGAATGATGGAGATCATACCACGATGCAAATGATAGAGATCGAATGCATGGACCATATCATCTCACTTTACACATTAGATGTTTGCATCTTATACTGCTAGTTTGGCGCTTTTGGTAGCATTTTAAGATGATCCCTCATTTAAATATCAAGATAAAATGTGTTCTTCCTTGAGTATGCACCGTTCTATGAATCGTGTTTCGAGATATCACGTGATGACCGGGTGTACTCGACTCCGCGCTTTCATACAACGGGTGTAAGACAGTTTTACACACGCGGATAATAAGATTCTTACTTGACGAGCCTAGCATGTACAGACATGGCCTCGAAACACGGACCGAAAGGTTAAGCATGAGTCATATAGTTGATATGATGCCCATATAGATGCTCGCCTTTGAAGCTACACCGACTCAGGTGATGATCGGACTTGGTGTAGTGGATTTGGTTCATGTAATCACCTAAAAGACACGAGGAATGTCGTTTTTGTGTGGGAGTTCATTAGTAATTTGGATTAGCTAAACTCAATCAATCATAAACTTAGTCTAAATAAACTTTACAAATTCTGTTGTAGATGGCACCACCTGCTTTGAATTTCAATGTGTTCATGGAGAAAGAGAAACTTGCTACGAATGGTAGCAACTTCACCAACTGGGCTATGAATTTGAGGATTCTCCTCACTGCTGCACAAAAGAAATATGTGCTAGAGGTGCCGCTAGGCCCCCCACCAGCTCCTGATGCCCCTGACAAGGAAAAGAATGTCTATATAACTCGTCAGGAGGACCACACCTTAGTTCATTGCGGCATATTGTACGGGCTAGAGCCAAAACTTCGAAAGCGTTTCGAAAATGGCAATGCCTTTGATACCATGGGAGAATTGAAAATGATTTTCGATACCCATGCTGCCGTAGAGAGTTATAATGCTTCTGAAAAGTTCTTTAGCTGCATGATGGAGGAGAACGGCTCCGTTAGTGAGCATGTACTCAAAATGTCTGGGTACGCTGATAAGCTTGTGTCCTTGGGAATAACGATTCCCATTGACTTAGGCATACATTGTTCTCCAATCTCTGCCACCTAGCTACAAGAGCTTCGTGATGAACTATAACATGCAGGGCATGAAGAAGTCTCTTCCCAAGCTTCTGTCAATGCTTAAGACTGTAGAAATGGAGATTAGGAAAGAACATCAAGTGTTGATGATTAATAAGACCACCGGTTTCAAGAAGGACAAGAAAGGCAAGAAGAAGGGAAAGAAGGGCGGCAAATCTGTTGCCGCACCTGAAAAGAAACACCGAGCTGGCCCTAAGTCTGATACCATTTTGGAGCACATATGTTTCAGACGAAAGGATTGCAAAGCGTAGGAATTGTTTCGATAGAAACCGGAATTGTTTCAGGTGAAATTGAAGAAAGTGGTTCTGCATGTGATATTGAAATGTTGCAAGGGGTTTTTATGTGAATGTTTGTGAATTAAAGTAATTATCAAAATTCTGAATAAAATAAATAAAATAGTTTTATTAATTGAGAGTTGCATTAAATTTGGTGGAAATTTAATGCATGTGAGTGGAATTTTGGGTGGATCTTGAATTGATGTGAGTGGAGCTTCCACCACATGAATGAGGAAGAGGTGGGGGAACCCCCCTTGGCCACCGGACATGGGAGGGGAGGAGCCCCCCTCTCCTCCCTCACAAAGCACACCTCCTCGTGAAGGATCTCTCTCCCCCTCTAGATATTCCCCCATGGTCTCGGATTAGCGAGATACATGTTCCCGGTGGCCTTGCGTCTGGAAGGAGTTGCTGCTTCCGCTGATTCGCTGGAGCGAGGAGGTGGAGGTTGTCCGGTGGCTTGAACGTGTGTGCGAGGACAGATGCGCTGCTGATTTGTGATGCTCGGACTTCCACACGATCTTGAGATCGACAAGCATACGACTACATCATCCACGAGTTCCAACTCGTTAAAAAAACTCTGTTGTTTTCGAGGGTAAGTTCTCCATAGATGTATATCCACCCGTTGCTCTATATCTAGTAGATAGATCTTGGCGTATAGTTCTCATCGTAGGAATTTTTTTGTTTTCTATGCTGTGAGCCCAACATCTCCTACGGGTCAAATTATCCTCAAAGATGTTGGCACTTCACATGGACCACCGCCGCAGAAAAGAATAAAATCAGTGGGTTGATGTCTACGCACTTCTATTCTTGTAGACAGTTGTTGGGCCTCCAAGTGCAGAGGTTTGCAGAACAACATCAAGTTTCCCCTTAAGTGGATCATCCAAGGTTTATCGAACACAGGGAGGAAGTGGTCAAAGGTATTCCCTCTCAAGCAATCCCGCAATCAAGATACAAGAAGTCTATTGTGTCCCCAACACACCTAATACACTTGTCAGGTGTATAGGTGCACTAGTTCGGCGAAGAGATAGTGAAATACAAGTGGTATGGATAATTATAAGTGGTAACGGTGCCAGAAAATAGCTTGATGGCATGGAAGAGACTAAAGGCAAACTGAAATAAAGATGGAAGCAAGCAAACATGTAACAGATCTAGTTGCAAACGGTGTTTCAGTGCTTAGAAACAAGGCCTAGGGATCAAACTTTCACTAGTGAACACTCTCATATAAATATCTTCTCTTTATGATACTACTTTGAACTACTCTCCGGTTGGACATTCTAATCCATGGTAGGGCTATAATAGCACACCTCAAAGTTCGCTTTCCGCATCTAGATAACCCCACACTGTCACCTTGAGCGCTAGATGGTTCCATAAACACCACAATTTCATAGAGACATCCAACTGAAGGGAATGTGCCCAAGAGGCAATAATAAAGTGGTTATTATCTTATTCCTTCTTTATGATAAATGTTTATTTTGCACGCTATAATTTTATTAATTGGAAACGTTAATACATGTGTGTTTAATAAACAAAATACAAAGTTCCTAGTAATGCCTCTCATATAAACTAGCTCGTTGATTAACAAGATGATCACGGTTTCCTGATCATGGACATTGGATGTTGTTAATAACGAGGTCACAACATTGGTGGAATGATGTGATGAACATTCATCTGAATCATAGCATTACGATTAGAGTCATTATGTTTATATTGCTATACCATCATACAAAGTAATATTAGTCCTTAGACCATGAGATCATGTTAATTGCTAACACCCGAAAAGTATCTTGATAACATCAAACGTCACACCGTAACATGGTGACTATAAAGGTGGGTTCAGTGCTACGAAGGTGTGATGTTGAGGCTCATGGATCAAGAGTGGGATTTGTCCATCCCGATGACGGATAGATATACTCTGGGCCCTCTCGGTGATATCACATTGAAATAGCTTGCAAGCAAGTGATGTGATCACTAGAATGTTATATCACGGGAACGAGAAAAGAGTGCATGTCGGTAACAAGATCAAACTAGGTATTTGGATACCGATGATCGAATCTCGGACATGTATTATATCATGAGACAAAGGGATTAAGTTACTAGCGTTAAAGGTTCTCACGATCACATAAGTCATCGTTGAATATGTGGGAGTCAGTACGGATCTCTAGGTCCCGCTGCTGATTATTGATCGGAGAGGGGTCTCGATCATGTCTGCATTATTCGCGAACCGTAGGGTGACACACTTAAGGGATACCGACACCATTTAGGAGCAAATATGTTTCAGATAAATATTAAGAAAGCGCTGGAATCATTTCAATGGAAACCGGAATTGTTTCGAGTGAAATTGCTGAAACTGGTTCTGCATGTGATATTGAAATATTGCAAGGGAGTTTTATGTGAATGTTTGTTAATGAAAGTAATTAAAAATATTCTGAATAAAATAAATAAAAGTGTTTTATTTAATGAGAGCTTGCATTAAATTTGGTGGAAATTTAATGCATGTGAGTGGACATGAGTGGAGGTTTGCGTTTATGTGAGTGGGAGCTCCACCCACATGAATGAGGGAGAGGTGGGGGCACCCTCCATGGCCGGCGCCATGCCCCCTTAGGCTGCCCCTCCCCTATATAAGGAGCACCTCATCCTCCTCCTCTCCTCTTGCACCACCTCCTCGTGAAGATTCTCTTCTCCCTCTAGTTATTCCCCATGGTCTCGGATTAGCGAGATACATGTTCCTGGTGGCTTTATCTGGAAAGGAGTTGCTGCTTCCGCTGCACTGCTGGAGCGAGGAGGCGGAGTTTGTTCGGTGGACCGAACGTGCGTGCGATCACGGATGCACCGCTACTTTGCGGTGCTGGACTTGATGGTGCTGGAGCTGCTAGACCTGAAGGACTTCATCACGATCTTGAGATCGGCAAGTGTATGACTACATCATCCACAAGTTCCAACTCGTTAACAAAGCTTTTGTTGTCCTCGAGGGTAAGTTCTCTATGGATGTATATCCACCCGTTTCTTGTATCTAGTAGATAGATCTTGGTGTATAGTTCTCATGGTAGGAAATTTTTTGTTTTCTATGATGCGGACCCAACAGTGGTATCAGAGCCTGATCTATGCATAGGTGCTTTGCACGGGTAGTACACATATGTTTATATGTGGGCGATGATGATCATGTTATTGCATCTTCTATGTATTTTTGATATTGGTGGCATAGTGGGATGAAGCGGCCCGGACCAACCTTACATGTCATTGTACATGAGACCGGTTCCACGACTCACATGCAACTAGTTTTGCATAAGTGGCTAGTGGGTGTCTATCTCTCCTACTATAGTCAATATCTGATTTACAACGAGTTGCTAGTAACTTGGTTATCCTCGTTGTGGTTCATGTTTGTAGGTAAGACCGGTTCTATCTCCGAAAGCCCTAAGCCACGTTAAACTTGCAATGGATAAATTAGAGGCGTCTAGTTTAGATCGTTGCTGGGCTAGTGTCCTGATATGGTAATGTTGTAAGTAGATGTATGATAGATACTCTTATAACACACCTAACGTGTAAGTTCCATAGACCTTGGCCTTACACACAAAGGAATGATAGAGATCATACCACGATGCATATGATAGAGATCAAATGCATGGACCATATCATCCCACTTTACACATTAGATTTCGCATCTTATATTGCAAGTTTGGTGCTTTTAGTAGCATTGGAAGATGATACCTCATTTAAATATCAAGATAAAATGTGTTCTTCCTTAAGTATGCACCATTCTATGGATCGTGTTTCAAGACATCACGTGATGATCGGGTGTACTCGACTCTATGCTTTCATACAATGGGTGTAAGACAGTTTTACACACGCGAGTACTAAGGTTCTTACTTGGCGAGCCTAGCATGTACAGACATGGTCTCGGAACTCAGACCAAAAGGTTACGCATGAGTCATATAGTTGATGTGATGCCCATATTGACGCTCGCCTTTGAAGCTACACCGACTCACGTGATGATCGGACTTGGTGTAGTGGATTTGGTTCATGTAATCACCAAAAAGGCATGAGGGATGTCGTTTTTGAGTGGGAGTTCATTTCTAATTTGGATTATTCGAACTCAATTTGTCATAAACTAAATCGAAGTGAATTTGCATAATTTGTTGTAGTCATTGGCATCTGTTCACTACCTTATGCTTAGTTTTAATTGAGATAATAGAACTATAGAATTCTGGATATTTACTTTACGAACTGGTATCGTATTGTTTTGAATGTCAATTTAAAGTTTAGAAGTCCTATTGCAAACTTTCAGCAAACTCTATTTACTCCATGAAGTTTAATAAGTAGTATTAAATCAAGAGTAAGAATTCCAATGTTAGTATCTAAAGTATCATGTTTGCCTCCATGATTATTGATATTCAAAAGTTGTTTTAATATCAAGATTATCTAGGAGCTGAAAAATTGTTTCAGAAACCATCATGTGTGGAAGATATTGTGATATCTGAAACAATGTTTTTGGTTGCATTATGATAGAGTATAATTTAGCAAAATACATGTTCTCATATTGTATGAGAATTTGTGAAGGATGGAGATGCTAGGCATCCAGATCTCCCAAAAAGGTTTTGGAAACTAACATTATACTCGCGGTTCTTTCTATAGGCTATAGTAGCTTGATCATGAAAGTTGTCATGATAAGGATGAATAGAATATGTAAGTAAAATGTTTACTACACTAATAGATTACTAAAGAATGGATTTTTTGAAAGAACACCAAACATTTGATGATGGTGGTCCACTTCAAAGTGCAAGTCCAAAGGTATTAGTATTTGACTATACACACTTTGTACTATGTGTCATGTGAATGACACCACTATTGATGTTGATGGATTCTTTTAAAATAAAAGGAATTGTTGAAAGAGAATCTATAAAATATTTGGCAGAAAAGAAAAGGTTGGAGATGTCCAACTTAGGTATATAGAAGATATACATGTTATGGCTGTATTCCTTGCTTGTTAAACAATGTGGTTCTGAGGTATTGGATACCGAATTGGTTGGTGTGAAGTGTCATACAGAACAACACAATTCATGAACTGCAACGGCCTAAGTAACTGGCAAGAGAATGAGTGATGATGTTCATCAAAAACAAATAAAGTGTTATTGTGTTTTTCGTTGTCGTCAAACCTTTCCTTCAAGATTTGTTTTAATAATTGTTATTTTGTTCCGGTATTACGAGAACAATGGTTGTTCAAATAATTACCGTATTCCATAAATGATGGATGAACTTTTACAAGTCTAGTTGGAGAAATCACATCCATAAACATTATTGCTAAAATGTCGTAAGACAAATGATTGGAAGATCACTTATGAAGTGACATCGTTGTTTGAATTATATTGGAAAAGAAAGTCCATGTTGATGGATTTTTGGAGTCTTTTGATTTTGATCAATTAACGCTTGTGAAACTTTCCTCGAGATAATTGAAACTCCATCCATAGGCCAAAAAGGAACGGATGACTAACTTATTGGATATTATGCATGTTGATGTATATAGTCCATTATGTGTAGCCATATGCGATGGATCTTTTTTGCTTCATATGCTTTCTCCAGAAATTTGAGTGAATATATCTATATATTTACTTAATAAGGAAGAAGTATGAAACATTTGAAAAATGTTCAAAGACTTTCAAGATGAAGTGAAAAATCATTGTAACAAGAAAATAAAAGAGTTTATGATTTGATCATAAAGGAAGATATTTGAGTTATAGGTTTAGCAAAACACCTAAGATTTCAGGAATTGTTCCATGAATTTGCATTTCCCGATAAACCACAGGAGTATGGTATGTTCGAGAGATCAAATCAAAACTTGTTTGACATGGTAAGATCAAAGGTGTCATTTATATAACTGCCATTATGTTTTAAGGATTAAAGCTTTAGAGACTACCGTTGTTACACTGAAAAGAGCACCATCGTGATCCGTTGAAATGACACCATATGAGTTATGGTTTTGGGATAAAACCTGAATTGTCTTTTCTTAAATTTTGGTATGCTATGCATAAGTAAAAATGTTTACAACCAAAGTCGGATAAGCACGTATTTGTAGGTTATCCCAAATAATTTGTTGGGAATTCCTCCATAACACCGAGGACAATAGAGTTTGTCGCTTGGAACGTCAAGTTTCTTGAGAAGGAACTTTTCGTGAAAAGTTAAGTGGGAGGACAATAGAACTTTAATAAGGTTGTTGAACCTTAGCTATATGTGCTAAGTAGCGCAGCGCCAGAAGGTGTCCCGGTGGCGGCCACAATGCTCATGGCTCCCGTGATTACGAAGGGTGTGATCTTGGAGGTTAGAGTTCTTATTGAACCATGTGGGTCAGTAAGAATCAAATAGTAAGATTTGAAACAGAAGTCGTTATTATTTTGACAATGATGAACCGACTGCATGCAAAGAATCGATGATGGGCCCTGACTCCATAAAATGACTAGAAGTCATAGAATCCGTGATAGTATCCATACACGAGAAATCAAGTTTCTGAACTTGGAAAACCCTCCAGAAAGGCGTGAAGCCTATCAGTCATGTTTGGATCTATAAGGAAATAGACATGGATGTTTAACATCAATGAAATAGTTGACATGTTGGAAAGAAGTTTACAGCAATGTTCAAGGAGTTGACTATGACAAGATTTGATCTTTCATAGCGATATTTAGTCTTGACAGATTAATGTAGCAACCACTACATATAATTTGGTATATGGTAGTTGAATAAACAAAACAAGTTTCTTCTAATAGAATGGTTACCTAGGACGTGTACATGACACGGTCCGAAGGGTTTTGTTAATTCAAAGGGTGCTAAAGGGCATGCAAACTTCAATAGTTGAAGTGAGCATTGCGGAGTTGGAATCTTCACCATGATGAAAATGTCAAAAGAGTTTAATTTCATCGGAGATGATGAAGATGCTTGCATTTGCAAGAAATTAAGTGGGAGCACTAAGACATATTTCTAATACATTATGTAGAGGACATGGTGTTGATTGGAAATGATGTATCTTGTATTCACACAAGTTAAGAATTTCATTAAAATAGGATTTCGATGAAAGACTTGGGCAAAACCGGAATATTTGGCATGAATGTCTATATGGATAGATTGAGGCGCTAATATGGTTATGCCAGACGTACATATATGAGATATTGAAAGGGTTCAATATGGAAACAATAGCAAAGGTTCTTGCTGCATGGAAAGGATTGTATCAAGATTCAAGTGTTTCAACACTTGGTGAGTAAAATCACATGAAGATTTTGATCGATTATACCATGATATGTATATATCCAGAATGTCCTATGCTCTAAATGTTATGAGCACATACTAGAATGATTCATAAGATGATCATTGGATGATAGTAAAGATATTCTTATGAGCTTTGCAAGAACTAAGAATATATCATGTATAAGTGATAAATAGTTAAAGGTAGTTCATTGTAAAGTGTTACATTGATACAAGTTTTGTCACAAGATACAAATTAAATTTATCTCATTTTAGACTATGGGTGGCACAATGTAATGGAAATGATGTTCCATGATGGATTTGGATGAGTTCCAAAGTTGAGACATTGTGACGGATACTACAACAAAAGGCTAAGTATATGACTGCTATAGTAGCATCAAAGGAGGGCATTTGTGTTTAGTAGTTTATTATCAAACAAGGTGTGGTTCAAAGTGGGCTAATATTATGAAGATATATTGTATGACAATAATATCAACATATTTTAACCCGAACGAACTAAAGGTCTCACCAAAGGACCAAATTTATACAATGCCATCTCATTTGACAATGAGTGATGCGTAGAGACGCAAAGACATGCAAATACACACGGACCTGAAATTGTCAGATCCGGAGATTATGTTAACCACTAGCAATCGCGTATATCCAACACCAGAAAGCCATAGGTGTTCAATACGGAAAGTTTTTCAAACTAGATTATTGACTATAGTGCAAGTGGGAGACTGAAGGGAATATGCCCGAGAGGCAATAATAAAGTGGTTATTATCTTATTCCTTGTTTATGATAAATGTGTATTTTGCATGCTATAATTGTATTAATTGGAAACGTTAATACATGTGTGTTTAATAAACAAAATACAAAGTTCCTAGTAATGCCTCTCATATAAACTAGCTCGTTGATTAACACGATGATCAACGTTTCCTGATCATGGACATTGGATGTTGTTAATAACGAGGTCACAACATTGGTGGAATGATGTGATGAACATTCATCCGAAGTATAGCATTACAATCATAGTCATTATGTTTATATTTCTATAACATCATACAAAGTAATCTTAGTCCTTAGACCATGAGATCATGTTAATTGCTAACACCGGAAGAGTATCTTGATAACATCAAACGTCACACCATAACAGGGTGACTATAAAGGTGGGTTCAGTGCTACGAAGGTGTTATGTTGAGGCTCATGGATCAAGAGTGGGATTTTTCCATCCCGATGACGAATAGATATACTCTGGGCCCTCTCGGTGATATCACATTGAAATAGCTTGCAAGCAAGTGGTGTGATCACTAGAATGTTATATCACGGGAACGAGAAAAGAGTGCATGTCGGTAACGAGATCAAACTAGGTATTTGGATGCCAATGATCGAATCTCGGACATGTAATATATCGCAAAGGGATTTAGTTACAACGTTAAAGGTTCACACGATCACAAGGGTCTTCGTTGAATATGTGGGAGTCAGTACGGATCTCCAGGTCCCGCAGCTGATTATTGATCGGAGAGGGGTCTCGATCATGTCTGCATTATTCACGAACCGTAGGCTGACACACTTAAGGGATACCGACACCATTTAGGAGAAAATATGTTTCAGATAAATATTAAGAAAGCGCTGGAATCATTTCGATGGAAACCGGAATTGTTTCGGGTGAAATTGCTGAAACTGGTTCTGCATGTGATATGGAAATGTTGCAAGGGAGTTTTATGTGAATGTTTGTTAATTAAAGTAATTAAAAAAATTCTGAATAAAATAAATAAAAGTGTTTTATTTAATGAGAGCTTGCATTAAATTTGGTGGAAATTTAATGCATGTGAGTGGACATGAGTGGAGGTGTGTGTTTATGTGAGTGGGAGCTCCACCCACATGAATGAAGGAGAGGTGGGGGCACCCTCCATGGCCAGTGCCATGCCCCCTTGGGCTGCCCCCTCCCCTATATAAGGAGCACCTCCTTCTCCTCTCCTCTTACACCACCTCCTCGTGAAGGTTCTCTTCTCTCTCTAGTTCTTCCCCATGGTCTCGGATTAGCGAGATACATGTTCTCGATGGCTTTATCTGGAAAGGAGTTTCTGCTTCTGCTGCATCGCTGTAGCGAGGAGGCGGAGGTTGTTCAGTGGACCGAACGTGTGTGCGATCACGGATGCACCGCTACTTTGTGGTGCTGGACTTGATGGTGCTGGACCTGATGGTGCAGGAGCTGCTGGACCTGAAGGACTTCATCACGATCTTGAGATCGACAAGTGTACGACTACATCATCCACGAGTTCCAACTCGTTAACAAAGCTTTGTTTTCTTCGAGGGTAAGTTCTCTATGGATGTAAATCCACCCATTGTTTGTATCTAGTAGATAGATCTTGGCGTATAGTTCCCATCGTAGGAATTTTTTATTTTCTATGCTATGAACCCAACACCGACTCCAAATATAACTCATAACAAGTATTTGTAATCTCTAGCCTAAGTGCCACCATGGTGTGCACGCTGTTACTTTCACATACATGGGGAGAGCAGAGATCTATTAAAGCACTTGAGTAGCAAGTTAGATCTACTTGATTACAAAGCTCATGATCACAGTATGATCATGCATAGAGAGAGAGATGAACACATAGCTATCGGTAGAACCCTTAGCCTCGAGAGAGAACTACTCCCTCCTCATCATGGGAATTAGCAAGAGATGGTGGTGGAGATCGATGGAGATGGCTCCAGGGCACTTCCCCATCCTGGCAGGGTGCCGGAACAGAGACTTTATGTCCCCCAAATCTCCCCTTCATTGGCGGCAGCGCTGTGGAACTTTTTGTGGCTGGAGGCTGGACGACTTAGGGTTTTTTCATCGGGAGGCATCTTATAGGCGAAGAGGCAAGGTCGGTGGGCGGACCAGGGGCCCACACCACCTGGTGGCGTGGCCAGGGCTAGACCACGCCACCACATGGTGTGGCCAGCCCTTGGACCCTCTTTGTCTTGTCTTCTGGCTCCGTGAGTCTTCCGGTAAAATATCGACTTTGGCTTTTGTCAGGTCCAATTCCGATAATATTCATTTTCTGACTTTCCTAGAACCAAAAACAGCAGAAAACAGGCAAGTGGCACTGTGTCACCTTGTTAATAGGTTAGTGCAAGAAATTGTATAAAAAGTACTCCAAAGTGTGGACAAAACATAAGAAAGTAGATATAAACCAAGCATGGAACATAAAAATTATAGATACGTTTGCAACGTATCAACATCCCGAAGCTTAACTCCTGCTCGTCCTCGAGTAGGTAAGTGATAAAAAGAAGAATAAAATTTTGAGGTGACATGCACCATCACAATATTGATCAAACCATTCGCAAGCATTGAAAGCTGGGATCAAAGTATTCTAAACATGAGCATGAAAGATTAAGTTCTAACAATAAGACATAGTGACTATGCATGCATGCAACATGAAAAGGTACAAACAAAAGATTCATGAATAACAATGCTTTGCAAGACGTTTGTTTGTTTCACATAAAGAAAACATAGTATAGTGGCATTTAGCTTGTCCCTCATAGAGTAGCAAAACATAAATGCATAGGACACCTTCAAAGTTTATAAGGGTGACTAGATTCAAATAGTTTAAGAACAAGCAATATCAAAGTTATGCATCAATCAACAAGTCTTGGGACAATGCACACATAACTAAGAATGGCCACTATGCTCTCTTAATAGGTGCATAAAGATAGAAAATGGAGACTCAACATAAAAGTAAAAGAAAGGCCTTCATAGAAGGAAGCAGGGATTCAAGTCTCATAAAGAGCTTCCAAAAATTATGGTACTTATTAGCTTTCAGCTCTCATTGCCCCTATCATAAGCATCTTTAGGCTATTAAGGTTAAAGTGACACAACTAAGAGGATATGCTTGACAAGTTATAAGCCGAAATCTCATGTCCCTTACTTATGAAGATCGAACCTCATGCTACTCAACTTTAGTCACAAGTAAGCTCTTGTCATTGTAAGTACATATGTATCATAGAGAACCACCAACGGGGTACCCCTTGCACATGATACAGGAGCTATCCCATAATCAAAATGACAAGGCAAGCAGACAATGAGCATCCCAGCAATCTTCTTATTTACCATGGGAAAATGGTGCTTTTTTCTCTCTTTCCTCTTTTCTCATCTTTTTTTTCTTTTTTTCTGAATCTCTATCTCTTTTTTTATAAGAAGAATGCTTCATAGATTGCTCACTATGGTTATACCGCAATTTTCCACCATGATTATGCATGACTTAGGCTAGTGGCCCAGGCGTTTCTCTAACACACATACAAACTCCATGATCTTACAAGTTCCACTTTTATTTCACACCACCGGGATCCATAAGCAAAAGAACATGATATCAACGGGGTACAATGTACAAGTGCAATGTTGAAAGCGTTCCCCATGATACATGGTTCTGCTAATTTCAACTTATAAAGCGCAAGCATATACACAACAAACATGGAGACAATGGTTCAAGTTTATTAAATGCAAGAAAGTAAAGTGTGCCATCAAGTTCGTGAGAGCTTTAATCACTAATTTTCACATAACAAGTTTAATTCGGAAGGTAGATAAAAACATGAATATACTTGAAATAGCAAATGCTAATAGGTAGGTATGGTGGACTCTTTGGAATAACTTGGTTTTATTTGGAGTTGGATGCATGAGTGGAACTCATACTTGGTTATGGAGGCTAGCAAAAGACTGGGAGCGACCAACTAAGAGAGCACTAATGGCCATAATCATGCAAAGCGACAAAACATCATTGATTAAAGCATAAAGTGATATTACAAGTCGGAAACGAAAGGATCATAAAGGCTATGGTGACTTGGGATAGTCATAACATGGTGTGAGTGATGGCTCAATTCATGGTGCCCAGAAAAGTGATTGGTGCGTGGTGTTGATGTAGAGCTCGTTGGGAACCCCAAGAGGAAGGTATGATGAGCACAGCAACAAGTTTCCCTCAGTTATGAAACCAAGGTTTAATCGAACCAGTAAGAGCAAGGAAACACCTCAAAGGTGTTACTAGCTGAGTTTTGGCAGGGCGCACTACCGGTGCTAGTAGCAACGTGGAGACCTGCACAACACAACCACAAAACTTCGTCCCCAACTTGCGATGAGGCTGTCAATCTCACCGTGTTTTGCGGACAAAAAGGATTAAACGTATCGAATGGAAAGAAGTAAAAGTTTGCAGAAAGTAAAGACAAAACAGTAAACAGTTTGTAGATTGTATGTAAAAGAAAAGGACCAGGATCCATAGTTCACTAGAGGTGGCTCTCCTTAAGATAGATAACATGCTGGGTAAACAAATTACAGCGGGGCAATTGACAAACACCAAGAAAGCTATCCATGCATATACTAATCATCTTGACTCCTTTGAGACTTGATTGGGCATTACAACATTATACATAAACCGCCATCCAACTACATCTATGACTAATAATCCACCTTCAGGTTATCATCCGAACCCCCTCCAGTATTAAGTTGCAAGCAACAGATTATTGCTTTACGAACTGCGTGTAAAGTAAACAATACGATTGTTCTATTGACAAAGGATTGTTGTTTTCTCCCTAGTAGCAACATCACATCTAGTACCTTAGATATTTCTGTCACTTTCCCAGATTACTAGAGGCATGAACCCACTATCGAGCATAAATACTAACTGTTGGAGTTGCTAGCATCTACTTGGCAAAGATAGCTACTAACAACGGAAAGCATGCAAGATCACAAAGAACAAAGACATGATAGAATCAATAATCAATCTGAAATAGCATCTCAATATCCATCAGATCCCCGCAAACACAACATGCAGAATTACAAATAGATGATCTTGATCATGAACGGAGCTCACAAGATCTAAACATGAAAGCACAAAGGAGGAGAACCAGCCATCTAGCTACTACATGGATCCGTAGTCCAAGGATGAACTACTCACGCATCACACCGGAGGCTTGCATGGTGATGAAGAAGGCCTCTAGGGTGAATTCCCCTCTCCGGCAGGGTGCCGGGAAGAGCTTCAGATCCCTCCGATCTAGGGATGGAGATGACGGCGGCTACAGACTCTTTCGTGGATTTTTGATCGGGTACTTAGGGTTTTCGTCCCAAGGGCAATATATAGGAGGAAGGGGAGGCCGAGGGGGTACCTGGGCTGGCCACACCACCCCCTGGCACGGGCCAGGCCTGGCCGCGCGGCCAGGTGGTGTGGACGCCCTCTGGCCCCTCTCCGTCTCGTATTCTTCCACTAGATCACTTCCGGAAAAATAGGCACTTTGGCTTTTGTCCCGTCCAATTCCGAGAATATTCATTTTCTGACTTTCCTGGAACCAAAAACAGCAGAAAACAGGCAGCTGGCACTGTGGCTCTTGTTAATAGGTTAGTCCAAGAAATCATATGAAAAGTACTCCAAAGTTGGAACAAAACACAAGAAAGTGGATAAAACCAAGCATGGAACATCAAAAATTATAAATACATTTGCAATGTATGAGTGAGCATGCGCAAGTCAACCCAAATAAAGCATCAAAGGAGAATACCACAATACTATGCTTTAATATGCTAAAACAACGCATGATTCTTTCAAGGCATATTAAGCAATCTCAATTGTTTATAACATGTCATGCTACAACAAAAATCACTAAGCCTAAAGCCAAAACAATATCAAGCATGACATGACAAAGTCTAGACCACAATCAAAAACAAACTCCTTTTATACCACTTAAGCATGAACTTTCCTACTCTTTTCCAATCCAAACCAACTTATTTGAAAGAACTCACAAAGATAATAATAAATAAAGATTAGTGAGCTTGTCTCACAAATCCAAAAAGAAGAACTAAAAAGTTCTAAGATGAAAGCACAAGAAAACTAAGGCTAAACATAGTGCTAGCAAAAGAGAACACTCACGAAACAATAAGAGTGAAAACTAGAGTGTTCTAGGCAATAAATAACATGGTGTATCTCTCTCCAAAAGAAGTGTGTTGGGATCCAACCAACTTATTCAAGCAAACTAAGAAAACGAAAACAAAGACGCTCTAAGAACAACACAACTGTGCATGAAACAATAAAAACGAAGTGTCTAGAAAGACCTAAGATTTTTATTGATGAAGAAGGGGATGCTTTGGGCATCCCCAAGCTTTGACGCTTGTACTTCTTGGATATTTCTTGGGGTGACACGGGATGGCATCCCCAAGCTTGAGCTTTAGTCCATTCTTCATCTCATTACATCATTCCTTCCATACACCTAAATTTTTTCCTTCATACAAAACTTCACACAATCTTTATTAGCAACATTAGTGCACTCAAGATAATAAGTCTTTACGTTCAGTTTCAACACCAATAAAACTTCCATTAAAACACAAGCTACTGTAGCTGGACCGATGCTAGTAGGGGAAGGAGAGCGTAGCCCCGAGTCCCTTCAGAGAAAGCTCTCCAGATCAGAAAGTATCGTAGAACGGTGTGTTGTCTTCTCCCCACAGTCTGTGGTAGGATACGCAACACGCTGGACCGATGCTAGTAGGGGAAGGAGAGCGTAGCCCCGAGTCCCTTTAGAGAAAGCTCTCCGGATCAGAAAGTGTCACAGAACAGTGTGTTGCCTTCTCCCCATAGTCTGTGGTACGATACGCAACACGCTAGACCGATGCTAGTAGGGGAAGGAGCACTTCTCTCAAAAATCTCAATTCCCCAAAAGAACTCAAAAGGGAACTAACAAGAAGCAAATGCAAATAATGGCAGAAATCTGTCAAAACAGACCAGCAGGTAAAAACGAATTTTGTCGAAGACCTTCTGTTGCTCAAATTAAAAAGTGTTGAACTAACTAAAGTTAGATAACAACCTAGGGCAGAAGCACAAAAATTCACGCCTCAAACAGACATACAGAGATTTTACACGAAGTTTTACGGTGAAGAACAAAAATCTGTTTCGGGACAACAACTTTCCCAAGCATTACTTTTCTCTCATTAGAGGTTACTCTTGGCACAAAAAGCAAATAAAAAGGATAAGGAGCGGTTATTACAGAGGTAATAACTTCCAAGACTCATCTAAAACTTTTGGGTTATGTCCCAATAAGTATTTTTCTTTAACGCCTTTAAGTTAGGCATGATAATTTTGATGATGCTCACATAAGAAATATGAATTGAAGTAAAAGAGAGCATCAAGAAGAAAATTCAAAACACATTTAAGTCTAACCCACTTCCTATGCATAGGAATCTTGTAAAGAAACAAGTCATGAAAGCACAAAGCAACAGGCATAGGAAAGCAAAACAAGTGCAACTTCAAGACTTTCAACATAAAGAGGGGAAACCTAATATTATTGAGATGCATAAAACCATGTTTCCCTCTCTCATAATAACTTTCAGTAGCATCATGAATAAAATTAACAATATAACTATCACATAAAACATTCTTATCATGAGCCATATGCATAAAATAATTAATACTCCCCACATAAACATAGTCATTCTTATTAATTGTAGTGGGAGCAAATTCAACAAAATAGCTATCATTAGTATTCTCATCACCATAATCATCAAATATAGGAGGCATATTGTAATCATAATTAATTTTCTCCTAAATAGTACGTGGACTGAAAATATCATATTCAT
Organism: Avena eriantha; assembly: GCA_910589775.1. Classification (NCBI taxonomy): domain Eukaryota; kingdom Viridiplantae; phylum Streptophyta; class Magnoliopsida; order Poales; family Poaceae; genus Avena; species Avena eriantha. The sequence continues at coordinate 19,571,449 of OU342746.1, forward strand.
CATTGCAATCATCATATATTGGAGGTGTAGTATCATCATAAGCAATAGAGTAATTATCTTCCAAATTGTGTTCATTTGTAAACATATCATCATCGGAAGGAACATGGATAGCACTAATAATACAACAATTATTAATATCATCATTTTCAGAATTGGTACCAAAGAGATTTTCAATATCAAAAGAAGTGTGCTTTTCCCAATCATGACCACTACTATAGGTAACAGGCATAGGAACATCATCGAGTTCAAACTCATCAAAAACTAGAATAGGAGCAACATGCTTAGGGGGAAATACCGTTTCCTCTCTCCTTTTACTCCTCATTTTCTTATTTTTCTTCTTTTCTTTAGGAGGGAGAGGCTTGAAAGGAAGCTTCTCCATATACCCTGGTTTATTGTTAGAGACAATAGAAGAAACTTTGGAGGATTCCTTCTTTTCATTAATAAGATCAAAACACATATTAGTCCTGTCATATTTTGGTAAAATATCATCTTTTATAATATTTTGTGTGTAAGTATTTGTTATGAACACAATAGAGATGACAACCATGCAGGACACTATTCATACAAAAAGCACTCATATCTACCAAAGAAGTTTTTCTTCATAACTCTTCACACCCCAAAAATAATGTAAGTTCATCATGCTGATTAGGAGTGATCATGTTATCACAATACAAACTTGTAGTACTCATTGGATTAGAAGGGCTATTATTATGGTCTGAGCATTGAAAATTGAAATGACCCACTTCAAAGCAAAGTTCACAAATAAAAGGATAGAGGGCACAAACTTTTTTATCGAGATCATTTAGAGCCCTATACCATGTTCTAGTTTTTTCATTCCTGTGGGTGATACAATATTCTTCTTCAATTTGATTATTCTCACAAGTTCTATGTATTCCACAAAAATTAACATGCTTATAAGAAATAGTACTTTCAGAGGTTTGAGCATGTTTATTGCTATCATTAATAACAATTTCATTTTCCATGCAAGTGTCTTTAAAAGGCTCATGATACATGTCCCATTTTTATTTGGGAGCATTAATATGAGAACCAAAAGCTCTAAAACAATCAATAAGAATTTGAGGATCAAGAACATATTTAGCACTAAGCTCTTGAAAATTAGTAGTTTCACAGAAAGACTTAATGCAATCATACTCATAGTTTATACATGGTTCTTTACCTTTGTTGTTATTCCAATCTGCGGTATTGATTTGAATTGTTTCAAGAAGATCCCACTTAGCTTTGACCTCCTTACTTGTGAAGGATCCCTCTAAACAAGTATCTAGATAGTCCTTGTAATGTCCTGAAAGCCTTGCATAAAAATTATTAATAACAATATTCCTGGGGAGCTCATGAATGGGACATTTGAGCATTAGTGACTTCAATCTCCCCCATGCTTGGCCAATACTTTCTCCATCATGTGGATGAAAATTATAAATGTAATTCCTATCTTTATGAATTTCATGAGGAGGATAAAATTTAGAGTAAAAGAGAGATTCAAGTTCCTTCCAATCCAAATGATGAGGATCATCTAGCAGCTCATATCACTCCCTTGCTTTTCCCTTAAGTGAAAAAGGGAATAGCTTCCTCTTAACTTGGTGCATTGAAATACTTGCACACTTGAAAAACTCGCATAATTCGTGTATAAAGAGTAAATGATCACCAGGATGGACAATTCCACCTCCCAAATAACAGTTGTTCATAGCACGTTTAACAATTTTGATAGGTATTTTAAAAGTGATGCTTTCAGTATGTGGATTTAAAATATCACAAGTATCATTAGAATTACCACATATGGGAGATAAAGTATCATAAGAGCAAATTTTCTTCTTTAAAGCCGAGGAACTAAAAAGATCATTTTCATAAAAACTAACTTCCCCAAGCTTAGAAGTTTCCATAGCATTAGTAACAAAGGTGCTTAGAAGATTCATACTAATAACATTGTTATTAGCATGCAAAGAAAGTTCCATGGGTTTTTTAATTTTCTTTTTAGACAATTCATGTTCTAACTTAGGAAAAATACTAAAAAGCTCTCTAATTTTGTTGTTGTTTTCCATTAAGCCTAACTAGTGAAAATAAGAAACAAAAAGACAAAATTGCAGAATCTAAAGGAAATAACTTTGAGCACTCACACCGGAGGATGTGAGTACCTTTTACCTTACCTCCCCGGCAACGGCGCCAGAAAATAGCTTGATGTCTACGCACTTCTATTCTTGTAGACAGTTGTTGGGCCTCCAAGTGCAGAGGTTTGTAGAACAGCAGCAAGTTTTCCCTTAAGTGGATCACCCAAGGTTTATCGAACTCAGGGAGGAAGTGGTCAAAGGTATTCCTTCTCAAGCAATCCTGCAATCAAGATACAAGAAGTCTCTTGTGTCCCCAACACACCTAATACACTTGTTAGGTGTATAGGTGTACTAGTTCGGCAAAGAGATAGTGAAATACAAGTGGTATGGATAATTATAAGTGGTAACAGTGCCAGAAAATAGCTTGATGGCATGGAAGAGACTAAAGGCAAACTGAAATAAAGATGGAAGCAAGCAAACATGTAACAGATCTAGTTATGAAGAGCTTGATGGCGTGGAAGAGACTAATGGTGTTTCAGTGCTTAGAAACAAGGCCTAGGGATCATACTTTCACTAGTGAACACTCACATATAAATATCTTCTCTTTATGATACTACTCCGAACTACTCTCCGGTTGGATACTCTAATCCATGGTAGGGCTATAACAACACACCTCAAAGTTCGCTTTCCGCATATAGATAACCCCACACTGTCACCATGAGCGCTAGATGGTTCCAACAAACACCACAATTTCATAGAGACATCCAACTCCAAATATAACTCATAACAAGTATTTGTAATCTCTAGCCTAAGTGCCACCATGGTGTGCACGCTGTCACTTTCACACACATGGGGAGAGCAGAGATGTATTAAAGCTCTTGAGTAGCAAGGTATATCTACTTGATTACAAAGCTCATGATCACAATATGATCATGCATAGAGAGAGATGAACACATAGCTACCGGTAGAACCCTTAGCCTCGAGAGAACTACTCCCTCCTCATCATGGGAATCAGCAACGGCGATGGAGATTGTGGTGGAGATCGATGGAGATGGCTCCGGGGGCACTTCCCCGTCCCGGCAGGGTGCCGGAATAGAGATTTTCTGTCCCCCGAATCTCCCCTTCGGTGGCGGCGGCGCTGTGAAACTTTTCGTGGCTAGAGGCTGGACGACTTAGCGTTTTTGCATCGGGAGGCATCTTATAGGCGAAGAGGCAAGACCGGTGGGTGGACCAGGGGCCCACACCACCTGGTGGGTGGACCAGGGGCCCACACCACCTGGTGGCGCATCCAGGGCTAGCCTGCGCCACCACATGGTGTGGCCAGCCCTTGGCCCCTCTCCGTCTCGTCTTCTGGATCCGTGAGTCTTCCGGCAAAATATCGGCTTTGGCTTTTGTCCGGTCCAATTCCGAGAATATTCATTTTCCGACTTTCCTGGAACCAAAAACAGTAGAAAACAGACAACTGCACTGTGGCATCTTGTTAATAGGTTAGTCCAAGAAAGTTTATAAAAAGTACTCCAAAGTGTGGAAAAAACATAAGAAAGTAGATATAAACCAAGCATGGAACATCAAAAATTATAGATACGTTTGCAACGTATCACGAGTAAGGGCGTGATGATATCTGAAAGCCCTGTCGAGGTGGATAGGTAATTCATAAGTGTATCCGTGCTTTTTAATTTCACCATGGATCCTCCTTTGCTTGTTTTTCCTAATGTCCTTCTTTGTAGCCTGTGATGCGTGAGATGGTTAATATAGCCTCTCACTTCATCAGGATCCGTAATGAAGTCAAAGGTCTGAAAGGTATATTTTCATCTTTTTGTGACTTTTGCACTTCCTCCCATTTTTTTGACTTTTTGTATTACTTTTTGATTTCCTCTGCTGCTGCCAAAGAGTCTGAGGTCATTCGGGACGAGGCGATGAAGCGTGCCGACCATCTAGAGGCCAAACTTTGGATTGCCGAGAAAGCTTTGGAGGAGGCCAAGCAGAAAGCCAGCATTGATGCCGAAGAGAAGGCCAAACAAGCTGCCACCCAAGATGAAAGTCTTTGGAAGCGCTTCGAGACCCTCAATGCTTCCTTAACTTGTAAGTTTTCCGTTGACAAGTGATAATTTTCGTTTGAGTCCCCATTTTATTTTTTCACTTCTGAGTTCTTATCCCCCTTTTTTTGGTATGTGTAGAGCGGATAGGCCAAAATTTGTTGCTGCATGAAGATATGAAGGTTGATCCTTGATGACTGCAAGTGCACAGATCGTTTGTAGCTAGTTTCAAAATAAAGATATCAATCCCACAAGGAGTGGTAGGCAAAATACTAAAATGCTTTTCACTAAAACTAAACGAAGTACTTAAGGAATAAATTTAAGATGCAAGAATAGTAGAATTGTTTTTGGGTTTTTAGTTAAACTAAGCAAGTAAAGTAAAGTAAAACTTAATGCAGAAAGTAGGAATCGCGTGTGTAAAAGAACTTAGAACCGCAATAGGGAAAAAGGTGTTTTGAGGGAGTGGTGGATACACCGCTAGCAATTTAGACTAAGAAATCAAGATTATTATAACGAATATTCTCATGATATGTATGTATGTGGGAGGAGCTCCATATATGGAAAAATAGGCAGCAACCACTGCTCACATCATCCTTCATAACCACAGCTGACAGATAAACGACATCAATCGTATTATCCCGCTATTAAGGGATTTCTCCCATGGCATGGACATGGCTTTATGAGTTCTCCTTGATTCGCCAAGTTAGTACGTAAAGAATGACAACAACTTTATAGTCACAGTAAGTGCGATCATCCCTCCATCTACTAACAAGTAATCCCCTTCATCGAGTCCCCATATGCGGTAAATATTAAGGAGGTGCACAACTCCCAACATCAAGATGAAGACAATTAACTCATACACATAATGATGTATAACATAATAATCTCTATCTTATCTCAATCATATGCTAGGGTTTCTCCATCTCCCCAAGAACCAAGGATCTACTCGGACATGGAGGCAATCAACATCATAACAATGGTAATGGAATCAATTGTAAATGAATAGTTCTTATCTAAATCCACAACGAGTACGAAAATTAGAATAAGATCTAGATGGGTGAAGATGGGATCTATGGAGATGATGGTGGTGCGATGGTTGATGAAGATGAAGATCGATGCCTTAGCCTCCCAGATCTGCGTAGGGAGAAGATGGATGCTTGGGCGAGTTCCCCCTCCAGGTTCCTTCCGAAGGTGAGGTTTTCGATGATTTTTGGGTGTTTTGTATGTCGTCTCTCCTATCCAGTTGCATGGGGTGAAACTATTTGAGGATGCGGTGGCGGTGCCAACTATATGACCGGAACTATACGGCTGGAAAAAGTATTCTGGTCGTATAGTTGGTCGTTGAAGTGTCTGTAAGCTTTGATTGCTTCGGGTTTTCTTCTGGTATTATTGATACTTCCCAAATAAGCGATTTACATTGTTTTTGACTCCTTTTCTCCCCAGTACAATTGCTCCGTTGTGTCCATTGTATCCATCATCTGTCCTGATCCTAGTGAAAAGAGACATAAAACATGCGCATGAACGCTATAAAATACCAAGATCCTACATCTACCATGCAAAATAATAATATAAAACATGATGCAAATATGCACTCATCAACTTCCCCAAGCTTAGACTCTTGCTCATGCTGAGCAAGTTTAGCTTAATGTATGTGATCCTCATATTGATGAAGCTGAGTCGATAAAATAAATGAGGCAGTTGCAGCATGTGTTCATCATATATGATACATAGGAATAAGTTCATGAATAGTACCTTTCTCGAACCATCTGAATAATATTAGAAGTCTTCCACACCTTAGTGATCAACAGTTCACATAACATGAATCTCAACATGATGTAAAAGTATTCGGTTCCACCGAATGAGTCAGCGAGGTGGTCCCAAGTGTTTTAGGATTAACATATTCCTTGGGATTCAAAATCACAAAACGCTTCTTTGTCATACCACAATATAGTGGTGTATGCCTACTTGCTCTTTACGCATTCGCTCTTTTTCTTCTTCTTCTTTTTCTCTTTTCTTTATATATGCTCACACTTTTATTTAAGTGTTGTGTAAAGAAGCTAGCCATACATTCCACTTCATGTAGGAATCCAAAGTTTAACGATCTCAATTATCAAATTCCAATTGTATATGAAGCATCTTTATGACTTGAAGATTCTACCTCGACTTGTCCTCACTCAATTTTGATAGCGCTCTTAATTTTCTTTTTGTTCAAGGTTTCTTTTTCATCTTGACTAATTAGATTATTTTTACTTTTGTAAATCAAACCATGAACTTACAACATATTGATTAAATTATCTTTATATGTTCCATTAATACCAATGGTGTGGAAGACTACTATTGTTATCATCAAGCACAAGTAAAATTATACTCAAGCCATTCATAGATCTAATAAGACAAGCACAAACTCAATAATGCTCCATATATAATAATAAACTCGGAATTTCACAAATGGGAAACTTATTTATAAATTCGAACTAATGCAAAACTAAAATAGTAATATAAAACTTATAAGATAGATTACAAGGTCTTAAAGATATCCCTAGTCTTGGAATCAAGCCAGGCGGGATCAAATAACTTCTTGTTGGTACCTATTCCTCTTCCTGGGTAGGAAGAGCATTGCCCTCCTCTTTTATGTTACCATCTTTGACTATGCTTGCATCGGATGCTGAGCTCGGCCATGTCGTATTGAAGCTTCAACATTCTTTTCTTGAGGAATTTCTTCTCATCTATCAACTCAAAAAAAGTTTTGATCAAGAAAACAACTCTACCATCGATGTCATCGACCTTTTTCTCAAGGTCTTTGCTCATCATCTAGTAGGAGTCGATCCCTTCTCCAATTGTTTCAACACATGCCTTCGAAGCTTTTTCCAACTCATAGATCTTATCGTGAATCTCATCTTGCTGCACCTTCTTAGGTTTAATAGGTGATGGACCAAGAGGAGGTTTATAATAGGATCCTATGTTGTGACAATAGGGATTAGGGAGATACTCATCCTTGTTCTTTCCCGCTCAGCTTGCCTCATCATCTCCATCCGTTGCGGGAACATGTCCTCCCAGTTTGGGAGAGGCTTGATCTCCAGGCTGGATGGTGATGGTGATCCTTTAGGCTCTACTTCTTTGATCCTCTTCATAGGCTTCTCTTCTTTCTTCTTCCAAATGTTGTTGACATGGGAGGGCTGCATGGCTTTGCTGCACGGATGTTGTTAGAGGGGCTTGTATAGGGATGGAGAGGATTTTTCGAGGCTAGAGGGTGTAGCTCTATGAAAACATAATGAAAAAGGTTAGATGCAATCAGCTTTAAAAGGAGTGGTAAAAAACCCTAGCCGCCTTTCGTAACGAGCAACTATACGGGCACTGCCCGTATAGGTCCTGCCGTATAGTTGCGAACCGACTATAGAATTTCTTCTATGGTGGAACCAACTATACTGCCAGAATTATACAGGCGGACATTTTTATTCCCGCCGTATAGTTGGTCGTTAAACTCTCTGTATTCCGAATATTTTTTTTGGAGATGGGTCGATATCTATACGACCACAACTATACGGGCAAAATTTTTATTCCCGCCGTATAGTTGGTCGTTAAACTATCAGTACCTAGAAAAGAACTTTGTCAAAGGCATCGATATCTATACGACAACAACTATGGGCGGAATTTTTATTCCCACCGTATAGTTGGTTGTTAAACTATCAGTACCTTTCGTAGACAGAAGGGGTGATGTCGAAACAACTATACGACCACAGCTATACGGCCAGAATTTTTATTCTAGTCGTATAGTTGGTCGTTAAACCCTCCGTGTCCACCAAAAATTTCCCGCTTCTCCAGGGATTCCTTATTACTCTGAAACTTAACGAAATATCAAGTTTTTATAGAAAAATGACAGCTTAAATTTTCGAACAATATTGGCATTATATATCTTCCTCTTTCTTTGCTAGAGCTTAAAATGTTCCTCATTTAACACAAGCTCATAAAAACTTTAAAACTTACTCAATCCTTTACCTTGCATGGGTTGCCTCCCATGAAGCACTCTTTTATGGTCAATAGCTTGGCCGTAGTGTTGCTTATTTCGTCCAGAGTCCATTTTTCTTGAAGTTACCATCCCTTGCATATCTTTGCTCAATCAACTCTTCTGGGGTGATCACTTTGTATGGTGTCATACCCATTGGATTTTTAAATGTAGTACGATACGCCCATAGAGTGTCATTTGACTTGTATAACTAATCTTTTCTTGATTTGTCCACCGTCTTCTCGAGTATGGTCTTTAATTCTCTATTGGAGAGTTCCACTTGGCCGCTCGTTTGAGGATGATATGGTGAAGCAACACGGTGAGTTACTCCATATTTGCTAAGGATTTTCCTAAAAGTTCCTTTCATAAAATGAGAACCACCATAAGTGCATGGCTTGTTGGAATAGCTTCAACCCATTTAATAACATAATCAACAACAACAAGAATATGAGTATAACCATTTGATTCTATAAAAGGTCCCATGTAATCCATTCCCCATACATCAAAGGGTTCGATTATAAGACTATAATTCATGGCCATTTCTTGTCTCCTACCTATATTACCTCTTCTTTGGCAAGCATCGCAGTGTTCTACATACCTGTGTGCATCCTTAAGCAAGGTGGGCCAATAGAATCCGGATTGAAGTACCTTTGTTGCAGTTTGCTTGCCTGCATGATGTCCTCCATACGGACTGTCATGCCAAGCTTGCAAATTCGCATTCATTTCATGGTTAGGAACACACTTTCGAATCATTCCGTCAGGTCCATGATGATATAGATATGGATCATCCCAAAAGTAATATTTAAGATCATTAAAGAATTTCATCCTTTGATTTCTTGTCATACCAGGAGGTATAAATTTTATTGCGAGATAGTTACCATAATCTCCATACCAAGGATCAGCGATTTCAACATTTGCTAAATACTCTCCCAGAAATGACTCATTTATAGGTATGGGGTCGGTAATTATTCCCTCCATCCTAGAGAGATGATCTCCTACCGGATAATCCTTACCCCTCATATCTACTATTTGCAAAGCATATTCTTGTAGTAATAGAACCCACCTAATAAACCGGGGCTTTGCATCCTTTTTCACAAGGAGGTGACGCAAGGCTTGGTGATCCGTATGAACTATTACCTTAGAATTAATCATGTAAGATCTAAATTTGTCGCAAGAAAAAATTATAGCTAGGAACTCTTTTTATGTAGTACCATAATTTTTCTGAATCTTATTAAGAGGTCTCCTAGCATAATAAATAACATTTAAATTCTTTCCGTCTCGCTGTCCTATCACAGCCCCTAAAGCATAGTCACTAGCATCACACATGATTTCGAAAGGTTCATCCCATTTTAGAGATTGCATGATGGGTGCTGAAACTTACTTGTTTATAAGGTTCTCAAAAGCTACAATACAATTATGGTCTAAGTAGAATGGAGTTTCTTCCTCAAGAAGGTTGATGAGAGGCATGGCTATTTTAGCAAAATGTTTTATAAAATGCTTATAAAAACCTACATGTCCTAGAAACATTTTTAGATTTTTAATGTCCTGAGGTATTGGAAGATTTTCTATAGCATTTATATTAGTTTTATATATTTCTATTCCTTTCTCCGAAACCTTATGCCCAAAAACATTATCTTCTCTTTTCATGAAACGACGTTGTCCCCAATTCAAAACCAAATTTGATTGCGTGCATCTCTGCAAAACTTTGGTTAAATTGTAGAGGCAATTATAAAAGGTTGTTCCACAAACAACAAAATCATTCGTTAGAACTTCCATAGTCTTCTCAACAAAATCATCAAAGATTTTTAAAACACATTCTTGAAAAGTTGCTGCTGCGTTACATAAGCCAAACAGAATTAATCTATAAGCATATGTGCCATAAGGGAAAGTGAAAGTTGTTTTCTCTTGATCTTCTGGTTGTATGGCAATTTTAGAATATCTAGAATAACCATCAAGAAAACATAAATAAGAATTATTACTTAGTCTTTCTAAATTTTATCCATAAATGGTATAGGTTCATGATTTTTCTATGTCTCACGGTTTAGCTTCCTAAAATCAACACACAGTCGATATCCAACAATAGGTCTTATAGGAACTAGCTCACCGTTCTCATTCATAGCAGCATCAAGACCACCTTCTCTTGGTATGCAATGAGCTGGGCTAACCCACTTACTGTCAGAAATAGGATATATTATGCCTGCATCTAATAAGCGTATAACCTCTTTTCTTACTACTCATTTTCGGATTAAGCCTTATTTGTGTATCAACTACGGGTTCAGCATCATCAAGCATAGTAATCTTATGGGTTACAATAGGTGGACCTATTCCTTTCATATCACTTAGAGTATATCCAAAGGCTTCACGATGCTTAACAAAGACTGAAATGAGTTTATTTATTTCATCTTCTGACAGATTTTTGCTAATAAAAAGACATTTATTTTCATTATCTAAAAACTCATACCTCATATTGTGTGGAAGTTGTTTCAACTCAATTGGCGGAGGTTCTTCATCTCCTTTTCTTACCAGTTCTTCGTAGTCATGTGGGTTTTGTGCTTCCGGAACTGAATCAAGATAATCATCCATGTCTTCTCTCTCCTCATCATCCGGTGCTTCCTCCCAATTAATTAGGATCCTCTCTAATTCATCTTGTGGAGTACTGAAATGAATTGCTGCTAGCTCGGCAATCGTTTTCTCTTCCTTGATATCTTCCACTTCATATGGCCTCTTCTTTAGTTTGGAAAAGTGGAATGTCATTTCGTCTTCTCCAAACATCAGCGAAATAGTCCTCTTCTGATTATCAACTCGAGCTTTGGTTATGGAAACAAAAGGCATGCCTAAAAGAATAGGACAAAAAGAATCTTGAGGCATGTCAACAATATGAAAATCAAGGGGGTACATGAGTGATCCAATGAAGACATAGATGTTTCTGATAACCCTTTCTGATTTTATATTAGTTCTATTAAAAACTTTAATAGTAGTGTCTACCAGTTCCACATCTGGATTATTTTAATTATAGCAAAGTTCTTCATAAAGTGACGAAGGCATAATATTTATAGTGGAGATTTGCTCACAAATTCCGTATAAGAAAGTTTCTCCACAATATATAGGAGTCATAGGTTTAGAAGTTCATTACCTCGTACCTTACCTTTGATGAATTCTGAGGTTTCAAAGTCTAGCATAACCACTTCATTATCCACCGTTCGTGCTTCCATAAGATCCTTCAATATGACATTATTTATATTGGTAGCTTCAGGGTTCTTTTCTGGTTTCTTTAGTATTCTTTTTACTTTTTCTTCCTCTTTTTTCTTTTTCTTGATATTCTCTCGAATAGGTGTAGAGGAGAACTCTTTCATTAGTGCTCTTGCGCGCTTCTTTTCTTCGAGGGGTTTATGGGGTTCCCATTCTGTAGGTACCTGTAAATGCCCTGCATAATTCTCAATAATTTTCTTTACTGAGTAAGAATCAATACCAAGGGTTTTAATCATTGCACAAGTCCCTTCATCTACAAGGAAATCGTTAACACAAGCATATTCAGAAAAACTATTTGTAATGTTCTCCTCATTTTTAAGATTTTCTGTTGCCTCCCTCATTTTCATTATTAATTTCCAAGCTTCATCATATGTATAAGATAGAAAACTACCATTAGAAGCGGTGTCTAAATTCATTCTATTTTCATTATTAAGCCCTCCATATAAAGTATGAGTGATTAACCAATCAGGCAAACGATGATGGGGGTAATTATCTAGATAGCTCTTGTACCTTAGATATCCCTCATACAAACCCTCATCAGGATTATTTTTGAAACTGATAATAATACCTCTCATCCGGTGAGCTTTGCTTTCTGAGTAATATTTTGATAGGAACTTGGTTGTCAGTTTTGTCCAAGTCCTTGGTGCTTCTACACAAAAAGATCTATACTAGTCACAAACATTATTATAGAGAGTTTGTTTAAACAACTAGGTTTTAACGATATCAAGATCACAATCCTCGAATATAAAGAAACTAAGAGTGTATTCAAAGAATTGTAAGTGTCCATATGGAATCTCTTCATTGGTTCCTACAAATTTCTTAGAGTGTAGTAGTTCAAATAATAAAGGGTGGATCTAAATTCCATCCGGATTTATGCTTTTATTGACACTTATAAAAGCATCCATGGGCGAACCCATTTTCCATACTGCCTCAAGCTGGATTAAATGCTGAGTGTTGTCCATTGTTGTGGTCCTACATCTTAAATTAAAATTTAGTACAACGAAAGTAAATAACTAAAAGTAAAGTGACTTATAGCGCTAAGCTCACCGGCAACGGCGCCAGAAAATATCTTGATGACTGCAAGTGCACATATTGTTTGTAGCTAGTTTCAAAATTAAGATATCGATCCTATAGGGAGTAGTAGGCAAAAGACTAAAATGCTTTTAACTAAAACTAAACGAAGTACTTAAGGAATAAATTTAAGATGCAAGAATAATAGAGTTGTTTTTGGGTTTTTGGTTGAACTAAGCAAGTAAAATAAAGTAAAACTTAATGCAGAAAGTAGGAATCATGTGTGTAAAAGAACTTAGAACTGCAATAGGGAAAAGGGTGTTCTCAGGGCGTGGTGGATACACCGCTAGCAATCTAGACTAAGCAATCAAGATTATTATAAAAAATGTTCTCATGATATGTATGTATGTTGGAGGAGCTCCATATATGGACAAATAGGCAGCAACCACTGCTCACATCATCCTTCATAAACACAACCGACAGATAAACGACATCAATCGTATTATCCCGCTATTAAGGGATTTATCCCATGGCATGGACATGTCTTTATGAGTTCTCCTTGATTCCCAAAGTTAGTACGTAAAGAATGACAACAACTTTATAGTCACATTAAGTGTTATCATCCCTCCGTCTACTAACAAGTAATCCCCTTCATCGAGTCCCCATATGAGGCAAATATTAAAGAGGGGCACAACTCCCAACATCAAGATGAAGACAATTAACTCATACACATAATGATGTATAACATAATAATCTCTATCTTATCTCAATCATATGCTAGGGTTTCTCCATCTCCCCAAGAACTAAGGATCTACTTAGACATGGAGGCAATCAACATCATAGCAATGGTAATGGAATCAATTGTAAATGAATAGTTCTTGTATAAATCCACAAGAAGTACATAAATTACAACAAGATCTAGATGGGTGAAGATGGGATGGATTGAGATGATGGTGGTGCAGCGGTTAATGAAGATGAAGATCGATGCCCTGGCCTCCTAGATCTGCGTAGGGCGAAGAGGGATCCCTTGGGCGAGTTCCCCCTCCAGATTCCTTCCGGAGGTGAGGTTTTCGATGATTTCTAGGTGTTTTGTATGTCGTCTCTCCTATCCAGTTGCATGGGGTGAAACTATTTGAGGAGGCTGTGGCGGCGCCAACTATACGACCAGAACTATATGGCTGGAAAAAGTATTCCGGTCGTATAGTTGGTCGTTGAACCGTCTATAAGCCTTGATCGCTTCGGGTTTTCTTCTGGTATTATTGATATTTCCCAAATAAGTGATTTACGTTGTTTTTGACTCCTTTTCTCCCTACTACAACTGCTCCAAGGATTGTGTCCATTGTATCCATCATCTGTCCTGATCCTGGTGAAAATAGACATACAACATGCGCGTGAACACCGTAAAATACCAAGATCCTACATCTAGAATGCAAAATAATAATATAATACATGATGCAAATATGCACTCATTAATCCTTTATGCGCAACCTCCTTGTCCGCTCATGCTGCCCCTTCAAGAGCCTGCATGCCGAAGTTTTCCCATCGAAGGAAGTACCTGTTGACTTGAACGACCTCGTCGCTATTTTTGGTGCTGATCCAAGCCCTCTTGTTGGCTATAGCGTGATGCAATCAAAGAGTTGCGTAGAGACTTTGATGACATTGGCAATGGCGCATGGCGAGAAAGTTGACTGGCAGAAGGTTAGCCCCTCTATCCCGGTCACTTCCAAAGGCCAAACAGTTGATTTGAAGCCTTTCATTAAGAGGGCCAAGAAATACTCCCGGCTGCTTCCGGGTATAGGCTCAGGTCCGGAGAAATCAGCTGCCCCTTCTTTGACTGGTGCTCCTGCTTTGGCTACTGCCCCTGTTATTCCTGTAGCTAGTGCTCCTTCCGCTAGTGCGACTTTGTCTTTGGAGAAATTAGCTTCATATCTTTGTAGTGTTCCATATCTCTTCTACTTCTATTGTAATGAATATTTATCGTATCATCTTGATCAATGCTTTATTTTGATGAAAAGAAAGACTCTGTATGTATGCATATGTGCTGTTTTTGTATGCTGAGGGCCTTTGTGCAATCATCAGATGCACTCCCATCCCCATCTGGAGTGGGTGCAACCGAAACTGCCATTGTACGCATGGTAGATCCGTCGTTGTATGCCGAGAAAATTCAGCAGGTAAAGAAGCTTGAAGGGAAACTTCGGGTTGTTCAATCAATGGTGGATGTTGCCCAGTCGAAAATGCCCTAGGCCCTCGATCGTGAGGCATACTTCTTGGACGAAATTTCCGGGGCAAGTGAAAAGATGTTGTGTAAGTCCTTTTTCTTCTTCTTCCTGCATGTCCCCTTTTTGCGGGATGCCAATGTTTTCTCTCGTTTGTTTGTAGGCATTGGATTGTGCGAGAGGGAAGAAACCCAATGTCTGCGCAACCAAATTCAAGCTCTTGTGTCTGCTTCTCAAAATTCTGGGACAGACTTTTGGATTGATCATCGTCATGCTTATGTCGTGGATCTGCTTCAGGACTGCATATCCGAGGTGAAGCAATTTGTCGAGTGTTGTCGTAGATCATTGGCCATTGTTTACAATGCCATGTTTCCTCGGGATCCCTAGGCTTAGACTTTACCTGATTTGATGGTGAAGTTTCGATAGGGTGAACGGATTCATCATTTTGTAAAGCTTCAACTTGTGGTGGGTGCCAAGCTTGCACTGCCTTGGGTGCATGCGCATCATCCGACACTGGGTTTGGACATCATATCGTCGAGGCTGCCTTCTCCTTCTGATGGTGGTCTTGTTAGTATGGCGTGTCACTATGCTGCCGCTCGTAAACCTGCGATTAGGATTGTCCGGAGGTGCCTAGAGGCAGACGAGGAGTTTTTTATGAACTTTGCTATCTGACTGTTTCTACTCCTATTGTGTACCTTTGTACTTTTTAGAAGAAGTACTATATAATGCTATTTATACTTATCAAAAAGGTCATATGCTTATACGAGATTTTGATTGTATGTTATATCCTTTTGTATAGGACCCGACGAGTTGATGTCCTTTGCATAATTACTATTTCCTTCATGTACCTTGGCAACTTTATGCCGAGAAGTATTTTCTTTATTCATTGATAAATATAAGGGGATACATTGCATGGGCATGTTCGCCTGGCCATTGGCCTTATTGAATATAAAAATGTATAAGAGTAAAGAATTTTCCTAAAAACTGCGGCTGCTGTCTTGAAGTGCTCCATCATGTCCTTTGCTGGTTTGAGGAGGGTTTCATCTTTTCGACTGGAGGTGCCATGTCTGCACGGCGGACCAAAGAGAAAAGTAGTTGGTTTACTAAGTTGCTTGTACTTGGGACAACGATGCATACGTCTAGGCTGTCGCCTTTTTAGGATGAATATCGGGTTAGCTACCCATGTTGCCTTTGTTATCTTCGTGACATGCCATGTATTTGTGAGGCGAGAAGTTTGCTCTCCAGTGTCCTTGATTTGTCAGGTGGGTTTTCCATTGGTAGCTTTGCTTGATTTTGCTGGGTGCTCATTGAGTTCCTTTTGGGCTTTTTCCTTGTTGACATAGTTTCTGGCGATTTCCCAATTCTCAGGAAACCCAACGATCGCGCCTTCCTATGTGGGACCAGTAGTGGAGGCTAAATAGGTAGCTTTTGCGGGTGCGTGGTGTACCTGATCGTCTGGGGTTCGCTCGCTAGGGACGTGTCCTTCGCGTACTAGTTCTTCATCTGCTATTTTCAGCTGGCCAAATTACGTCTCCATCCCAAAGAATTTTGATGTTTTGTTGAATTCTCGATCACAACTATCCGAGTGTCTAGAACTTCCTTTTACTGTTATGACCCCATTAGGGGCTGGTATTTTCAGCACCAGGTATGCATAGTGGGGTACTTCCATGAATCTAGCAAAGCTGGTCGTCCCAGGATTGCGTGGTACTGTGATGGCCAGTCCATGACTTCAAACTCTAGTTTTTCATGCCTGAAGTTGTTTCTCGATCCGAAGACCACGTCGAGGTGCACTTTGCCTAGAGGAGTTTCGGCTTAGGCTAGAACTTTTCCGTGAAAAGTTGTATGTGTCAATGCTAGATTCGCTAGGGACCAATTCATTGCCCGTATAGTTTTAGCATAGATGAGGTTGATGCTGCTTCGTGCATCCAAGAAGACCTTGCTCATGTTGAAACCGCCGATTTGTGCCTCCACGATTAGTGCTGATTGACCAGGTCGTGGGACCCGAAGTGGGTGGTCAGCTCTGTTGAAGGTTATTTCTTGTTCTGACCAATGAAGATACTCCGACATAGGGGGCGGTGCTGTTTCCGCCATGTTTACTTGTCTGGTGATTAGTTTCTATGTTCTATTAGAGGGTCATCCCTTCTAGATCATCGATATTGCTCCTTTTGATATAGGGTACTCATCTTCTTGGTTTCTTGTGTTTTGTGGCTGTCCCGCTGGCGGATGCCCCGGTGGTGGTGGTGCACCGATAGCAAAAGCGCCAGGTGTAGTAGCATAAAAAATCCTTGGTTTGCTGCTTCATTTGCCCTTGCATGGCATAGCTCTTGCATTTTTAAGAATGTTTGGCGATCCTTTGATTAGATTGCCTTTTCCCTATTGGGTCGACGTAGAAGTGCATATTGCATGGTCCTTCCAACATTTGTCCTACTGACATAGGTGGGTCTCGACTTTTTGGCGAGTACCGTTGCTACGGTTGGGTTCTGTCGGCATTGTCCCTGATACTGCGATACCCATTATTGTAATCATCACTTCGTCGGTTGTCCCCTCCAGAGAAACCGGCTACAACATAACTTGGTGTGCTATACCCATCGTTGTTTTGTCGCCTTCTATCGTTATTGCGCCTGTCCCTATCTTCTTCGGGTGAGCGGGCTCTTTTGTTGTGCAATGCATCTTCTCCATCGGCCCATCGTTTGGCTATATCCATTAACTGCTAAATTGTCCTTGGTTTGATTCACCCTAGTTCTTCAATGAATTCTTGTCGACGAAGTCCATCGTTGAAAGCATCGATTGCTCTTTCATCGGATATGGTTTTAGCCGAGTTTTTGATAATGTTCCACCGCTGGATGAAAGCTTGTATTGATTCTCCTGGTTTATGTTTACAAGCTTGCAATTGTTCCAGAGACGTGGGTCAGTTGACTGTGGATTGGAAATTTCTGATAAATTTTTCCTCAAGGTCATTCCAACTGCTGATAGAATCTTTGGGTAGTTGTCTTAGCCAAGAACATGCTGCGCTGGTTAAATGCAGCTGCAAGCTTTGCATTGCGGTGGCCTTCGAGCCACCTTGTAGCTTGATTGTTGCCAAATAATCTGTCAACCAAGCTTTGGGTTCTTAGAGGCCATCGTATTTCTGACGATCGTGAGGTAATTTGAAGTCTTTTGGTACTGGAGTCTTGTGAACTCGTCGGGTAAAGCAACTAGCTCCACATAGTTCTAGTTCTTCTTCGCTTTCACTGTCATAGTATCTTCGACTATTATGCTCTTCCCTGGATCAATCGATTCTTCATTGTGTAATATCGTTTCTTGCATCATTCCATGGCCCCGATCCTGAGAAATGGACCCAATGTGGCGATCATGATCGTCGGGTGTGACCTACTTTCCGAGGGCTGCTGCGACGGCGTGGGGATCTGTCGTGTTGCCGCGTGGTTCCTTATTACGCCTGCACGAGAGATGCTCCTACCATGCCGAGGTTCATCAGGGCGAAGCTGTGGAGGGCCGCATGAGGATCGTCGGGTGAGGGTTGAGTTGTGATCAAATATGTTTGTTCGGGTACAATTGCTGTTTGAGCCATTTTTTCCTTGATGTTTCATGCTTGGTCTATTGACATAAATGATAGATCAAGGTCTCGGATCAGTTTGCTTCTTTCTTCTTCAGGGATGTTCTGTAATCGAGATGTTCCCCTTCTTTTTGGTGCTCCTCCTGGTATGCTTCCTGATCCTCAGGTAGATCTTAACTGTGCCCGTCGCAGGCTGGATTCGTCGGCTAACCTCTTTCTTTCATCGAGTTGCCTTTGCATCCTTAGTAGGTCTCTCTTTTTGTGGTGAATAAAATATTGATATGCTAATAAATCTTCATGTGAGGCGTTCGCTATCATTGGAACTGCACCCAAAATTGCTGCTCTGGCTCTTTGCCATGCATCAGCTAGTAAGCGGAGAGTTTGCCTCTCGCCTCTGCGTGGTTCTCCTTCTCCCTGGATTACGCGGTTGACTGTCGGGTTTCCCCCGTTTCCTTGGCTTCCTTTGTTTCCGTAGTTTCCCGCATTGTCACTTGATAGGATATCGCTAGGGTTAAAAATAGGATTACCATTAGAGTCTTGCTGAGTCGACATGTCTCCGATGATCACGCGTACTTGGTGCTGGGTAATATATGAACTAGTGACGTCGTCATCTGAACCAAGGGAGACACTGTCGGGTGGATCAATGAAGTCCATTAGTTTTTGTTCTGGGTAGATTTCTGCCATCCTTATCCCGAAGTCGATGCTTTCATCGCTTTCTTCGGGTTCAGAGTTTGCTGGGCGTGTTCCACGTGGTGGAGTTATTTGAGAGTCTAATCCGAAGGAGAGATTGTCGTAAAGACCATCAAGGTCCCCCAGATCTGTCCCATCTTGCTTGTTTCCTTCGACTTCTTCAATCTACGTCGTGACTTCCATGGAGGATCCGACAGATGATGCCGGTATCATCGTAGGCACAGTCTTTTCCACCGATGGTTCTGATGTAATCAAGGCCAAGGGGTGTGATTCTTGGGGGTCTTCTACTTGGAAGTGGAAGCTTCCGATGATTAGATCGGATCTGCCGTTGAAGTCGGCAGTACTAACACAGGGGTGGGCAGGCATGGATGCGCTTTTGTTGGGTTGCTGCTTGGAAAAGGTGGGTCCACCAAATCCATGGTTCCAGTGTTCATGTTTCCGATAGACGACGCCAATTGACGAGGGGTGACCTCATCAATGTCCATGGAGAAGGACTTAGGGTTTTGGGGAGAAGAGAACGCTGGGGATTTCATCGGATATCAGGAGAACAATTGAGTCAACGTCACCTGAGTATTTGGTGAATCGCACTATTACAGATCACTTGGGGATTTTTTGGTACCCTCGCCTAGGCTTCTCCCGCCATATATATAATAGGCCAGGTCTCAAAGCTGTATGCGAATAGGTTGCATATGCGTAATTACAATACCAACACAATGTCGGTCCTTTGTCATCTTTCCTAATACAACAAAAGCCTTTGTCGGTTGCTCCTTTGGTCCATCATCTTAACTCTTCATGGGCCGTAAGCCGTTTATATAGCCAGGGTAGCAAATCATAAACACCCGAGTAACCATACCTATGTCAGAAACCCTTCCCTGCAGGCCTTCCAGTAGCACGTATGAGAGCTAGTTCACCATGGGTGATGTTGGGGAGGAGAGCGATAGAGGGAGAAAGGTTGTGGTGCTAGGGTTTAAGATGGAGGGGGCGAGCGGAGATCGACGATGGTAATGGCGATCGGGAGCAGTAGGGGTGGCGGCGGAGAGATAAGGAGGGGTATGGGCGATGTGGTTGACGTGGACCTAGGGTTGGATGTGCGGCCCACCAGGTCATCGATCCACATCAAGTTTCCACATATCGTTATCCCATCCGTTCATTACGTTCACATCCAACAGCTGATATTCTCCTTCTCTTATATCCCTCTCTGCCATAGCAATTATGACAATTCTGTCCATACAAATTACGAAGTTCTATAGTGAAATTGTCATAGTTTAATAAGGATTTGTCATAGATCTATGACGATTTTGTCCATAGTCACTATCAAAAGGTCACAAGCTGACACATTACTTGTAGTGCTATGGAACAAACTTTATTGAGCACGCTTGATAACCAAGCATCCATTCTAAAACATATATCAAGTCTGACCACTATCAAGACTACTTTATCACCATCAATTCACTTGTGGGTTGATTGTCGAGGGGATGACCCCCAGTAGGGTCAAGACGCAGTATAAAGAGATATCAAGAGGTTGACCAGAACTAAGGTTGATCTACATAGGGTGGCTGACATAACCGAACCGACATATAAAAGGTATGTCAGCATAACATAGTTTTTTCTTATATGCAGGTTCAGCTAGCTCGACTTATATCGGCTAGAGCCATTGATTCGGCATAAGGGACTGGCATAAGATCTATGATCATATGTCAGCCCCTAAGTCAATGCTCTAGTCTCTTCCTAGGAATCCCGGAGAGGATCCTCATTGTCAAGCAGGCATGCCCCTGGATTACGGTGAGGAGTATCATCGAGGATAACCTGGAGGCGTCCATTGTTAGCGTGGTAATGATTGTCAGGGATGGGCACATCTTGTTCCATCGAGGATTATTAGGAGGTGACCCAGCGACAAGAAGAGCATCTGGCGGGCCCAAGGCAATGACTTTGGTTCCATTGGTAGGGGATAATCCTTGACACCTGGGCCCTAAACTTTGTAACCTGGGGACCGTATATAAGGTGCCCTAGGACCTCCAGAGAGAAGATCTTCCCCAGTTTCCTCATTTCCCCTAGTATACTTAGAGAAAAGCAAGATTAGAGAGCTTCTTCCTCCTCCTCTCGCATACAGATCAAGGATCACCATTGTAGCTACAGTGATTACTCGATATATAGAGTTAGACATGTAGGAGTAGGATTGTTATCTCAATGGGAGAGCCCTGAACCTTGGTATATCGTGTGTTTGTGTTGCTCTGTGTGCGGTCTCCACCGCATCCTCCCACCCCGGATCCTCCGGCGTCCATCGGCCCCGTAACTTAAGCCATCCCATGGCATTTTTGGTATGATACCACCACGACAGTTGGCACCCTCCATAGGGCTAGCAGCGGCGATTGCTTGAGTTCTCATCTGGACAGGAAACATCATCGCCTCCAGCAAGCGTGTGGTCTCTGGCCTTGTGCAAAGGCTCGGTTCGCTAAGCTTCGTCAACGACAATGCTAGTTGCTTCGTCAACAAGCCGCTCCCGAGGAACAGCCGCTTCATCACCTTCCGCGCTCATCAGATCTACATAATCATCGACATCGCTTGCTAGTACCCATAGAGGGTGGTCGTTGCTATAGATCCTCCTACTATTCGCACGGCTCGCGGCGGGCCTATCGATCGCCCCGCTAGCTATGTAGAGGTCATGATGACCGCCCCTGTAGCCTGTGCCGGAAAAGGTGATGTCGAGGATGTGGACACAACCCCCAAGTCTGCCAGATCAAGGGTCCTCTGCTGGAGAAGACTGAGAACATCTCCAGTTGTAGTAAGCTGGCAAGAAGATGGCAATGTTAGTTGCTCCCATTGCTGATCCGGATCAAGATCAGGCTCAGTTGGATCAGCATTGCTAGAGCGTTCTACAAGAGGGAATCTAGGTAGATCGTGCTCGGTAGGAGTTGTATATGACCCTCTGTGAGTATAACAAGGCCCATAGATTTACTGCACTAGCTCATCCTAGTCGCATAGATGCTGTGCGCAACCGGGGTAAAAATCTCAATGCTGAGATAGCTAGGGATGGTAGATCCAAGTCCAGTATGTCGGTCACTCAAGTGTCAACTAGTAGGCCGAAATATAGTACTCCTACTAAGAACCTTACACCTGCAGAGGCAGCAGGAGGAGCTGAAGTATCTAGCTTGACAGGTGAAGCTCGATGCAAGCATAAAGAGCGAGTAAATGGGTTAGTTCTTATAGCTAACCATTAGAAATGAGGCGTTCCTTGATACGTTGCTAACGTATCCATAATTTTTGATGTTCCATGCTTGGTTTTATCTACTTTCTTATGTTTTGTCCACACTTTGGAGTACGTTCTATACACTTTCTTGGACTAACCTATTAACAAGAGCCACAGTGCCAGCTGCCTGTTTTCTGCTGTTTTTGGTTCCAGGAAAGTCAGAAAATGAATATTCTCGAAATTGGACAGGACAAAAGACAAAGTTAGTTTTTCTCCGAGGTACACAAGGAGCCAGAATATGAGACGGAGAGGGGCCAGGGGGCCGCCACACCACCTGGCCACGCGGCCTAGCCTGGCCCACACCAAGGGGTGATCTGGCCTCCTCCGACACCCCCTCGGCCTCCCCTTTCGCCTTAAGATGCCTCCGATACAGAAACCCTAGGTACCCGATCAAAAATCCACAAAAGAGTCTGTAGCCTCCATCATCTACATCCCAAGATCGGGAGGGATCTGAAGCTCTTCTCGGCACCCTACCGGAGAGGGGAATTCACCCTGAGACCTTCTTCATCATCATGCAAGCCTCCGGTGTGATGCGTGAGTAGTTCATCTCTAGACTACGGGTCCATGTAGTAGCTAGATGGCTGGTTCTCCTCCTTTGTGCTATCATGTTTAGATCTTGTGAGCTCCGTTCATGATCAAGATCATCTATTTGTAATTCCTACATGTTGTGTTTGCGGGGATCTGATAGATATTGAGATGCTATTCCAGATTGATTATTGATTCTATCATGTCTTTGTTATTTGTGATCTTGCATACTTTCCGTTGTTAGTAGCTATCTTGTCCAAGTAGATGCTAGCAACTCCAAGAGTTAGTATTTATGCTCGATAGTGGGTTCATGCCTCTAGTAATCTAGGGAAGTGACAGAAATCTCTAAGGTACTAGATGTGCTGTTGCTACTAGAGAGAACACAACAATCCTTTGTTCATAGAACAATCGTATTGTTTACTTTACACGCAATGAGTAATGCAATTATCCGTTGCTTGCAACTTAATACTGGAGGGGGTTCGGATGATAACCTGAAGGTGGATTATTACTCATAGATGTAGTTGGATTACGGTCTATGTATAATGTTGTAATGCCCAATCAAGTCTCAAAGGAGTCAAGATGAGTAAGTATATGCATGATTGCTTTCTCGATGTTTGTCAATTGCCCCGCTGTAATTTGTTCACCCAACATGTCATCTATCTTAAGGAGAGCCACCACTAGTGAACTATGGACCCCGGTCCTTTCTTTTACCATCAATCTACAATCAAATGTTTACTACTTTTTGTCTACTTTCTGCAAATTATTACTTTCTTCCACTCGATACGTTTAATCCTTTATTTTCAGCAAAACCGGTGAGATTGACAACCTCATCGCAAGTTGGGGGCAAAGTTCTCTGGTTGTGTTGTGCAGGTCTCCACGTTGCTGGTGACGCCGGTAGTGCGCCTTGCCAAAGTCCAGCTAGCAACACCTTTGAGGTGTTTCCTTGCTCCTACTGGATTGATAACCTTGGTTTCATAACTGAGGGAAAACTTGCTGCTGTGCTCATCATACCTTCCTCTTGGGGTTTCCCAATGGGCTCGATATATTTTGGGCTAAGAAACTGATTTTCTGGCACCGTTGCTGGGGAGTCAAGGACATCTTCACAAGGGGAGTCCCTCATAACCAATCTCTTTACTTTGTTGTTTTTGTTTTTCTTAGTTTATTTCTTCTTTGTTTGCTTGTTTTCTTTATCTAAAACACACACAAAATAGTTTTACTAGTTTGCTTTCTTTATTAAAAACACAAAAAATTAAGTCTTTCTATAGTTGTTACCTCTTCCTTAGCTCACCATGTTGATCCCTAAATTCACTTTGAAAGGCCTTTCAATAGGTAGTGGCTCTATAATTGGAAAATATAATATTGAAGAATTCTTTAATCATGTTAGTAAGCATGAGGATATTGAGGATAGAGCCCTTGCACAACTTGCTCCAAACTATGAAATTGCTGCAACTTCTTTAGTTCACATGTTGGAAGCTAGGTTTGTTAACCTTAACCCCTTAATGCAAGTAATGTTTCTTAAACTTAAAAAATTGAGGACCCTGAAATGAGAGATTATATTCTGGAAACTTTGCTTAAGGAATTCTATGATGTTGCCAAGGAAGCTAGAAAAGTCTTTGAACGTTTTAATATGCTAGGCTCATGTGTAGGTGTTGTTGGTACACGAGAAAAGATGAATAAAACCAAACCTAATGGGGAGGAAATTAAGATACCAATACCTTCAAACTTGTAGCCATGCATGAAACCATAGAAAAGAATCTTGATTGGATTGTTCTCGAAAACCCGTTTGATGAAAATAGTGAACCCAAGAGCATTGAGAAAGGATCCTCTAGAACTTATTTGGATAAGATACCTTGCCTTGTTGAAGATATTTCTGGTATTGATCTTAATGCTTCTTCATTTGAAAACACTTGATTCTTTTTCTTGCTTCTTATGCCTAACTTAAAGGCGTTAAAGAAAAGTACTTATTGGGAGATAACCCAAAAGTTTTAGATGAGTCTTGAAAGTTATTACTTCTGTAATAACCGCTCCTTATCCTTTTTATTTGCTTTTTGTTTCAAGAGTAACCTCTAATGAGAGAGAAGTAATGATTGGGAAAGTTGCTGTCCCGAAACAAATTTCTGTACTTCACAGTAAAAATTCGTGTAAAATCTATTTACGTCTTTTTGAGGCGTGAATTTTTGGGCTTATGCCCCAGGTTATTATCTAACTTTCTTTAGTTCAACACCTTTCAATTTGAGCAACAGAAGGTCTTTGCAAAAATTCGTCTTTACCTGCTGGTCTATTTTGATAGATTTCTGCCATTATTTGCATTTGCTTCTTGTTGGTTCCTTTTGGAGTACTTTTGGGGAATTGAGATTTTTGAGGGAAGTGCTACAGTAGCTTATATTTTAATGAAGTTTTTATTGGTGTTGAAACTGAACCCAAAGACTTATTATCTTAAGTGCACTAATGTTGCTAATAAAGATTGTGTGAAGTTTTGTATGAAGGAAAAATTCCAGGTGTATGGAAGGAGTGAGTAATGAGATGAAGAATGGACTTAAGCTCAAGCTTGGGGATGCCACGCGTGTCACCCCAAGAAATATCCAAGAAGTACAAGTGTCAAATCTTGGGGATGCCCAAGGCATCCCCTTCTTCATCATTAAAAATCCCAGTTTTCTTCCAAACACTTCATTTTTATTGTTTCAAGCATAGTTGTGTTGTTCTTGGAGCGTCTTCTTTTTTGTTTTCGTTTTGGTTTTTTGTTTGCTTGGTTTTCTTAGTTTTCTGAATAAATTGGTTGGACCCCCTCTTTCATACATTGGTTTTCAAATAGTTTGGTTTGGATTGAAAAGAGTAGGAAAGTTCATGCTTAAGTGGTAAAGAGAGCTTGTTTTTGACTGTGGCCTATGCTTTGTCATGCCATGCTTGATATTGTTTTGGCTTTATGCTTAGTATTATTTGCTATAGCATGACATGTTATAAACAATTGAGATTGCTTAATGTGCCTTTGAAGAATCATGCGTTGTTTTAGCATATTAAAGCATAGTATTGTGGTATTCTCCTTTGATGCTTTATTTGGGTTGACTTGGCGCATGCTCACACCATGTTATGACTATCGCAAGTCACCATAAGCCTTTATTATGCTTTAGTTTTCAACTTGTAGTATCACTTTATGCTTTGATTAATGATGTTTTGTCGCTCTGCATGATTATGGCCATTATTGCTCTCTTAGTTTGTCGCTCCCAGTCTTTTGCTAGCCTCCGTAACCAAGTATGAGTTCCACTCATGCATCCAACTCCCTAAACCAAGTTATTCCAAAGAGTCCACCATACCTACCTATTAGCATTTGCTATTCCAAGTATATTCATGCTTTTATCTACCTTCCGAAGTAAACTTGTTATGAGAAAACTAGTGATTAAAGCTCTCACGAACTTGATGGCACACTTTAATTTTCTTGCCCTTAATAAACTTGAACCATTGTGTCGTCTATTTTGTATATGCTTGCACTTATATGTTGGGGATTAGCAGAACCATGCTGTCATGGGGAACGCTTTCAACATTGCACCTGTACTTTGTACCTAGTTGATATCATGCTCTTTTGTCTATGGATGTTGTCGGTGTGAAATGAGAGGGGAGCTTGTAAGTCCATGGAGTTATGTATATGTGTTAGAGAAACGCCTGGGCCGCTGGTCTAATCCATGTTGTCATGGTGGAAACCTGCACCGTAACCATAATGAGCTGTCTATGAAGCATTCTACTTATAAAAAAGAGTCAGATATTGAGAGAAAAAGAGAAAAAGAAAAAAAGAAAAAAAGATATGAGAAAAGAGGAAAGAGAGAAAAAAGCACCATTTTTCCATGGTAAATAAGAGGATTGTTGAGATGCTCGTTGTCTGCTTGCCTTGTCATTTTGACATGGGGATTCTTCCATATCATCGGGTAAGGGGTACCCCGTTGGCGGTTCGCTATGATACACATGTACTTACTATGACAAGAACTTACCGGTACCTAACTTGAGTAGCATGAGGAGCGACCCTCGTATTCAAGGGACATGAGATTTCCAACTTATACTTCGTCAAGCATATACTCCATAGTTTGTTCACTTTAACCTTAATCACTTCAAGATGCTTATGATAGGGGCAATGAGGGCTGAAATCTAACAAGTACTAATTTTTTGGAAGCTCTTTATGAAACTTGAATCCCTACTTCCTTCTATGAAGGCCTTTCTTTTACTTTTAAGTTGAGTCTCCACCTTCTATCTTTATGCACCTACTTTGAGAGCATATGGCCATTCTTAGTTCTGTGTGCATTGTCCCAAGACTTTTTGATTGATGCATAACTTTGATATTGCTTGTTTTAAACTATTTGTATCTACTCACTCTTATGAACTTTGAAGGTGTCATATGCATTTATGTTTGCTATTCTATGAGGGACAAGATGAATGCCACTATGCTATGTTTTCTTTATGTGAAACAAACAAACGTCTTGCAAAGCATTGTTATTCATGAATCTTTTGTTTGTGCCTTTTCATGTTGCAACATAGTTGCTTTGTCTTATTTCTAGAACTTTGTCTTTCATGTTATGATTAAAGTACTATGATCCCAGCTATCATTGTTTTACAAATACTTTGATCAAGTTTATGATGGTGCATGTCACCTAAAAAATTATTGTTTCTTTTTAGCACTTACCTACTCGAGGACGAGCAGGAGTTAAGCTTGGGGATGTTGATAAGTTGCTAACATATCCATAAGTTTTGATGTTCCATGCTTGGTTTTATCTACTTTATTATGTTTTGTCCACACTTTGGAGTACTTTCTATACACTTTCTTGGACTAACCTATTAACAAGATGCCACAGTGCGAGCTGCCTGTTTTTTGCTGTTTTTGGTTCCAGGAAAGTCAGAAAATTAATATTCTCGAAATTGGACGGGACAAAAGCCAAAGTCAGTTTTTCACCAAGGGACACAAGGAGCCAGAATACGAGACGGAGAGGGGCCAGGGGGCCGCCACACCACCTGGCCGCGTGGCCCAGCCTGGCCCGGGCCAGGGGGTGGTCTGGCCGCCTTGGGCACCCCCTCGGCCTCCTCTTTCGGCTATAAGATGCCTCCAATACAGAAACCGTAGGTACCCGATCAAAATTCCACAAAAGAGTCCGTAGCCGCCGTCATCTCCATCCCTAGATTGGGAGGGATCTGAAGCTCTTCTCGGCACCCTGCCGGAGAGGGGAATTCACCCTGGATGCCTTCTTCATCATCATGCAAGCCTCCGGTGTGATGCGTAAGTAGTTCATCCTTGGACTACGGATCCATGTAGTAGCTAGATGGCTAGTTCTCCTCCTTTGTGCTTTCATGTCTAGATCTTGTGAGCTCCGTTCATGATCAAGATCATCTATTTGTAATTCTGCATGTTGTGTTTGCGGGAACCCGATGGATATTGAGATGCTATTTCAGATTGATTATTGATTCTATCATGTCTTTGTTATTTGTGATCTTGCACACTTTCTGTTGTTAGTAGCTATCTTGGCCAAGTAGAAGCTAGCAACTCCAAGAGTTAGTATTTATGCTGGATAGTGGGTTCATGCCTCTAGTAATCTAGGGAAGTGACAAAAATCTCTAAGGTACTAGATGTGCTGTTTCTACTAGGGAGAAAACAACAATCCTTTGTTCATATAACAATCGTATTGTTTACTTTAGACGCAATGCGTAATGCAATTATCCGTTGCTTGCAACTTAATACTGGAGGCTGTTCGGATGATAACCTAAAGGTGGATTATTAGTCACATACGTAGTTGGATTACGATCTATGTATAATGTTGTAATGCCCAATCAAGTCTCAAAGGAGTCAAGATGAGTAGTATATGCATGATTGCTTTCTCGATGTTTGTCAATTGCCCCGCTGTAATTTGTTCACCGAACATGTCATCTATCTTAAGGAGAGCCACCACTAGTGAACTATGGATCCCGGTCCTTTTTTTACCATCAATCTACAATCAACCGTTTATTGCTTTGTGTTTACTTTCTGCAAACTATTACTTTCTTCCACTCGATACGTTCAATCCTTTGTTTTCAGCAAAACCGGTGAGATTGACAACCTCATCGCAAGTTGGGGGCAAAGTTCCGTGGTTGTGTTGTGCAGGTCTCCACATTGCCGCTGACGCCGGTAGTGCGCCCTGCCAAAGTCCAGCTAGCAACACCTTTGAGGTGTTTCCTTGCTCCTACTGGATTGATAACCTTGGTTTCATAAGTGAGGGAAAACTTGCTGCTGTGCTCATCATACCTTCCTCTTGGGGTTCCCCAACGGGCTCGATATATTTTGGGCTAAGCAACTGATTTTCTGGCGCCTTTGCCAGGGATTCAAGGACATCTTCACAAGGGGATTCCCTCATAACCAATCTCTTTACTTTGTTGTTTTTGTTTTGCTTAGTTTATTTCTGCTTTGTTTCCTTCTTTCTTTATCAAAAACAAAAAAAATAGTTTTACTAGTTTGCTTTCTTTATTAAAAACACAAAAAGAATTTAAGTCTTTCTATAGTTGTTACCTCTTCCTTAGCTCACCATGTTGATCCGTAAATTCACTTTGAAAGACCTTTCAATAGGTAGTGGCTCTATAATTGGAAAAGATAATATTGAAGAATTCTTTAATCATGTTAGTAAGCATGAGGATATTGAGGATAGAGCCCTTGCACAACTTGCTCCAAACTATGAAATTGCTGCAACTTCTTTAGTTCACGTGTTAGAAGCTAGGTTTGTTAACCTTAACCCCTTAATGCAAGTAATATTTCTTAAAATTAAATAAATTAAGGACCCTGAAAAGAGAGATTTTATTCTGGAAACTTTGCTTAAGGAATTCTATGATGTTGCCAAGGAAGCTAGAAAAGTCTTTGAACATTTTAATACGCTAGGCTCATGTGTAGATGTTGTTGGTACACGAGAAAAGATGAATAAAACCAAACCTAATGGGGAGGAAATTAAGATACCAATACCTTTCAAACTTGTAGCCATGCATGAAGCCATAGAAAAGAATCTTGATTGGATTGTTCCCAAAAACCCGCTTGATGAAAATAGTGAACTCAAGAGCATTGAGAGAGGATCCTCTAGAACTTATTTGGATGAGATACCTTGCCTTGTTGAAGATATTTCTGGTATTGATCTTAATGCTTCTTCATTTGAGAACACTTGATTCTTTTTCTTGCTTCTTATGCCTAACTTAAAGACGTTTAAGAAAAGTACTTATTGGGAGATAACCCGAAAGTTTTAGATGAGTCTTGAAAGTTATTACTTCTGTAATAACTGCTCCTTATCCTTTTTATTTGCTTTTTGTGCCAAGAGTAACCTCTAATGAGAGAGAAGTAATGATTGGGAAAATTGTTGTCCCGAAATAGATTTCTGTACTTTGCCGTAAAACTTCGTGTAAAATCTCGGTATGTCCTTTTGATGCGTGAATTTTTTTGCTTATTCTCTAGGTTGTTATCTAACTTTCGTTAGTTCAACACTTTTCGATTTGAGCAATAGAAGGTCTTTGAAAAAATTCTTCTTTTCCTGCTGGTCTGTTTTGATAGATTCTGCCATTATTTGCATTTGCTTCTTGTTGGTTCCTTTTTGAGTTCTTTTGGGGAATTGAGCTTTTTGAGGGAAGTTCTACAGTAGCTTATATTTTAATGGAAAATTTTATTGGTGTTGAAACTGAACCCAAAGACTTATTCTCTTAAGTGCACTAATGTTGCTAATAAAGATTGTGTGAAGTTTTGTATGAAGGAAAAATTTTAGGTGTATGGAAGGAGTGAGTAATGAGATGAAGAATGGACTAAAGCTCAAGCTTGGAGACACAACATGTGTCACCCCAAGAAATATCCAAGAAGTACAAGCATCAAAGGTTGGGGATGCCCAAGGCATCCCCTTCTTCATCAATACAAATCCCAGGTTTCTTCCAAACACTTCATTTTTATTGTTTCATGCACAACTGTGTTGTTCTTGGATCGTCTTCTTTTTCGTTTTCATTTTGGTTTTTAGTTTTCTTGGTTTTCTTAGTTTGCTAAATAAATTGGTTGGACCCCCTCTTTCATACACTGGCTTTCAAATAGTTTGGTTTGGATTGGAAAAGAGTAGGAAAGTTCATGCTTAAGTGATAAAGAGAGCTTGTTTTTGACTGTGGCCTATGCTTTGTCATGCCATGCTTGATATTGTTTTGGTTTTATGCTTAGTTTTATTTGCTGTAGCATGACATGTTATAAACAATTGGGATTGCTTAATGTGCCTTTGAAGAATCATGTGTTGTTTTAGCATATTAAAGCATAGTATTGTGGTATTCACCTTCGATGCTTTATTTGGGTTGACTTGGCGCATGCTCACACCATGTTATGACTATCCCAAGTCACCATAAGCCTTTATGATGCTTTAGTTTTCAACTTGTAGTATCACTTTATGCTTTGATTAATGATGTTTTGTCGCTCTGCATGATTATGGCAATTATTGCTCTCTTAGTTGGTCGCTCCTAGTCTTTCGCTAGCCTCCATAACCAAGTACGAGTTCCACTCATGCATCCAACTCCTAAAACCAAGTTATTCCAAAGAGTCCACCAAGTATATTAATTTTTTTATCTACCTTCCGAATTAAACTTGTTATGAGAAAACTAGTGATTAAAGCTCTCACGAACTTGATGGCACACTTTACTTTTCTTGCCCTTAATAAACTTGAACCATTGTGTCGTCTTTGTTGTATATGCTTACACTTATGTGTTGGGGATTAGCAGAACCATGCTATCATGGGGAACGCTTTCAACATTGCACCTGTACTTTGTACCTAGTTGATATCATGCTCTTTTGTCTATGGATGTTGTCGGTGTGAAATGAAAGGGGAGCTTGTAAGTCCATGGAGTTATGTATATGTGTTAGAGAAATGCCTGGGCCGCTGGTCTAATCCATGTTGTCATGGTGGAAACCTACAACGTAACGATAATGAGCTGTCTATGAAGCATTCTTCTTATAAAAAAGAGTCAGATATTGAGAAAAAATGAGAAAAAGAAAAAAAAAGATATGAGAAAAGAGGAAAGAGAGAAAAAAGCACCATTTTTCCATGGTAAATAAGAATATTGCTGAGATGCTCGTTGTCTGCTTGCCTTGTCATTTTGATACGGGGATTCTTCCGTATCATCGGTCAAGGGGTACCCCGTTGGTGGTTCTCTATGATACACATGTACTTACTACGACAAGAACTTACTAGTAACTAAACTTGAGTAGCATGAGCAGCGGCCCTCGTATTCAAGGGACATGAGATTTCCAACTTATACTTCGCCAAGCATATACTCCATAGTTTGTTCACTTTAACATTAATCACTTCAAGATGCTTATGATAGGTGCAATGATAGCTGAAAGCTAACAAGTACCATAATTTTTGGAAGCTCTTTATGAAACTTGAATCCCTACTTCCTTCTATGAAGGCCTTTCTTTTACTTTTATGTTGAGTCTCCACCTTCTATCTTTATGCACCAACTTTGAGAGCATATTGGCCATTCTTAGTTCTATGTGCATTATCCCAAGACTTGTTGATTGATGCATAACTTTGATATTGCTTGTTTTAAACTATTTGTATCTAGTCACTCTTATGAACTCTGAAGGTGTCCTATGCATTTATGTTTGCTACTCTATGAGGGACAAGCTGAATGCCACTATGCTATGTTTTCTTTATGTGAAACAAACAAACGTCTTGCAAAGCATTGTTATCCATGAATCTTTTGTTTGTGCCTTTTTATGTTGCAACATGGTTGCTTTGTCTTATTGTTAGAACTTTATCTTTCATCTTATGATTGAAGTACTATGATCCCAGCTATCATTGTTTTACAAATACTTTGATCAAGTTTATGATGGTGCATGTCACCTAAAAAATTATTCTTTCTTTTTATAACTTACCTACTCGAGGACGAGCATGAGTTAAGCTTGGGGATGTTGATAAGTTGCTAATGTTTCCATAATTTTTGATGTTCCATGCTTGTTTTTATCTACTTTCTTATGTTTTGTCCACACTTTGGAGTACTTTCTATACACTTTATTGGACTAACCTATTAACAAGAGCCATAGTGCAAACTGCCCGTTTTCTGCTATTTTTGGTTCCAGGAAAGTCAGAAAATGAATATTCTCGGAATTGGACGGGACAAAAGCCAAAGTCAGTTTTTTACCGAGGGACACAAGGAGCCAGAATACGAGACGGAGAGGGGCCATGGGGCCGCCACACCACCTGGCTGCGTAGCCTAGCCTGGCCCACGCCAGGGGGTGGTCTGGGCGCCTCCGGCACCCCCTCGGCCTCCCCTTTCGCCTATAAGATGCCTCCGATACAGAAACCCTAGGTACCCGATCAAAATTCCACGAAAGAGTTTGTAGCCACCGTCATCTCCATCCCTAGATCGGGAGGGATCTGAAGCTCTTCCCGGCACCCTTCCGGAGAGGGGAATTCACCCTGGAGGCCTTCTTCATCATCATGCAAGCCTCCGGTGTGATGCGTGAGTAGTTCATCTTTGGACTACGGGTCCATGTAGTAGCTAGATGGCTGGTTCTCCTCCTTTCTGCTATCATGTTTAGATCTTGTGAGCTCCGTTCATGATCAAGATCATCTATTTATAATTCCTACATGTTGTGTTTGCGAGGATCCGATGGATATTGAGATGCTATTTCAGATTGATTATTGATTCTATCATGTCTTTGTTATTTGTGATCTTGCATGCTTTCCGTTGTTAGTAGCTATCTTGGCCAAGTAGATGGTAGCAACTCCAAGAGTTAGTGTTTATGCTCGATAGTGGGTTTATGGCTCTAGTAATCTGGGGAAGTGACAGAAATCTCAAAGGTACTAGATGTGCTGTTGCTACTAGGGAGAAAACAACAATCCTTTGTTCATAGAACAATCGTATTGTTTACTTTACACGCAATGCGTAATGCAATTATCTGTTGCTTGCAACTTAATAGTGGAGGGGGTTCGGATGATAACCTGAAGGTGGATTATTAGTCATAGATGTAGTTGGATTACAGTCTATGTATAATGTTGTAATGCCCAATCAAGTCTTAAAGGAGTCAAGATGAGTAAGTATATGCATGATTGCTTTCTCGATGTTTGTCAATTGCTCCGCTGTAATTTGTTCACCCAACATGTCATCTATCTTAAGGAGAGCCACCACTAGTGAACTATGGACCCTGATCCTTTCTTTTAGCATCAATCTACAATCAAATGTTTACTACTTTTTGTTTACTTTCTGCGAACTATTACTTTCTTCCACTCGATACGTTTAATGCTTTGTTTTCAGCAACCTCATCGCAAGTTGGGGGCGAAGTTCTATGGTTGTGTTGTGCAGGTCTCCACGTTGCTGCTGATGCCGGTAGTGCGCCCTGCCAAAGTCCATCTAGCAACACCTTTGAGGTGTTTCCTTGATCCTACTGGATTGATAACCTTGGTTTCATAACTGAGGGAAAACTTGCTACTGTGCTCATCATACCTTCCTCTTGGGGTTCCCCAACGGGCTCGATATATTTTGGGCTAAGCATTCCTTAAAGCAAACCCAGGTGGTGCAGGCAGTTTCCTGATCATTTACTCGGTTGGGGGTGCTGGCGGTAAGTTCGTCAGCCAAGTGTTGTCTCCACATGTTGGTGTAAGGCGCGAAGGGAGTGTTACCTCCCGCAAGAATAAGAAGTTGCTGGCATATGATCTGGCATTGGCTGAGAAGCAGATTGTCGAGCAAGGAAATGCAGGGAAGTAAATGCTGGACAAGGTAATCCCGGTGAGGGAAATGCCGGGCAATAAAATTCTGGCTAGAAATACCAGAACCAGCATGCTCATAACTCAGCTGGTGGGGGATAACCACCCCAGAATCTAGCACCTAACCCTCCTCGGCATCAATAGAGTGTTGGGCAAGAAATTCAGTCTCAAGGTGGTGACCCAAGGGTGAACCGCTATAATGATGGTTATTCTGCCATGCAGAATGATATATAGCAGAGGCAAGAGCACCACATGATGGAGAACCCACTTGGGTCCTAGTTGGGAAATCCTTAGTTGCTGGCACATGATGCTCGGTTGAAGCTTGACATAATCTATCTATCAGAAATCCTTGAGGACCAAGGTCCTCCAGGCCCTAGTTGTTTGGCACCTCGGATAATGCGACAACCACCAGTGCAAGTTGTCTCGTGGTACAAAGACTTATGATGAAAGTACTAAGCCAGAAGATTGGCTGACAAATTATGTCATTGCGGTGCACGTAGCAAACAGAAATCGCTATTGGGCAGTGCGGTATGTACCAAAGTTGTTAGAAGGTCCTGCCAGCGAAGAGCATAAACTGCTGGCTTGATTTTGAGGAAGCCTTTGTCACTAACTTCACCAACACGTACAAGATACTGGATTGTCTTCATCAACTTTCCATGTGCACACGGAGGGAGAATGAGACTGACTAAGAGTACCTCACAAGATGGAGTACAATGCGCAATTCTTGTGAGGGAGTTGTTGAATCGCAAGCCATAACTTGGTTTGCCTAGGTTTGCTGACACGACATCATGCTTTGGCAGATATTGCAAAGAGAAATGCTGGCCACTTTGGCCGAGACAATAATGATATCAGATATGTATGTTTTGGGTGATCCGACTCAGCCGCTGCTTATGTCGGCTTAGCGGAGCAGGGAACATCCGGCTCACAATGGGTTCGGGTAATCCATACGACATGACCACATTGATTATCGTGGCAAGAGGTCAAATGAAGTGGCGGCTATTGATCAAGATCATCCAGATGCTGACAAGAGCTAGTGTCAGAAAGGTAGTGGCTAGTAGTGGGTGTAAAAAGGTGATGGCAATAAGCAATGGGTTGAGTAGAAGAATCTGTGGCAAGATAGGCCGAAGTACACCTTTGAGATGATGCTTGATCAACCTTGCAGTTTTCATACACCAAACCCCGGTAAGCCGACAAATCACACAACTCGGCAGTGCAGCTGGTTCTAGCGTGCACGAAAAAGAGAGGGAACTTACCACCCCCACCACCACCGCTCACGGGAGCAAACACTCAAGCACTATCTGCACCACCGAGATATGATAACTCAGACATGAGAGAGGTTGTTAATCAACTGAGTAATGAAGGCAATGGCAATGCCAGTCAAGGAGGACGTAAAAAGTACCAAGAGCATCACCAAAGCTATATAGTCTTTGTGATAGAAGCAATAGATAAGCAGAGCCAACATCAACGACAGATGGAACTATGGAAGTGGACGCTGTTATGTCGGCAGTTCCCAAATTCATGTACTAGTCTGATCAGGAAATCACTTGGAGCCTAAATGACCATCCTAAGGTTATGCCGAATCTAGGAGGGTATGCCCTAGTGTTGGATCCAACATTCATCGGGGCTGACATAAATGTCAAGTTCACCAAAGTGCTTATTGATGATGGGAGTAGCATCAACATACTGTACCGAGAAATATGGTAAAGATGGGCATTAAGGAGAACATGCATGAGCCGACCAAGACTACATTTCATGGCATTGTGCCGGGAGTATCGTGTGAGCCAATGGGAAAAATCAGGATCGATGTTCTGTTCAGCACTAGGGAAAATTGTCAAATCGAGAACCTGTTGTTCGAGGTAGTTGATCTCACCAGTTCTTACCATGCTTTTCTCGGCAGGTTAGCATTGGCAAAGTTTATGGCATCCACTCACATCAATTACCTCAGGATGAAGATGTCATGTCCAAATGGGGTCATCACTATCGCGGGCAACTACAAGCACTCCATGGAGTGTGCCTCGGCTGGCTCCTCTCTGGCCGTATCATTGGTCATTGCCTAGGAGAAGAAGCATATTCACGATGCATTATCTCTACCACGGTCAGCTCAGCTCGGAATGCCGGGTAACCCACATGGTAGTGTGGCCTTCTAGGCGACAATGGAGGCAAAGAAGATCCAGATTGATGTTGAGTTCCCAAAGTGTGCCGTCGTCATCGGTGCCGGCTTAACTGAAAAATAGGAAAGTGAGTTTGTCAACTTCCTCTATGAGAATTGGGACATCTTTGCTTGGTCGAATCAGGACCTGCCAGGTGTGCCGAGGAAGTTGGCCGAGCACTCATTGCATGTCAGGCCAGACAATAGTTCGGTGAAGCAACCTCCTCGCCACTTCGCTAAAGACAGGAGAAAGATCATTGGGGGTGATATAGCTCGGCTGCTCGCAGCTGGCTTCATCATGTAAGTGCTACACCCGGACTGGTTATCAAATCCAGTCCTGGTAGAGAAGAAGAAAGATGATCCTACTGTTGCTGTAGTTTGGCGCATGTGTATTTATTACACAAACTTGAACAAGGCATGTTCTAAGGATCCTTTTCTCACTACGTCGGATCGATCAAGTGATCAACTCCACTACTGGGTGTGAACTATTATCATTCATAGATGCTTATTCTAGTTTCCACTATATACCTTTGAACTTGGAAGATCAAATAAAGATAACCTTTATTACCCCATATGGGGCTTATTGCTATCATACTATGTCGTTTGGATTGAGAAATGCAGGTGCCACCTATCAAAGATGCATGCAAAAATGTTTGCATGATCAAATTGGCAAAAATGTGCAGGTATATGTCGACGATGTCGTCATTAGGACCAAGGAGAGTCATACTCTATTCGATGATATTAGAGAAACATTTGCAAACCTAAGAAGATTTAGGATGAAACTGAACCTGATGAAATGTACATTTGGTGTACTGTCTAGTAAGTTACTCAACTGCCATAGAAAATCCCTCAAAAATCACTGCCATAGAAAGAATGGAACTACCGAAGTGTCTCAATTATGTCCAGAAGTTCACTAGTTGCCTAACATCTTTGAGCCGCTTTGTTAGTCGGTTGGGAGAGAAGGCACTGCCATTGTATCAGCTAATGAAAAAGCCAATAAATTCATATGGACACAACAAGCAGATGTCGCATTTCGTGAACTCAAGAAGATGTTGCATTTCGTGAACTCAAGAAGGTGTTGGCCTTAGCGCCGATATTGGCATCACCATTGTCCAAAGAGATGATGTTGCTCTATATTGCAGCAACAAACCGAGTTGTCAGTGCTGTTGCAGTAGTTGAAAGAGAAGAGGAAAGAAAATCTGTGCAAAGGCCGGTATATTATCTGAGTGAAGTGATGTCTTAATCAAAGTAGAATTACCCGCACTACCAAAAGATGACATATGGTGTATATATGGTGGCAAAGAAGCTTAAGCATTATTTCCAAACATCTAATGAGAGTGATATGTGAAGCTCCTATCTCGGAAATTTTGGGCAACAAAGATGCAAGTGGCCGAGTAGCCAAGTGGGAAATTGAGCTAGCACCCTATACACCACAATATGATAGGAGGGATGCAATCAAATCCTAGGCATTGGCTGACTTTTTTGTGATTGGGCCGAGATGCAGTATGAGCTTCCATTGCCTGACTCCAATGACTGGAGGATGCATTTTGATGGGTCCAAAATTAAAAGTGGTTTGGGTACCGACATTGTCCTCACTTCACCCAAGAAAGATCAATTGAGATAGAGAAAATTCCTTATTTGGCACTACTTCCCAATATGTTTCTTATTTGACACTGAAAACTTTTCACTTCCTTATGTGACCACTTGTGAAATTTCTTTGCCTTATATGACACTTCAGTGTATTCTGAGAGCCAACGAGGTTAACTAGGGTCCTGTAAAGATGGGTTTTCCCCTGTTACATAATATGATAAAATTATAAGAAATATTGGTTTACAGTGATGGAACCAACAATGATATCGTGGAATCATCATATGTGCATTTCATCATCGCCTAGCTACTTGCTTTAAATGCTGGAAAACCAAAAGTACTTGATGTAAAAGCATTGAAATTTATAGTCCAGCATGCACTAGTGGACTTTCACGTTGCTTAGATAACTAGAACATAATCGTCTAAGTAAGTATATCCATAGGAACAAACTATACAAGAACAACGCCTGTTGTTGTACTAGTTCTTGTCAAAACATCTGATCCATCCTGCTAAGTAGATGAAGCACTAACCCTTCTCGCCAATCCATCCATGCCGAACCTCCAGCAGAGTCGCATTCACGCCAAGCTCGCCCTCTGTGGAGCCATGCCCGTCCACTGCCGAGCCTTTGCTACCCTCGGCATCACTACGTTGGCCAACCTCTGCGGCACCTCCACGTGTCGTCGCGCCATGCCCGTCCGCCGTCGCTCCATGCCCGTCCTCAGTGTCCCCACCTTGGCCGCCCTCCGCGGAGCCTCCACCTTCAGCCGCGCTTGGTGTGCGACCTATATAAGAGGCCCATTCGTCCGTGGCGCATCATCTCACTCCGCTACCACCGTTGCCATGACGAGGAAGCAGGCCACCAGCGCCGGGCCGCCACCACTAGTATTCAGGTGGGTGAGATAGGGATGGGAATAGGGACAAGGAAGGGGATGGTGTCACTCTCTAGATGGTTCGTTCTGATACTCTGATCCCTTCGTGTGTGTTAGGGATGGGGACAGTCAAATGATTGAACTAGTGGCATTTGGGTCCGACCAGAATAAATTAACGGAAACTTCTAACAAAACTGAAGGCAGTATCAT
This sequence comes from Avena eriantha, assembly GCA_910589775.1. NCBI lineage: Eukaryota > Viridiplantae > Streptophyta > Magnoliopsida > Poales > Poaceae > Avena > Avena eriantha. The sequence goes on from OU342746.1 coordinate 19,610,565, forward strand.
ATAAGGAAATAAATTTCACAAGCAGTCACAAAAGGAAGTGAAAAAATTTAGTGCCAAATAAGGAAACATATTGGGAACTAGTTTCAAAAAAGGAATTTTCTCATTGAGATACATACTGCAAATTCACTTTGCAGCATCCAACAATGTAGCTGAATATGAAGCACTCGTTCATGGGCTTAAAGTGGCTAAGGAAATTGGCATTCGCTGAATTCAGTGTTTTAGTGATTCGGATCTCGTGGTTCAACAAGTCTCTAGTAATTGGGATTGTCTAGATTCAAACATGGTATTATACCAGTTTCATGTCCAATAGATCTGTCGTTACTTTGATGGGTGCAAGTTTCATCATGTACCACGAGCTAAGAATGAAGCGTCCGACATATTTTCCAAGTTAGGCTCATCTGAACAAGCCATTCTAGCCGGCACAGCACTCAAGCATCTTCAGAAACCATCAATCAAGCCATCGCCTGAATCTAAATCAATATTTATCCTGGCAAATTCGAAACTAAATATTGTCCCAATGGACATAGATACAGGAGACAGTTCGAGTAACCTGGGGACTATTTAGTCAAACCCAGGGACTGCTCCCCCAAACTCGGGGACTTCGCAGCCTATGTCAGTAGAAGCAATGTCGGTCAAACCCACGTTGGCCGATGAAGTTGTTTTCGCGGTTCGAGCTGTGCCATCCAAGGCGCAGCCAATCATGTCATATATGGTGGATGGGAGTTTACCGAGTGATGAGACCTTGGCCAGGCAAGTGCATAGAATAACAAAGGCGTATATGATCATCAATGGTGAACTATACAAGAGAAGTGTCACAAATGTGCTCCAACGCTATGTCAAACCAAAAGAAGGGCAAGGAATACTCCAAGATATTCATCAAAGAGAATGTGGTCATCATGCATCATCGACAGCCTTAGTTGCCAAAGCATTTCAACATGGTTTCGATTGGCCATGTTCTCTACAAGAACCTGATATAGTCAGAAAGTGCAACGATTGCCAGAGATATGCAAGAAAAATTCATATGCCGGCATCAACACTAAAGACTATTCCAATTTCATGGCCATTTGCTGTGTGGTGCTTGGATATGGTGGGACCATTCAAGCCGACATGTGGCAACATGACCCATATCTTGGTAATGGTGGATAAATTTACCTAGTGGATAGAGGTAAAGCCAATAAGAAAGTGTGATGGCCACACAAATGTGTCATTCTTAAAGGATATTATCCTGAGATATGGCTACCCACATAACATCATCATAGATAATGGCACAAACTTCGTCGAGGGAGCTTTTTCTCAGTTTTGTATGGACAAAGGATAAGACTAGAGGTAGCGTTAATCGCACATCCAGAGTCCAATGGACAAGTGGAAAGAGCAAATGGACTAGTACTGTCTGGAATAAAACCTCAGCTCATTGAGACACTGTAGCGCACTGCTAGGTGCAAGATAGATTAGCTACCCATAGTATCGTGGAGTCTCAGGAGGACACCAAATCGCTCAACTGGATATACGCCATTCTTCCTTGTGTATGGGGCAAAAGCTGTCTTTCCATCTGACATAGAGCATGACTCACCAAGAGTCACCCTATAAACAAAGGCCGAGGTAAAATAGACTCGAGAAAACGATGTCGACTTGTTCAAACAAGAACGATAGCTGGCACTGTCTAGATCAGCTATATATCAGCAAAATCTCCAACGCTATCATAGACGAAACATAAACCCTTGTGTATTCCGAGAAGGAGACTTAGTGCTTCGGCTAGTGCAACACACTTCCGGCATGCACAAATTATAACCTCCATGGGAGGGACCATTCATCGCTAGCAAAGCTGTATCAAGGTGGTTTGGAAAAGAACACATGCAATTACACTCCATGTGTCAAACCATTGTCAGAAAGCACAAAAACACATAGGTATTCAACTAGCACATGTAATGGAGCACCAGTGTGACATAAGTGGCATCACCACATCCACTTGAGGTGGTTCCAAGTACTATTAGATTGGCATAAAAATCTATTCCATGTATTCTGATAGGCACGACCTTGCAAAATTTTCTAGCTTTGGTGGTTGACCCAGGTATTTGAACTATCATAACATGCTTCAAATTTGTTGGTTGAATCTTACTAGTGCATGCAAATTCTTCTATAACAAACTAGTGCGATGCTCTAGAATCAAACAACACTCTTGCAAGTACCGAGTTAACAGAAAACATATCCAGCATGACATCTGGTGCTTCTTGGGCTTCTCCCGCATTCATGTGGAACAGACGACCGGTACGGTTGTGCGGGTTTCGTGGGGCAAACTTCTTTCCAGGCTGGACACGGCGCTGCTACTTGGTAGGTGCAGTGACATTGGTGGTTGCAGCCAGCTTCTTGGGGCACTCATTGGAGTAGTGACCCGTAACTCCATATTCAAAGAAGGTTATCATTGACATGTCCTTCCCGGCAATAGGCACAACATTGCTTCCAGTCCTTGGGGCAGTATTGTTGTTGTGGTTGGTGGACCTTGGCGGTGCACAGTTGAAGTTATGGGGGTTGCCAATGTTGTTGTTGTAGCCTCCAGGCCTCGGGTTTCCTCCACCACGATTGGGAAAGTTTGGACGAGACGTAGGTGGCCTGTTGGGTCTTGGTGCAAATCCTACAGACGATCTGGGGCGCTACTTCGGGGTATGGTAGGGTCTAGGCTGGTGCATCATACGGCGCTTACGGTTCTCACTGGCTTGATTGATCTTTCCTTCCATCTGGATAGCAGAATCCACTAGAGCTTCTAGATCGTCAAAAGGAATGTTGACTAACACTGTCTACATCTCATCATGCAGGCCATTCAAGAATCTTTCCTTCTTCTTTGCCTCGGTGTCGATCTCATCGAGGGCATACCTAGCCAGAGACAGAAATCTGTCACAGTATTCTACCATAGTCATCCTTCCTTGCTTCAACTCCCTGAATTCATCCCTCATCCTCCTGATCAAACCTGGGGGCACATGAGTCCTGCTGAACTTGAGCTTGAATTCCTGCCAAGTCATCATTTGTCCTCCATTCATTGTACGAGTGTTGTTCCACCAGGATCTTGCATAACATGCCAGATAGTGGGTGGCAAATAGTACCTTCTCTGCAGCATCTACTCCCGCAACTTCTAAGTTGTTTTCCATTTATTGCAGCCAGTCATCAGCATCTAAGGTCTCTTCATACTTTCTAAACATAGGAGGATTGGTGTTTTGAAAGTTCTTGAGCTTAGATCCATGGTGATCCTGATTTCCATGGCCTTGGTTGTTGTGCACCATCTGAGAGATCTGCTGAAGAGTGGCGAGATTGGCTTAATGCTCGGCTCTACCAGCCTCTCGATCTGATACTAGCATTTGCAGAATCTAAAGCATCGGATCCTGGGATGAGCTTCTACCACTGGGGTTGCCGCGAGTCATCTGAACATTGACATAGATCATAAGACAAGATGGAAATTTCTATGGCTCATGGGTTTGGTTCAAAAAGCTTTAAACTTGAGTATTGCTAAGGTTTGAAAACCACAACTCTTTTTCATTCATTCCAAACAACACACCACAATTACCAAGCAGATGGTTTTAAGAACCATTTTGTCATTCTACGATACATTGGGACCATATACAAACTCACACCTATGACAGTTGTTGGGTCCGCAACATAGAAAACAAAAAATTTCCTACGATGAGAACTATATGCCAAGATCTATCTACTAGATACAGAGCAACGGGTGGATATACATCCATGGAGAAATTACCCTCGAAGACAACAGAATTTTGTTAACGAGTTGGAACTCGTGGATGATGCAGTCGTACGCTTGCCGATCTCAAGATCGTGTGGAAGTCCGAGTGCCGCAAATCAGCAGCGCATCCGTCCTCGCACACACGTTCAAGCCACCGGACAACCTCCACCTCCTCGCTCCAGCGAATCAGCGGAAGCAGCAACTCCTTCCAGACGCAAGGCCACTGGGAACATGTATCTCGCTAATCCGAGACCATGGGGGAATATCTAGAGGGGGAGAGAGATCCTTCACGAGGAGGTGTGCTTTGTGAGGGAGGAGAGGGGGGCCTTTTATAGGAGAGGGGGGCTCCTCCCCTACCATGGCCGGTGGCCAAGGAGGGTGCCCCCACCTCTTCCTCATTCATGTGGCGGAAGCTCCACTCACATCAATTTTGACTCCACCCAAAATTCCACTCACATGCATTAAATTTCCACCAAATTTAATGCAACTCTCAATTAATAAAACTCTTTTATTTATTTTATTCAGAATTTTGTTAATTACTTTAGTTAACAAACATTCACATAAAACCCCTTGCAACATTTCAGTTTCACATGCAGAACTACTTTCTGCAATTTCACCTGAAACAATTCGGGTTTCTATCGAAACAATTCCTGTTTCTATTGAAACAATTCCTGCGCTTTGCAATCCTTTCGTCTGAAACATGTGTGCTCCTAAATGGTGTCCAGCAACCCTTAAGTGTGTCACCCTACGGTTCGTGAATAATGCAGACATGATTGCGACTCCTCTTAGATCAATAATCAGAAGCGGGACCTAGAGATCCATACTTACTCCTACACATTCAACGATGACTTCTGTGATCGTGAGAACCTTTAATGCTAGTAACTTAATCCCTTTGTCTCATGATATAATACATATCCGAGATCCGATCATCGGTATCCAAGTACCTATTTTGATCTCGTTACCGACATGCACTCTTTTCTTGTTCCCGTGATATAACATTCTAGTGATCAATCACTTGATTGCAAGCTACCTTAATGTGATATCACCGAGAGGGGCCAAAGTATATCTATCCGTCATCGAGATTGAAAAATTCCACTCTTGATCCATGAGCCTCAACATAACACCTTCATAGCACTGAACCCACCTTTATAGTCACCCTGTTACGGTGTGACGTTTGATGTTATCAAGATACTCTTCCGGTGTTAGCAATTAACATGATCTGAGGACTAAGATTACTTCGTATGATTATAGCAATATAAACATAATGACTTTGATCATAATGCTATACTTCGGATGAATGTTCATCACATCTTTTCACAAATGTTGTGACCTTGTTATTAACAACATCCAATGTCCATGATCAGGAAACTTTGATCATCTTGTTAATCAATGAGATAGTCTATAAGAGAGGCATAACTAGGAACCCTATCAATAAAAAATATAGCATGCAAAATAAACATCTATCATATACCAGGAATACATAATAACAACTTTATTATTGCCTCTCAGGGCATATTTCCTTCAGTCCCCCACTTGCACTAGAGACAATAATCTAGTTTACATAGTGATAAATCTAACACCCATGGAGTTCTGGTGTTGATCATGTTTTGCCCTAGGGAGAACTTTAGTCAACGGATCTACTACATTCAGGTCCGTGTGTACTTTACAAATCTTTATATCTCCATCCTTGACATGCTCGCGGATGGAGTGAAACTGGCGCTTAATATGCTTGGAATTCTTGTGAGACCTTGGTTCCTTGGCGTTGGCTATGGCTCCATTGTTGTCACAATAGATCACCATTGGGTCCAATTCACTAGGAACCACACCTAGTTCCGTTATGAACTCCTTCATCCAAACCGCTTCCTGCGCCGCTTCTGAAGCAGCAGCATATTCCACCTCCGTTGTTGATCCAACCACCACAGGTTGTTTGGAACTCCTCCAACTAACTGCTGCTTCGTTCAAGAGAAAAACGTATCTGGATTGAGACTTAGAGTGATCTGGATCGGTGTCAAAGCTAGCATCGACATAACACTTAGCGACTAGCTCTTCTTCACCTCCGTATACAAGAAACATATCCCTAGTTCTTCTTAAGTACTTAAGGATATTCTTGACCGCTATCCAGTGTTCCGAACCTGGATCAGATTGGTACCTACTAGTCAAACTAATAACATGTGCCACATCCGGTCTTGTACATAGCATGGCGTACATTATAGAGCCTATGGCTGAGGCATAGGGGATCTTATCCATTATCTCTCTTTCTTCCGCCGTAGCCGGACTTTGAGTCTTACTCAGTGTCTTGCTTTGCAACATAGGTAAGAACCCCTTCTTACTTCCGTCCATATTAAACTTCTTTAATATCTTATCAAGGTATGTCCTCTGCGATAGCCCAGTTAGGCGCCTTGATCTATATCTATAGATTTTAATGCCTAATATATATGAAGCTTCACCAAGGTCCTTCATCGAAAATTTGCTGTTTAGATAACTTTTAACACTGTTTAAAAGATCTATATCATTTCGAATCAATAATTTGTCATCCACATATAATATCAGAAATTCCACATTGCTCCCACTCACTTTCTTGTAAATACAAGCCTCTCCATAAGTTTGGACAAATCCAAACTCTTTGATCACCTCATCAAAGCGGAGATTCCAACTCTGGGATGCTTGCTTCAGTCCATAGATGGATCGCTGAAGTTTGCATACCTTATCATCATCCTTAGGATCGACAAAACCCTTAGGTTGTATCATATACAACTCTTCTTCAATGTTACCATTGAGGAACACAGTTTTGACATCCATCTGCCATATTTCATAATCGAAATATGCAACAATTGCTAACATAATCCTAACCGACTTAAGCATCGCTACGGGAGAGAATGTCTCATCGTAGTCAAATCCTTGAATTTGTCGAAACCCCTTCGCGACAAATCGAGCTTTATAGATGGTCACATTACCATCAGCATTAGTTTTTCTTTTGAAAATTCATTTATTCTCAACGGCCTTTCGATCGTGAGGTAAGTCCACCAAGGTCCAAACCTGGTTTTCATACATGGATTCCATCTTGGATTTCATGGCTTCTAGCCATTTGTTGGAATCAGGGCTCATCATCGCTTCTTCATACATCGCAGGGTCATCTATTTCATCAATCATGAAATTCATAACAGGATTGCCGTACAGTTCAGGAGCTGCACGTGTCCTGCTTGACCTACGAGGTTCGGTAGTATCCTCTTTCGGAGTTTCATGATCATTATCATTAGCTCTCTCTTCATCAGGTGAAGTCAACTCCGAAACAACTTCCGATGCTGCGCCACTTGCCAATTCATGAAGAGAAGGTTCAATAACCTCTTCGAGTTATACCTTCCGACTACTCACACCTTTCGCGAGAAACTCCTTCTCAAGAAAGGATCCATTCTTGGCAACAAAAACCTTGCCTTTGGATCTGTGACAGAAGGTATACCCAATCGTTTCCTTACGGTATCCTATGAAGACACATTTTTCCGCTTTGGGTTCGAGTTTATCTGGCTGAAGTTTCTTCACATAAACATCGCATCCCCAAACTTTAAGAAATGACAGCTTAGGTTTGTTTCCAAACTATAATTAATACGGTGTCGTTTCAACGGATTTAGATGGTGCCCGATTTAAAGTGAATGCAGCGGTTTCCAGTGCATAACCCCAAAATGACAGTGGAAAGTCAGTCAGAGACATCATAGATCAAACCATATCCAATAAAGTACGATTACGACATTCCGACACACCATTACGTTGTGGTGTTCCGGCAAGCATGAGTTGTGAAACTATTCCCCAATCTTTCATATGTGTGCTAAAATCGTAACTAAGATACTCTCCTCCACGGTCGGACCGCAGAAATTTGATCTTTCTGTTATGATGATTTTCCACTTCATTTTGAAATTCCTTGAACTTTTCAAAGGTTTCAGATTTATGTTTCATCAAATAGATATACCCGTATCTACTCAAATCATTCGTGAAAGTAACAAAATAACGATATCCACCTCGCGCCGACACACTCATTGGTCCACACACGTCAGTATGTGTGACTTCCAATAAATCTGTCGCCCGTTCCATTGAACCGGAAAACGACATTCTAGTCATCTTGCCCACAAGGCACGACTCACATGTATCAAATGATTCAAAATCAAGTGATTCCAAAAGTCCATCATAATGGAGTTTCTTCATGCGTTTAACACCAATATGACCTAGACGGCAGTGCCACATATATGCAGATATATCATTATCAAGTTTAGTCCTTTTAGCATCAACATTATGAATATGCGTAATACTACTATCGAGATCCAACAAAAACAAACCATTCAACACAGGTGCATGACCATAAAAGATATCATTCATATAAATCGAACAACCATTGTTTTCAGATTTAAAGGAATAACCACTTTGCATCAAACATGATCTGGATACAATGTTCATGCTCAGTGCAGGCACCAAATAACAATTATTCAGATTTATCACTAATCCCGACGGCATATGGACAGGCAGCGTTCCGACGGCGATCACATCAACTCTTGATCCATTGCCGACCCGCATCGTGACCTCATCCCTTGCTAGCTATCGCTTGTTCCGCAGCGCCTGAATTGAGTTACATATATTAGCAACCGATCTCGTATCAAATACCCAGGTGCTACTACGAGTACTAGTCAAGTACACATCAATAACATGTATATCACATATACCTTTGTTTGCCTTGCAGGCCTTCTTGTCCACCAAATACTTGGGGCAGTTGCGCTTCCAATGGCCAGTCCCCTTGCAATAGTGCACTCGGTATCAGACTTAGGGCCAGCTCGGGATTTCTTTTCACGTGCGGCAACAAATTTGCCGCCCTTCTTTCCCTTCTTCTTGCCTTTCTTGTCCTTCTTGAAACCGGTGGTCTTATTGATCATCAACACTTGATGTTCTTTCCTAATCTCCAATTATGCAGTCTTAAGCATTGATAGAAGCTCGGGAAGATACTTCTTCATGCCATGCATATTATAGTCCATAATGAAGCTCTTGTAGCTAGGTGGCAGAGATTGGAGAACACGATGTATGCCTAAGTCAATGGGAATCGTTATTCTCAAGGACACAAGCTTATCGGTGTACCCAGACATTTTGAGTACGTGCTCACTAACGAAGCTGTTCTCCTCCATCATGCAGCTAAAGAACTTTTCAGAAGCATTATAACTCTCTACGGCAACATGGGTATCGAAAATAATTTTCAATTCTCTATGGCAACATGGTATCAAAGGCAACATGGTATCAAAGGCATTGCCATTTTCGAAACACTTTCAAAGTTCTGGCTCTAGCCCATACTGTATGCCGCAATGAACTAAGTTGTGGTCCTCCTGACGAGTTATATAGACATTCTCTTCCTCGTCATGGGAATCATGAGCTGGTGGGGAGCCTAGCGGCGCCTCTAGCACATATTGCTTTTGTGCAGCAGTGAGGAGAATCCTCAAATTCATAGCCCAATTGGTGAAGTTGCTACCATTCGTAGCAAGTTTCTCTTTCTCCATGAACACATTGAAATTAAAAGCAGGTGATGCCATCTACAACAAAATTTGTAAAGTTTATTTAGACTAAGTTTATGATAGATTGAGTTCAACTAATCCAAATTACTAATGAACTCCTAGTCAATAACGACATCCCTCGTGTATTTTTGGTGATTACATGAACCAAATCCACTACACCAAGTCCGATCATCACATGAGTTGATGTAGCTTAAAAGGAGAGCATCTATATGGGCATCATATCAACTATATGACTCATGCTTAACCTTTCGTTTTGTGTTCCGAGGCCATGTCTGTACATGCTAGGCTTGCCAAGTAAGAACCTTAGTATTCGCATGTGTAAAACTGTCTTACACCCGTTGTATGAAAGCGTAGAGTCGAGTACACCCGATCATCACGTGATGTCTCAAAACACGATCCATAGAATGGTACATACTTAAGGAAGAACACATTTTATCTTGATATATAAATGAGGGATCATCTTACAATGCTACCAAAAGTGCCAAACTAGAAGTATAAGATGCTAACATCTAATGTGTAAAGTGAGATGATATGGTCCATGCATTTGATCTCTATCATTTGCATCGTGGTATGATCTCTATCATTCCTTTGTGTGTAAGGCCAATGTCTATGGAACTTACACGTTGAGTGTGTTGTAAGAGTATCTATCATATATCTACTTACAACAATACCATATCAAGACACTAGCCCAGCAACGATCTAAACTAGACGCCTCTAATTTATCAATTGCAAGTTTTACGTGGCTTAGGGCTTTCGGAGATAGAACCGGTCTTACCTACAAACATGAACCACAACGAGGATAACCAAGTTACTAGCAACTCGTTGTAAATCAGATATTGACTATAGTAGGAGAGACAGACACCCACTAGCCACTTATGCAAAACTAGTTGCATGTGAGTCGTGGAACCGGTCTCATGTACAATGACATGTAAGGTTGGTCCGGGCCGCTTCATCCCACTATGCCACCAATATCCAAAATACATAGAAGATGCAATAACATGATCATCATCGCCCACATATAAACATATGTGTACTACCCGTGCAAAGCACCTACGCATAGATCAGGCTCTGATACCACTGTTGGGTCCGCATCATAGAAAACAAAAAATTTCCTACAATGAGAACTATACACCAAGATCTATCTACTAGATAAAGAGCAACGGGTGGATATACATCCATGGAGAACTTACCCTCGAAGACAACAGAGTTTTTTTAACAAGTTGGAACTCATGGATGATGTAGTCGTACGCTTGCCGATCTCAAAATCGTGTGGACGTCCGAGCGCCACAAATCAGCAGCGTATCCATCCTCTCACACACGTTCAAGACATCGGACAACCTCCACCTCCTCGCTCTAGAAAATCAGCGGAAGCAGCAACTCCTTCCAGACGCAAGGCCACCGGGAACATGTATCTCGCTAATCCGAGACCATGGGGGAATATCTAGAGGGGGAGAGAGATCCTTCACGAGGAGGTGTGCTTTGTGAGGGAGGAGAGGGGGGCCTTTTATAGGAGGGGGGGGGGCTCCTCCCCTACCATGGCTGGCGGCCAAGGAGGGTGCCCCCACTTCTTCCTCATTCATGTGGTGGAAGCTCCACTCACATCAATTTTGACTCCACCCAAAATTCCACTCACATGCATTAAATTTCCACCAAACTCTTTTATTTATTTTATTCATAATTTTGTTAATTACTTTAATTAAAAAACATTCACATAAAACCCCTTGCACCATTTCAATATCACATGACGAACCACTTTCAACAATTTCACCTGAAACAATTCCTGTTTCTATCGAAACAATTCCTGTTTCTGTTGAAATAATTCCTGCGCTTTGCAATCCTTTCGTCTAAAACATATGTGCTCCTAAATGGTGTCCAACAACCCTTAAGTGTGTCACCCTACGGTTCACAAATAATGCATACATGATTGAGACTCCTCTCAGATCAATAATCAGAAGCGGGACCTATAGATCCATACTGACTCCTACACATTCAACGATGACTTCTGTGATCGTGAGAACCTTTAACGCTAGTAACTTAATCCCTGTGTCTCATGATATAATACATGTCCGAGATTCGATCATCGGTATACAAGTACCTTGTTTGATCTCGTTACCGACATGCACTCTTTTCTTGTTCCCGTGATATAACATTCTAGTGATCATATCACTTGCTTGCAAGCTACCTTAATGTGATATCATCGAGAGGGCCCAGAGTATATCTATCCATCATCGGATTGACAAATTCCACTCTTGATCCATGAGCCTCAACATAACACCTTCGTAGCATTGAACCCACCTTTATAGTCACCCTGTTACGGTGTGACGTTTGATGTTATCAAGATACTCTTCCGGTGTTAGCAATTAACATGATCTCATGGTCTAAGGACTAAGATTACTTCGTATGATGTTATAGCAATATAAACATAATGACTTTGATCGTAATTCTATACTTCGTATGAATGTTCATCACATCATTTCACAAATGCTGTGACCTCGTTATTAACAACATCCAATTTCCATGATCATGAAACTTTGATCATCTTGTTAATCAACGAGCTAGTCTATAAGAGATGCATAACTAGGAACCCCTTTTGTTTATTAAACACACATGTATTGACGGTTCCTATCAATAAAATTATAGTATGCAAAATAAACATCTATCATATACAAGGAATACATAATAGCAACTTTATTATTGCCTCTTAGGGCATATTTCCTTCAATAGTGACCTAGTGCTACTACTCATCATCAGAACTGGTGGGTTCTTCATCATCCAGGAAATCCTCGTTCTCCTCGTCGGTGTGGAACTCCATGTTAGTGTCCTCCAGATAGTATTCATCATCACTTACATAAGAAGTGATATCCCTACGAAGATCTTCACCTTCGTCTTCTTTCTTCTCAAGCTGAGTTCTTGGTCATGGATGGTTTCTTCAAGGGTGGCCACCTTCCGACGGAGGCAAGCAATGATGTGATCCTTCTTTTCACGCTGGCGGCGAAGTGTCTTGCGCTCCTTAGCTAGGATGGTGAGGGTGCGGTTCTTCCCCGCTTCAATAGTGTGCTTATGGTTGGCGTAGGCATGAGCGTTGTCTAGCTCTTTCTGTGTCTCGTGCAGCATGAAGTCGAGGTGATCCACTTGGTGCTTCTGCTCTGGATGTCCTAGCATGGCCAAGGGCTCTCCCATGGAGTCACGTCTTGCATAGTGAGCGAAGAGAGTGCCATTGATCTGATTGATATTCTGCGCACACAGACGGGCAAGTTCTTCCTGCATTGCTCTAGCTAGTCCATCTAGCCAGTTGTTCTACCTCATCATGAACTGTATCTTCTCCGAGGTGGGTGGCTCCATCTTTCCTCTCATACCTGCAGCGATTAACCACTATAGTTCTCCTCCTGGATGATCATTGAGTTGCGCTCTAGGTGTGGGCGTCCAAGAAACTCCGCTAGCTGACTCAAGTCCCTCTCGAAGATGAGTTCCCCTTTGTTGCCAAGCTAATAGAACTTGATGTACTTGACTTCCATCTATAAGCAATTAGGATGAGTAAGGTAGTGAGGTGATCAAGTGTGTCAACTTTTATGTAGGATAGCAAGAATTTTGAGGAACAAGTGAACTCTTTTTTTGAAAGAATCTCAAGGATAAGAGTGAGAATAGGTTTTCGTAAATACTCACTTCCTTTGTTTTGGAACAAAGTTTTTCAGACGTCCATTCTAACTAGGGTCTCCTATGGTCAGGATGGCTCTGATACCAACTTGCAAACACACGGATTTTTAAGTCCAGATGCCTGTTATGCCATACATCGCAATCCCATGAATACCATTTTTGCGAGACATAGACGATTTGATAACACAGTACCTCATCCATTACAAACCATAATAGACTTACAAATACTTGATCTCATGATCAAGTATTAATACATATCAAAGTAGCAGAAATAAATGTAGTAGACTCCATCTTCATTATCACATGCAATGCTGACGATGGGAGATGATCCTAGTTATCGTAGACATCCCGCTGCCATATTCCGGATAGTCCTCTTCATAGTCTGGCCATGGGAATAGCCAGGGAAAAAGTCATGAGTACTCTTAAAGTACTCGCAAACTATCACTAACACAAGTAATACAATTCTAATAGGAATCCTAAACTCTAGTCTTGTTTGCAATAAGCTAGTTTTATTTCATAAGTACTTAATAGTAAAGACCTATTTCAGTTATCTAGGTTACTCAGGTGGGAACCTAGTTTTCATTTCCACAACCCTGTTGTGGTCAAGTCAATGTCACATTTCAAGTCACAAGTCATTTTGAAAACATCTGACAACGGAACAGTATGGCCATCCAACTGTCCATGACCGCGTATGCGGCTATTCGAATAGTTTGACACTCTGCAGAGGTGGTACACTTTCACCACAAAATTCGATATATTTGTCAAGGATATCCCTGAATCATCATACTTGGTATGCGTATAATCAATCCAAACCTTTCAATTACACACCCTAGTATAGGCACCCCCCCTATGAGCTTGGCCTCCCAGCCATGGCCATCTGCCATCCCGGGAACTGCATAGGTGGACATTCATAGTCACGAGGTAGCCTCAGCTTAACCTCTTTTCTGCGAGGGAACCCATACTAAGACACATAAACTTCCAGTTAAGCCCTACCTAAATCAGGTATTGTGGTTGTACGGTAAAGCTGGAATGGTATCGCATCCGAAACCAACCATCAGTTTTTATACAAAGTCAAGGCACATGCCTCATTCAACATTGTTTTCAAGTCATTGGGTTTCATAACCCATGTCAAAACATTGCAATAGAATGACTCATCATTCTAAGGTTTTCATAATCATTTGCTCCAAGTGTTCCCATCTAAAGTGATCAATATTAGTTTAGCACTAGCAACTATCAATGAGGGTGTCATTATTGAGGGGTGCTAATCAAGTGTAACTACCCAAGCTTAGTTCTATGCTCTTGAGGGCATCTATCCTATTTTTCCACTAATCACCAATAATTAACTATTTAAGAAACTTTTGTAAATGGTAAAAGAATAAAGCTTGCAGGTAAAATTTGGGATTGGTATAATCAAGATTGCATCACAATAGCATGCATAGTGTATCTTGCATAGGTTAGCTTGCATAGTGGAGCTTGCCTTGGTTGGTACAGTTGTCGAAGTGCTCCTCTTCTTCTTCATAGAATTTTTCCTCCTCGTACCCTGGGTTGGTACTAGCGTCTATAAATAAATACGAGGTACACAATCACCAAACAATACTTAGCTACTTCTATTTAGCACACAAAGGCTCACACTAGATGATCTAGCATCATCTCAATCACCACATGAATTAGTGACATATTCTTATTTATCTTATTGTGGAAATGAAATTTCTACCCATTGAAAAATACTTAAGATTTAATATTCTCCAATTATAAAATATGGGATCATGTTGACACATGTCATCACCACATATTCCAATACATTGGGAAAGTGATTTAAAGTAGATGACATATATTACAAAGTTGATATTGCTATTTAATATATTTAAAATGACTAGAAATGACTATATAACCATTCGTTTAATACTAGCCCATGACTACTACATGCAAAACTAAATATTTTTACGTATTTAGATAGATCATGGCAAATGTGATTTTTGACATTGGAATCAACCAAAAAGCATTTATGGTTGATTTTAGAAAAATGTTTGAACTTGGAAAAGTCTCTGCCTTGTTATTTTTTCTATGGGTGATCTATAATTCCAAAATGTTTGAATCCAATGGGAGTGTTTAGATATTTTCATTTCCTTTCTAACAAAATTGGAATCATGCAATTTGGTTCAGGATACCTCTTGAATTCAATTTTGAAGTCACTGATAGAATAAGGTTTTGAAATAGAATAAAATTCTAGATTTGAATTGCTGGGCATGCGCGGGAACGTTACTGGGCCGGCCCATCCACACATCGCGCGCACAATAGGCTTCACTTGTGCTGACCCCACACGTCAGCGACTGGTCTAACGCGAAGCGATACTTGCTAATCCGAGTCGCACGATTAGAGCATGATCAGTGACTCAACGTCATCATCTCCATCGCACGGTGCACGTGGGATTCAACCCTAGCTCTACAGCAGGGGTCGTCAGGGGCTTACCAGGGCTCCAGCTTGGTACGATGGTGCGGGCGAATGAACTGGTCGACAATGGCGGTTCGAACAGTGGTCGTGGCTACTCCTAGGGTGGCTCCTAGCACTGGCTCCACTCCACCACCGCGGCGGCGAGCTCCGGTGAAATTCCGGCACTACTGGCTTCAGCTTACTCCGGGGATGGGTCAGAGAGGTTGCTGGGGGAGAGGTGAGTCAAGTGGGTGCGTTTTGAGGCAATGGGCGGGGTCTATTTATACCCCAGTGAAGGGAGCATCAGGGCATGGCACAGGCTCGTCGGCAACGTCGTTACAGTGGGCTACGGTCATGGCAGAGGGTGTAGGTTGACGTAGGGCTCCTTGGCGATCGTCATGCGCACAGTGGCGTGGCGAGGCACAGTCTCTATCGGTGGAGGACGTCCATGCCATCCTCGGGTACCACGAGCGTTGGTCACGGTGTACGGTGGTCACAGGTCACGCGGGGTCAAGCAGGCATGTCTGGGAGGTTACTAGCATCACAGCGAGGGCATTTATGCAAGGTGAGAGCGAGGCAAGGCGCGGCGTGGTTGCGTGGGACTGCTCGGCACTCTGGTGTGCGCGTGGCATGGCAGACATAGGAAATGGGCGCGACTGTGCTGGTGTATCCGCGGGCTGGCGTTGGTCGAGGCGTGCACAGGTGGGTGCGGTGAGGTCATGGCTATCTCCTAGAGGTCGTGGACAAGGGCGACGAAGCTTGTAGCGTCGCGTCCATGTCGGGTCGGCATGGTGAGCTCGGGTACCAGTTTGCACTAGTCAATTGGTCGAGTGAGAGGGGCTCAACTGCACGGGCTGGTACTGGGCTGATCGTGGGTGAGTAGTGGAGGCTGAGTGTGGTACAAAGATGATCACAAGATTGATCAAAATAGTGTGGAGTTGGTAGCTCTGTACTATGCTCGTTATGTGTTCGATCAAATGGCTGCAAGAGAAAAATATTTGAATTTTCAAATTCTATTTGGTGGGTTTGTTGATCATAAGCTTGAGTATATCTGGTTGCAAGGATTGGTCAAGTGGATAAAGTTTGGACGGTTTTGGAAAAGTGGCTATCTTAATGCATACACCATATTCAATTTTGAAAATTCCCTCAAATGGATTTGAATATGTTCTGGTAAGTTTTGAAAGCTTACTTGTTTTCTTTGTTACTTAGTCTAGCAAGGTGAGAAAATAAATGGAATTTTTTCTGTTTGAAATCATTTAATAGAGATGCTCCAAGTGAGCTAGGTGTTAATATTTGCAAAAATGACCATTAGCTCATATGCTTTCTATTTTGATTTTCTTTTGCTTTGATTTGACTTTGATTTTACCTAGATGGTATTGTTTTGATCCTTAAACCAATTCTCATCATATATAACAAAAAAAATGGCATATCATGCATTCATACATCATTAACAAACACACACTTGTATTTATTGATGTTTAAGATTAAAAGTTTTTGGTTAATCCAAATTTCGGTTGATTGGAAATTGATAATCATCTTTTAATATTTTTGAGATGTTACACACTCCATATATCAAACCGTGGTTAGAAAGCCCAATAACATAGATGAATGCAACTGCCACATGTTATGGAGCACAAGTGTGACATAAGTTGCATCACCACACCCACTCGAGTGTGTGTGGTCATGTGGATCAAGGTGATTTAGAATATAACTATGCAATGTCACTCCATGTGTCATACCATGGTCAAAAAGTCCAAAAAGACCCTGGAATCCAACTTCCACATGGAATGATGCACCAGCGTGACATAAGTTGCATCACCACATCCATTTGAGTGTGTGTTGTCATGTGGATCAAGGGGATTTGGAAAACAACACATGCAATGACACTCCATGTGTCAAACCATGGTCAAAAAGCCCAAACACACAGAGGAATGCAACTGCCACATGTAGTGGAGCACCAGTGTGACATAAGTTGCATCACCACACCCACTTGAGTGTGTGTGGTTATGTGGATCAAGGTGGTTTGAAAAATACCACATGCAATGACACTCTATGTGTCAAACCTTGGTTAGACAGCCCAAAAAGACCCTGGAATGCATCTGCCACAAGGAATGATGCACCCGTGTGATAAAAGTTGCATCAGCACATCCACTAGAGAGTTGTGGTCACGTGGATCAAGGTGGTTTTGAAAATAACACATGCAATGACTCCATGTGTTAACCCATGGTCAGAAATTGCCAAAACACATACGAATGCAACTACCACATGTAATGGAGCACAAGTGTGACATAGGTTTCATCACCACACCCACTTGAGTGTGTGTGGTCATGTGGATCAAGGTGGTTAGGAAAAGAACAAATGCAATGACACTCCATGTGTCAAAACATGGTCAAAAATCCAAGAAACCCATAAGTTGCATCACCACACCCACTTCAGTGTGTGTCGTGGTGTGGAACACGGCTGAGCCATCGGGGATGGCATGAGTGGGGACAATCAGGATTCTTCAGTGGCTACTTGCAACGGGTTGGGCATAGATACTGCAAACACAGCGATGTACCCAGGTTCGGAGCCCTCTAGATGAGGTAACACTCCTACTCCTGCAAGGATCTACTATATGGGGAGCTGATGCTCAAAACAAGTGCTCCTTGAGCTGTTTTCCTAGCTGCTATCGAGAGCTAGAGGAAGTTGAACTACTCAACTTGTCGATTCTGCCTAACTTCTAGCTTGGAATCCCCTACCCTAGAACCCTGGCACTACACCTCCTTATATACTGGTGGAAGGGTAGGTTACAATGTGGGCTCTAGGGTTTACTGTTTAGGATGGGTTTACAAAGCAAGCCGGCTGCCGGGTCCAGCTGGTGGTCCAGGACCCGGTCAAGCTCCTAGTACATGTGGGGACAACACCGTAGCGTCTCAGCACCGCCGCTTTGGGCGTCACCCGGTGCTTTATCCATCATCTTGGTGCTTTATCCGTCAGCCGGAGCTTTATCCATCAGTGAGTGCTTTACTCGTTAGCCTCCAGCATTGGCGCGTTGGGATCCTTGTCGGGTAATGCCGACAGGGCGGCGTGCCAGCCTGTCCGGTCAAGGGTACGCTTAGCAAGGAGCATCACCTTCTCACGTACCTTTGGCCAATGGATCCAAAAGACGGCCGGGTAGAGGTGGCTACCCAGTCGGCTCTCCTGGCCACCCGGCTAGACGGGCCAGCCAGGGAATCTTGAGGTGGACCGGGTGGAGCGTTTCACCTAGCCGTGGTTCTTCGTCTTGCGGCCATCCGGCCAGGTCCCCCTAGAGCTGGCAGTTGATCCTGGCATGGCCTACTCGGGGTCATCCCCCGACACTTGTCTCCGAGCGTGTTGCGACTTCGCTCTGTGGAGAAGTTCTTCCGTGCTCATTGGCTGAGCCTATCATGATTGTGGATAGGGACCATATCATGGACTGTTTTGTAGTGCTTATCCTGTAGTGCTTGTCATTTTCTGGCTTGAGATGCTTGTTGTCCCCGGCTAGGATTTACCGGCTACGGGTCTGGTGGCCCACCCATAGGGTGTGAGCGCAATTGAATCTTCCGGCTTCCATAAACAGCGAGGGAGGTGAATCGCCCTACTGATGACGTCTGTGTTGGCGTTAGCCACGCCTGCCCCCTCTAGCACATGTCATGTCAGATTGACCTCTTGGCCTGCCGTGACAGTTTTGGTAACTATGCACATGCCTTCATCATAGCGATTTCTTGAGGATCGTGCGCGCTTGCCCTTCGTGGTAACGCCTGCATGATCTTCTATGGGAGTTGCTCTGGTGCACGCGATCCAGAACTGAAACATCGTGGTGGGAGTGGAGCGGTTCTTTGCCACGTGGCGGAGGGGAGCGTGGGAGTGCGGCTGCCCTTCCTCGATAAATAGGGGCACAAGGGAGAGTTCTTTCCTCACTTCATCTTCTCCCTACGCCCATTGCTTCTACCCCTTGCGCTGCTATTTTTTGGTTGCCGGTGTCGCCACCTGTCTTCTGCGACGATGGGACCTCGGTTCTCTAGCACGACCGCCACGCCCGCCAAGATGCTGCTAGAGCAAGCCGGGGGCTGGTGCGAATTATAGGTCACCGAGAAGCTTGTCCAGAAGTACCAGCGGAG
This sequence comes from Avena eriantha, assembly GCA_910589775.1. Lineage (NCBI taxonomy): Eukaryota > Viridiplantae > Streptophyta > Magnoliopsida > Poales > Poaceae > Avena > Avena eriantha. The sequence goes on from OU342746.1 coordinate 19,630,037, forward strand.
AAAGTTCATCCCGTTGGAGTGTCTAGTGAGGCATCGCCTCGCCCTGGAGGGGGAGCAGGTGCCTGACCCCCGACCCAGGGAAGCTGTTGTTTCCTCGCCCACTTTTCCCGTGGACTTGGACTGCCGCCGAGCAGGTTCATCCTCGAGCTTCTCGTGTCCTTGGACCTCCGACTCCACCACTTGGGGGCCAACGCCATCACCCGGGACATCCTGCTGTCCTGGATGATGAACCGCGTGCTTCCGCTGCAGCAGCAGTTGCACAAGATGTGCCACATGTCCGGCGCCCTGGATCCTACGCAGGTGTCCCAGCTAGAGGTACCATTCGGGGCCCTTCGAGAGTGGCTCACCACCATCTCGAAGGAGACACTGGCAGGGGGCTGGACCTTCTCCTGCCGGCCATACCACCGTAACCGGTTGCCGCCAAAGGTTAGCCTCCTTTCTTCCTTTCTTCCGGGTGAACCTGTCCCTAGGGATCTCTTCCTGCCTCTTATTTCCCTCTTGTTGAGTAGCTTTTTACGGCACAACTAGCGGAGGACGGCATGGGGGACAACGTGCTTCCCTCCTTCTTGACCGACTTCAACCCAGCGAAGTTCCCTTCACAGGACCTAGAGCGCTTCCCCACCCGGGCCGACGCAGGCTTCGAGTTCTCAGCCAGCGAGGATGCGCTCCTAACCTTTGTTAGTTTTGCTCTCGTTTGGACTTACGCTTGATGTTCTGCCTGTTCCCTGGAGCACCCGCACATGGCATCGATGCGGACCCGACTGAGGTCACCACCTCTCGGGCTAGGGGGAAGCGGGCTGCCTCGACCAACACCTCCCCAGCCAGGGAGGGGGGCTTGAAGAGGGCTCGTCAGCCAAGGGCTGCAACTGCCGCGCCAAGCATCGCCGGGTACATGCCCTGGCTCCCTTTTCTTTGCGTGGCCATTGGCCCACGCCTTACTGATTGTGTTCTTCTTGTCCTTCTTATAGTGAGGGAGGCTCATAACCTTGTAATATTGGATCATGTCACATGACTTATTCACATGGAATGATGCACTAGTGTGACATAAGTTGCATCACCACATCCACTTGAGTGTGTGTGGACATGTGGATCAAGGTGGTTTTGAAAATAACACATGCAATGACACTCCATGTGTCAACCCATGTTCAGAAAGCCCAAAAACACATAGGAATGCAACTGCCACATGTAATGGAGCACTAGCGTGACATAATGTAACACCCTAGTTTTAGTTAAATACAAATTAGGGTTTGAATTGTGCATTCATGAGCATCATCATTTCTACAAAGATAAAATAATGCAAAGCAAAGAAAAACCCTAAACCCTAGCTATTTCCTCTCTCTCAAATTAATTCAAATGGTTTTGGATTTTGAAAAGTACAAAATGAATAGAGCCCTAATGGTTTACAAGGGCCCTCAGTGTTTTCAAATAATTTTTAACCTCTGGTATTTTGAAATGATTCAAAATAGTTTTGTATTTGAAATTACAAAAGAGAGGGAGTAGAAAATAGATTTGAAAAAGGTTTTAAAGCCCTCCTCCTTCCCCTGGGCCCCGCATCCCACCTCCTCTCCTCGCTAACTACCACTCAGTGCAAGCCAACAGCCGACGTAGACTATCCCATTTGGCCCGCGTACCTCTTCGGCGCCCAGGCGCTTCGTCGTCACTCAAGGTTTCCTTTCACCTCGTGTGTGTCCTTTTTATTTGTTTGGGTACTTTATAAGTTCCTTCTTCTTTTTGAAGCTACCTCATGATTACTATCTTGCAGTGTACGCTATGTCACCCAAGTAGTAGTTACTTCTTCTCGGGTTCTAACCCTTGGACTAGAACCGAAGGTCCTAGATTGTGCTGGATTCTAGTGTTGTGAATCTTGTACATGAAGCTGGTCTTTAACCCAAGATCCATTCCATTGACCCGTGTTGTTAAACTTCAAACATTACCTCAGGATGGGTGGTATTACAATTCTAGCATTCGATCTTATGGTATTTGTCGGAGATGTGTCCCACGAAGGAACTAGGGTCCAACAATCCCTTGGTTCGAGGGGGGCTGAACACGAAACTCCAAGGAAACCTAGCAATGGCAACGGCGGTGGATAAAGCACACGATAGAGAGGTAACACGTTTCTTAAAACCCAGGTTTGGGACCCTCGTGCGGAGGTAAAGCCCCTACTCCTGCTTGGCTGTATTGCTCGCGTGCTTCATGAGGGTACAATGGAGGATGAAAGTCTAGGGTTTTAGATCTCAAGGATCGATCCCCTCCAATGTAGGAGAAGGGATCCTTATATAAGGTGGCATCGGGCCTCTTCCCCCGGTCTATGGGTAGGAAGGGTCTCCATAGTGCCGTTCCCCAAGGTCCTGGTCTACAGGGATGATTTTTGGTGGACTAAGTCTTGGACGTCGGGCTCTTCTCCATCCGTTGGTAAAGTGGCCTTCCTTTTCCTTGTTCATCCTTGTCCGGCAATGCACATTGTCTCCCTTGCACCAAATCAGAAAGGTGGTGCGCCTGCCACGCTGATGTTGTCTGTCCTTCTACTGCAGAAAAGGGGGCGGACCGGACCTTCCTTTACCAACTAGCACTGAGGGTGCACGGCCACTATGCCCCTTATCGGGACATTCCCCACCTGCTGTTCGCTGGGTCAAGTTACTGGTAAGCCCCGAGAGTTTTTCAGGGCACCCGCAGTTTGGTCCTGCTAATATTCTCCCTCGAGGGGGGGGGGGGATCCCCTCACAAAGACGAGCCCTCGCGAGGGTTCATCTGGCAGCGCCTATTCTCCGGAGGCATCATAGCCTCTTGAAGGTACATTTGCTTGGAGGCGTCGGGGGCTGCCAGCCATTGCGATGTGGCACCCCATTTCCTAGGATCCTGATAGTAGCCCCTAGGCGTTTGGCACGCATGTGTCCTTTGATGGACTCAAAGGGGCAAACGGCCTAGGACGGTTGGTGGGCCCTGCTTCCTGCTCGGTTAATCATGGGCCTGCCATGCCCCCGTCTTGAACGTGGAATTGGAGTGTCAGTGGGTTGTTAAACCATGGGTGTTGGGCACGTAGGCCCTTCCCCGGGAGTTGTTCCCATGTTGTGATGGTGTGTGGGGCCCTGTAGTTATACGGCGAGCCCGGGGCAGCGATGCGTCTTTTTAGCTGGCCCTGTTTATACTGGGGCGTGACCGCGTGAGCTCCCCACTCTGCGTCTATGTTCTCCTTCTGTTCCACTGCACGTTTGTGCGGAGACCCTGTTCTCCTTGATGGCATCTCCTTCTCTCCCCATTGTTGTGACGAGTGAGGCCGCCATGAGTGAGGCCACCATGGGTGGTGGCTCCCCCGTGAAGCGTGGCCGTGGACACCTGCGCGGGAGCAGCAGAGGAAGGTGCGGGGGTCGTGGTGCCTGTCCCGCCATTGCCCCTCCCTTGGCCGCGGAGGTGCTAGCTAGGGAGGCTCCAGTGAGACGCGGGCGTGGGCGTCCCCGCAGGAGCGGCTGTGGCCGCCACAGGGGACGCAGTGGAAGGTCTAGTGCTGAGCCAGAACCTCCAGTACCTGTCACCGTGCTACCCCCTTCGGTGGTGATCAAGATAGAGGGCGATCCCGAGCCTGCCCGGGTGATCGACTTCGTCGTCATTCTCGGGGGCTTAGACTTGTTTGTCAAGGTGATGCTCCCTTCACGATTCACGCTCGGGGTCATGGCAGATCTTCTAGAGGAGGTGGTGTTGCGACACTCCGGCGGGCGCGAGAGGTGGCGTGTAAGCGTCGAGACCCTTCTGCCTAACGAGATGTACCGCTACGATCACATGAATCAATTTCTTGTTGCTCACCACATCCGGCATGGTTCTGTGATGCGGTTTCGCTATTCCGGTTGGAGGCACTTATCCGTCTTAGTGTTTGACACCCTGTTGTGACGTGTTGCCTACCCGGCATACCTCTCTTGAGGAGACGAGGCTGGGTCCATGTCGTGCGCACTGCCTAGCCCGTGAGGCCGCAGGCCTTTTGGTAGTGTAAGGGTAGCGTCTTTTAGTATCCTGTTTCCCTGCCGAGGTTGTAAGACTTGCCATGGATGTCAGTTAGCGGATCTTTGCGCTTTGCATGTACTTTTGCTTTCGCATGTTTTCGCTGTGATGCTTTGGAGTTTTGTTGTTCATTGTGCTGAGCTGGTCCGGTGAAGCTGGCAATGACCGGCAAGCCTTTCACGTCTCCCGGTGAGGCTGCCCGCAGCTCGGTTCCAGGAGGCGACGCCTCATGAGGAGGGGGCTTGCGAAGGCCACGCCCTGTCGGGTGATCTCTAGAAGTGGCGTTAGGAGCCAGTATACTCGCCGGCTGTTTCTAGCTGATGGTCCTGCTTGCTCTACCAGGGTTTTGTGCGGTGACTCACGAGGAGCATGTGCACATCTCCGGGCCCGACTCTTTGGGTGATTCCACCCTCTAGAGGCTAGTACGTGTTTTTACTTTGAGTCCCGCGGGTCCCTCATGGAGCCTCTCGAGGAGGTGACCGCAGAGGAGGGTACGCGCGGTGCGAGGGAGACCCTGTAACGAACTTACGTGGAAAGATACGGGAATTGAGGGCCGTGAATGAGGTTACTTAACGCCGTGGCTAGGTGATAAGTTCAGGGCTCGACACATTGGGCCGTTCGGTTTCCTTGTCGCCTAAGGGGTGAGTGCGTCATGAGACGCGTCGCAAACATCTCGAGGAGAAGGTCGTCGGGCCAGCACAAGTGTTCTTGATTTTGTAAAGGCCAGGGACCGCGGGTGAGGTAACTCCCAGCCGAAGAACATGCCGTGAGTTCAGAGCTCGACACTTTAGGTCCTGACGAGCTCGGGCCACAGATGGGAAGTGCTTCCCAAGTCGTCGCGAGGATAAAAATAGGGTCAGGAACCGTGGGTGAGGTAACTCACAACCAAGGAATGGGCCGTGAGTTTAGAGCTCGACACTTTTGGTCCTAACGAGCTCTGGCCACGGAGGGGCAGTGCCGCACGAGCCGTCACAAGGATAAAAACATGGTCAGTAACCGTGGGTGAGGTAACTCACAGCTGAGGAAGAAGCCGTAAGTTTAGAGCTTGAAACTTTAGGTCCTAACGAGGTCGGGCCGCGGAGGGGAAGTGCTTCACGAGACGTCGCAGGGATAAAAACTAGGTCAGGAACTATGGGTGTGGTAACTCACAACCGAGGAACAGGCCATGAGGTCAGAGGTCGACACTTTAGGTCCTAACAAGCTCGGACCGCGGAGGAGAAGTGCCTCACGAGCCGTCGCGAGGATAAAAACAGGGCCAGGAACCATGGGTGAGGTAACTCATAGCCGAGGAGTGGGCTGTGAGTTTAGAGCTCGACACTTTAGTTCCTGATGAGCTCGGGTAGCAAAGGGGTAGTGCCTCACGAGCCGTCGCAAGGATCAAAATAGGGTCCGGAACCGTGGGTGAGGTAACTCACAGCCGAGGAATGGACTGGGAGTTCATAGGTCGACACTTTAGATCCTAACGAGCTCGGGCCACGGAGGGGCACTGCCTCACGAGACGTCGCGAGGATAAAAATAGGGCTAGGAACCGTGGGTGAGGTAACTCACAGCCAAGGAATGGGCCATGAGTTTAGAGTTCGACACTTTAGGTCCTAATGAGCTCGGGCCACGGAGTTGCAGCGCCTCACAAGCCTCCCCGTAGACCTTACCGGGAGAGGACCGTAGGGAAAAGATCACACCGTTAGAGGTTTGTACATGCACCGCACTAGGGTCCCAAGCACCAGGAACTGTGTGTGAGGTGACTTATGGCCGGAACTAGCCCATAAGTTCAGAGCTCAACGCTTCAAGCTCTGATGTTGACGAGGTAGTGGCCCGGTGATGAGTACCATCCCCAACCCCCACTCGTGCAGTGTGTGTGAGAGAAAACTGTCGGCGTGGTTTTTGGAGAAATGCTTTTTCGGGAAAAACCAAACAACAAAGTGTGCGTGAAGCACAAGCTCCAAAAAAGAACCGGCAATTCGGGCTTATTAGAATGCCACCATGGGCCGCACGAGGTCTTACAGGAGATGAAGCTGTAAGGGGTGAGGGTTTTTGAGGGTCACCTTCGAAAAGTCATGGAGTCAGGCACGCCATTCGGAGGGGCTTGTCCACCTTCCAAGAACCTGATCCACCTGCTTAGTTGGTCGCTCAGTCACTACCGTGGGGGCAGCTGTCATTGTATGCGTGCTGGTTGCAATCCATAGGGATGTCCGACGCCTTTGGGTCGTCGCTGCCCTCGAGAGGCCCCATGTTGCTTGCGAGGATGGGCGGGGGTGGTCCTGAGTCCCTCTTAAGGGCGTATATGCCAGCCGCGGCCGACTCCTCGCGAGGCAGGAACAGAGCAGCTGCCACCCTTTTAGCCATGGTGTTCTCATGTGCCATCATTTGCTTCCTCCTTGTGGAGCCCCCAACATAGTCCAAGGCGTCCATGCCCTTAGGATAGGTGGCAACCACATTCTTATAGGTGTGCTCAAGGGAGCGCAATGCTTCCACCCGTCGCAATAGACCGTGATGACCCCGCAGTTGCCACCCTGCATCTTGATCATTTTGTAGGCGTGGTGAGTAGCGGCCATGAAATTGGCCAGCGCGGGGTAGCCCGGGATGACCTTGTACGAGAGGTTGATGTGCACCATGTTGAAGTAGATGAGATCGGTGCGGTAGTTCTGGCATGTCCCAAACATGAAGGAGAGGCGCACCTTCCCGATGGGTATGGTGGATCTGCTGGTCACCCCGGAGAATGATATGGTCGACACCAGCCTGTCATAAGGCACCTGCAGCTAGGCGAAAGTCTTGATGGAAATCATGTTTAGGCCCACGCCTCCATCAATGAGGGTCTTTGTGACCGCGATGTTGTTGATGGTAGGGGTGCAGATTATGGAAGAGTGCCCACATGCCTGGTGGTAATGGGATGGTCGCTGGCGTCGAAGGTGATGGTGCACTGGGACCACTTGACCTTTGGGGATGGGACTTCCGATCTGGCAGCCGCATCCTCGCGAGTGAGAAGCTTGAAGGTCCAGTTGCATGTAGGGGCCTGGGAGCCACCAACAAAGTAGGATATGGCGCCTTGCGGCACTAGGTAGCCCTTGGGATCCTCGGCACGCCCTTTATCCTGGGGCTGACGATGGTGTTGCATGGTGTTGGCTTGGTGGCCCATCAGTTGGGGGTCCTGGTCGCCAGAGTTGTTGTTGCAATGGTCGCCTCCGTGGTTGCCGCTATTTTGGCCACCTCACTCGCTGCCCGACCTTCCCTTCCTCTGGATGCGGCGCAGGTTGCAGAGCTTCTTCAGCTCATAGTAGTCGTTGGTGGGGTGCCCTGGCTTCTTGTGGAAGTGGCAGTACAAGCTGTTATCTCCCTCCCTCTCATCGTTCCTCTCTGAGGACTCTTCCGGTATGGCTCTACATCTAGGACAGTGGCGGTCTTGCGCGTGAGGTCCTTGTCCTTGCGCTTGGATGACCCTGAGGCCTTGGGGGTAGTATCTTCCTCAGCGAGGCTAAACATATTCCCTACCTCCACCTTGGCGCACTTCTCGGCCATGACGAAGACTCGGCAGAACTGGTGAGGCTCACTCCAGATCATGATCTTCTCCCTCATCTTGATGTCTTTCATGCCCTCGGTGAAAGCAGTGATGACGTTGGAGTCCGAGATTTTGGGGATCTTGTTGTAGACCTGGCTGAACCTCTACAGGAACTTGAAGAGGGTCTCTCCAGGCTGCTGGCGTATTTGACGGAGGTCATAGTAGGTGAGCGGGCACTCGTAGGTACCCTTGAAGTTGGCGATGAAGAGGGAGCTGAGCTCTGCCCATGAGTCGATTGGTTCCTCGAGGAGGTTCATCAACCAGGTAATGGACGTCTCCTTCAGGCACTAGGGGAACTAGTTTTCCTTGACGTGGTCATCTCCTCCCGCAGCCTTGATGCCCGTTGTGTAAAGATGAAGGAACTCACATGGGTTGGTCGTGCCGTCGTAATGCGCCGATGTCTCTAGCCTGAACTTGTGGGGCCAGACCACGTGGTGGAGACTCTTGGTGAAGGCGAGGCAGCCATTGGCCTGGACCGCCTTGCCGTTGGGGAGGTCCGCGCGGCTCTGCTGACCCGCGACGGCGATTTCCTCGGCGAGATGGTCCTCGTGCTCGCGTGGCGGTGCCATGGCCACGGGAGGCGAGATGATCTGGCAGCTATTTGTAGGTGGTGGAGTGATGTTGTCGGGCTTGGGGGCATCCTCACGGTGGCGAGGCGGGAGCGAGCCCCTAGCCCCTGGCGCCCAGCCTTCAGGCCGAGCCTCTGGGCCCTCGGTAGAGAGGGTGGCAGCGTCAAGGAGCCCGGCTATCCGGTCGCGCCAACTCTCCTGGCCCTACTCAGCTGGTGGGTGGTCCAGAAGCTCACACACCATGTGCTTGGTGGCCTCCCGGGTGAGATGCTCGGGGTTGCAACGAGATGACGCAGTGCGGGGGAACGACGTGACGCCATGCGAGGAGGGAGTGGGCTCCCGCGACCGGAAGTAGGAGGAGCCCCCTTTGTCCTCCGTCCACGGGACCTACTTAGAGGAGCCGCGCTATGGAGGCGTCTCTGTCTGAGCCTTGCTCGCCGCGCGATGGAGGGCTCACACAGCGCGTGTCTCGTTGTCGGCTGACATGTCGTCGAGGTCATCGAAGGTCTTGGAAACATGCCTCAGCCCCTACCTTGCGCGCCAAATGTCGAAGATTTGTCCCATGAAGGAACTAGGGTCCAACAATCCCTTGGTTCGAGAGGGGGATGAATATGGAACTCCAATAAAACCCAGAGACGGCAACGGTGACGGAGCAAGCACACGATAGAGAGGTAACACGGGGTTTTTTACCCAGGTCCGGGACCCTCGTGAGGAGGTAAAGCCCATACTCCTGCTTGGTTGTACTACTCGTGTGCTTCATGAGGGTAGGATGGAGGATGAAAGTTTAGGATTTTAGATCTCAAGGATCGATCCCCTCCAAGGTGGCATCGGGCCTCTTCCCCCGGTCTATGGGCGGAAGGGTCTCCACAATGCCGTTCCCCGAGGTCCTGGTCTAGAGGGCTTCTTTTTGGTGGACTGAGTCTTAGACGTCGAGCGCTTATCCATCCGCTTGTAAAGTGGCCTTCCTTTTCCTTGTTCATCCTTGTCTGATGCTGCCCGATGTCTCCCTTGCACCAAATATGCAAGGTGGTGCGCTTGCCACGCTGATGTCATATGTCCTTCTACTGCAGAAAGGGAGGGAGACCAGACCTTCCTTTACCGAGGAGCACTGAGGGCGCGCAACGACTATGCCCCTTGTCGGGACTTGCACCACCTGCTATCCGGTGGGTGAAGTTACTAGTAAGCTCTGGGAGTTGTTTAGGGCACCCGCAGTTGGGTTTTGCGGACATTCTTCCTCGAGGGGATCACCTCGCAAAGATGAGCCCTCGCGAGCGTTCATCCGGCGGCGCCTATTCTTCGGAGGAGTGGTAGCCACTTGAAGGTACGTTTGCTTGGAGACGCCAGGGGCCGCTAACCGTCAGGACGTGGCACTTTGTTTGCCAGGACCCCGATAGTATTTGTCGCGACTGAATTGCGACAACGTAGGACTTCCCTACCACTAGCTTTGGTAGATGTTCTTTAATGGAACCAAATTGATCATGTCAAAAGAGCTCCACGTGAGTCTCGTATCAATATTCGTGACTCTGCCAAACATCTTCCTTCTATGTATTGGTTTTCATAAGATTGTTAATCAGTGCATCCACATCTCGAGATTCCATCCTGAGCATGTTCCTTTTCCCCTTATTGTTTCTGACCTTTGTCTACCAGTTGGTAGCCAAGTAGTAATGTGCATACAATGTAAGATACTCTTGTGGTCCATCATGAAAAACCATTTCAGGATGTTAGGAGAAACAAACTCTAGTACCTCGTCATATCTAGGACCAAGTCAAAGTGTTGTAATCCATAGATTAAGAGGCTTTGATTAGTTTATGTTTGCTCTACCTTCGAGTATCACACTCTTTTATACTAAGAGGTCGTGTTGGGTTTCATGACCCCTTAAATGACCCTTAATTAAGTGATGCTCTTACATATTATAACCCACCCTTCCTCTGAGCTTTCACGCTCGTAAACGATGCGTGTACGTAATAACATGGTCATTTGAGAAACTTAGAAATTATTATTACTTTGAACCATAAGGACATCTAAGTCATTCATAGCGTGATTGGTTAATCCCATCACTAAGCTAAGGTGATTGAGTTACCAAGTCCTATATTTTGGTACACTCTCCTCAATCAAAGAGTTAGGCTCGTGCCAAAACTCCGAGACTATGCTTTCTTGCCTTACCAAGCAAGTTTCCTCTCGAACTAAGTGACATATAACTAGTTCGTGATATTCTAGACACCTTTCTCGAAATATCACCATGTTGCCACATGATCGTGTTGTCAAGTTCTTGAGCAAGCAAGTCCTCTAAATTACTCCTTTCTCTAAGGATTCATACTGGATACCCCTGAGCTGGTTGGTTGAGCTAAAACAACAACTTGGAGAGTTGTAAGAAAAAATTTCTATCTGACGTAGTTCCTTCTTAAAGGGATGTATAGTTTCGTTCGAGCCGAAGAAAAGTAGTATTTCCTTCATGGATATGTTATCTTCCCCTATCTTTGATTTGATTTGGGCTATCGTCAAATCAAACTTAGTTCCAAGGACTATCTTGATGATGTCGCTACTCGTGATGTTTCACTTGAGTACATCTTCATGCCCTTTGGTCTAACCAATATGTTGCCATGTTCATGCAACATATGAGTTCATCCAATTGGAGTATATCAATAAGTTGTTGTTGAGCCCATCGACAATAACCTTATTTTCTCCATGTTAGACTAGATTCATAAGGAACATTTGGCATTAATGTTGGAAACTTTTTAGAACCTTCTTCGTGTTATTTTGAAGTATGTGTTCTTGATGTTAGAAGTGACCTCCGATTCATGTGCAATTGTAGAAACATGTCGATGTGGATTCGAGTGGGGTTAATCTTGTTCCTTAAGGACACAATTGTATTCCGTTGCAAGTACTACATGTATATGCATTTGTATTTTGACAATTTGCCAATACATAGGTCTAACAACCTAGCTCAGTCTTTTGGAGCTTGATACCGTAGTCCATGTCTTGAGTTTCTAGTAACTTTACCTTGTGGTAAATGTTACACACTTTCTATTCAGACATGCTAATTCTGAAGTATCATCCCACCTAACCAAATCTGAATCTCAAGTAGATACGATGGTTGGTGTTTCTCAATGTTTTGACATTCGTCTCTTTGCAAATCCGACAAGATTGATATAATGGTTGACACAACTAGCCGAAATACCTAATGTCATATTCTCTTGATTCAGCAATTTCAACCAGTCCTCATGAGGCATCTTCTATGATTTAATTACAGGAGTTGTTCTTATGGTTTCCTTTGTATCTAAAGTTCGACCTTTACTTGATGTTTGCTTCCTCAAACATTAAGGAGAACATTTAAAGTAGTGTTGCTAAATGTCTCTCGGTCGATCCTCTAGACCCTTTTATGTTGGCAAGATTCTTGTTTGGCCAAGTAATTGAAGTCTGAGAATGAAGTTTATTTTTCCTCTTGTCATCAGGAATCTTCCTATCTATTCATCCTGGTGGTGTACAGTGATATCACAATCTTTGGCAAAGATTTTGATAACCCCGGATGAATAAATAGTTTCCTTTGTATCTCGACCATGTTCAAAGAGTTACTATGTGTCGGCATAATGGGATTAGGGGTCCCTAGCATTGAGCATTGGCATGTGGGACCCATACCCACCGGTCAGCGGTTCATCGGTGGCAAGGCTAGGACACCGAGAGCGTTGCGAGGATGCGAGCATCGTGTGCTCCAAGAAGGTATGGACTTGCATGATGAACCTATAGAGACTGAGTGTCAGCTATGATGTAGGTACGTATGGATGAGACGAGTGCTACAAGACGAGCCTTGATCAGCCAGCCTGGCACAGACTAGGAGGAAAAAGACAGCGATGCACGCGAGGTGGTCCGACCCCTCCGTCCGGGGACTACCCGGAAGGAGGGTAAAGACATGATTGGCGGCAGCAAGGCCAAGGAGCGGGCTTGACTGAGCCTCGGAAGGACCATGTGAACGCTTCTCCTGGGCCAGGTGTGGCCTGGGAACCGGAGTTAACTGAGCCTGACAAGATGTGTTAGACCCGGCCTTGGGAACTAGCAATGCGCCAGCGCCGCTGGACAACATCATGGCGCTGTAGTCCGCTGCAGCGCGCCACCGACATGAGTGATAGCTCGGAGCCTAAGCTATCACTTAGCCATCAAGTGCTCCTATGCATCGCCCTTGGCCATCCACTGGCCACGGGCACCTCCCGTCTGCCTGGAGACCGCGTGGCAGCCCGTGATTGAGCCCGGGAATGCTCCTGGCAGACTACACACCTACCCTTGTAGTGACCCCTTGGAGTATAAAAGGAGGCACTTCGCCGTAGGAAAGGGAGGAGGTTTTCTATAGAAGGATTTTTGGAGGGAAAGCAAGAGTGAGGTTCTCTAGAGAGGGGATTCAGAAGAGGAAGGTCTTCGGAGAGGTTTGAAGTAGAGTTTTAGGGAGAGATCAAAGGGTAGGAGAGCTCGTGAAGAGCAGATAGAGAGATAGAGGGATTATCCTCCTCCGTGTTGGAGAGAATGAAGAGAGGTAGAAAAGTGAGGGAAGAAATAAAGAGGAAGCCCAGGAAGCATAGAAGCTAGAGACAAAGCGGCTCCCCAGCTTCATAGAGACCATCTTCTTGTACCTCAATCCAACCCAGATAATCCACCAAAGCAGGACATAGGGTTGTTAGCTAAAGGGCGACCCGAACCTAGGTAAAAAATGATTGTGTGTGCTCTGTGTGTGCTGTGTGCTCGTATAGCAGGTTCCTTCATCGACATTGAGGCCGGAACGCCTTCATGCCTACTACCAAAAATATAGGGGGTTTCCAACATCCCCGATGTCAGCGTAGGCAAGACGCGACATCTGGCACGCTAGGTAGGGGGTGCTTGCGTTTTCAGCTTCGACAACCAGCTTCATCGTCAATGGCTTCATGAGCTCTACCGTCCTCATCAACAGTGACTGCACCGTCATCATCGACCTCGACTTCACCGTTGCCACCGATGGAGGAAAGCTCCTAGTATTGGAACCAGATCTGCTGCGGTGAACGTGCTCGCTGCGTGGGCTCGCTCTCACGGGCCTCTCGTGACTAGCGGCTTGGGACCGAACCTCGTGCACCATGCGTGGGCACCGCCGTGGATGCCGACTTGTGTCTAGAGCCTAGCGTCATTGCTTCCCCGCAGCCCCGACCGCACCCCACGACTTGGGAAGGAGAGCACGCTAGCGAAGGTGTGGCCGCTCATGCGACCCCACCAATAGGCGACGCAGGAGGCATTGCTTAAGAAGGCATGGGGAAAAGGCAACTTACGTGGCCGCCTCCCCTAGGAAGCAGATGCTCAAGGAAGAGCCTCAACTTACCAAGAAACTGCCACTGGTTGATGACCCGACTCACTTCATTACCATCGGGAACCGGTTATCTCCCGAGCAGGAGGCTAGGCTCATGGCTTTCCTGTGGGAAAACACCGATGTCTTTTCCTACGATCCCTCGGGTCTCCCCAGAGTTCCAAGGGAGGTCATCGAGCATCACCTGGCAGTGTTCCCTAGGGCCCGACCTGTCGGGCATAATGTTAGGCACTAGGCTCAAGACCGCCAGGACATCATCATAGAGGAAATGTGCAAGCTGGTGAGGGTCGGTACCGTGTGGGAGGTCCTCCATCCTACTTGGACGGCCAATCCTGTTGTGGTGCCTAAGCCAAATCTAAAGATGAGGCTGTGCATCGACTTCACCGACCTAAACCGGGCTTGCCCAAAAGATCCTTTTCCGCTCCCGCAGATCGACCAGGTGGTGGACTCCACCACTGGGTGTGACCTGCTCTCTTTCCTTGACGCGTTCTCAGGCTACCATCAAATCCGAATGGCCATCGAGGACGAGGAAAAGACAACATTCATAACCCCGATGGGGTGCTACTGCTATACATGCATGCCCTTTGGTCTCAAGAAATCTGGGGCCACCTTCCAGAGGGCCATGCGTATCTGCTTGAAGACATGGAGGCCTACATCAACGACATCATGGTTAAGTCTCATGACAAAGCCACCCTGATTGAAAACATGCGGAACACCTTCGATAACCTTCGAAAGGTGAACCTGCGCCTCAACCCTGAGAAGTGCGTCTTAGGCGTCCCTTCTGGGAAGCTCCTTGGGTTCCTGGTTTCACACCGGGGAATCGAGGCTAACCCAGAAAAAATCAAGGCCATAGAGGACATGCAGCCTCCCCGGAAGATAAAAGATGTGCAACGCCTTAATGGGTGCGTCACGACATTGGGGAACTTCATCTCCCATTTGGGCGAATGTGCACTCCCATTTTTTAAACTCCTAAAGCCTTTGAGTGGACTCCGGAGGCAGAGCATGCATTCCTTGATCTCAAGAAATACTTGTCCTCACCCCTATCCGCGTCTCTCCGTGGCCTATAGAACTGCTACTACTCTACGTCGCAGCTACCACTTAGGTGGTTCGTGCATGTAATACCTCGGACCCTACGCTCTAAGCGACAAGGTGGATGAACCCGAAAGTGGATAAGGGATTCTACCGTTTAGGCCCAAGGCCACCCATGTGTAGGCTCGTAGAAGCAGAGCAGGGCACGGTGCCGGCCAACCACCCTACCCACTTTCAAGAACATCATGACAAGAGCGAGCGGCGTAGTCCACCTGTAAAGCAATCAAAAACATACACAAATGAGTATGTATGTCAGTGACATACAATAGTACATCAGAGCCACACCATCTAAAAGAAATAGAAATACTGCAACGCCAAACGGCAAGATCCAAATACGCTAGATAGATATAATAGTTTAGGATACATCCTCATACATCACACATCAGAGTATCAAGAGGAAGTAGAAAACAAGATTCAAGTACGGATTAAGAAGCAAATCGGCATAAGATGCCACAGAAATAAGCACATCTCGTCCACAGATCTCACGGATCTCCATCCTCGGAATCTCTACACCTGAGAGTTGTTGCCACCATCATTGGTCTCTTCGACCCAGTAACCTTCTTGAGAGTATACCTGTCCATCTACACCAAATATTTTTCTTGTGAGACCCTAGGGGTACTCAGCAAGTCTTAATGCATATAAAGAGAACAACCAGGGGGTGATGCAATTGCAGCAAAAGATAATATCTAAACAGTTCCATATGAACACGCTACAACATCTGCCCCACCAGATATGGACAGACGCTCGTTAATTAGTAACGATAGTTATATAAGCAACATAAATAAATATCGCTCGCCCTCCTTCTCACTTATCGACGAGAAGGCGGAAGAACATCCCATCCGTTGGCAATTTTATTAACCATTCCATGAGTGTTACACTATTTACTAGTCATATCTTAGTCAAATTAAAGGAAATACTTTAGTTATGCTTGTCTATGATCGAGAAGCTGTGCTCCAAGTCGTCCATAACTGTAGACATATCTTTCAGAAAGATTTACCTTGTAGGGGTGCACAAATAGCAACACACACACGATCAACCTCGGGAAGAATAAAATAAAAAGCAATGAGGCCTCACGACAATGCTTTCACAGGATTCAAAAATTATTTCAGGGGCCACCCACTAAGCTACCCGCATCGAAGTTGGCCGGCTATAAGATGGACTCAGGGTTTGTGTCAATGGCTGTAAATGACTGGGAACCTGAAAGTGTGACTAGGCTTGTCGATACTGCAAAAACATCCACGTTCAAAAATAGTACAGGTGCTCCACACGCAATCGTAAATAAAGCAGAAACTCATGGAATAGGTACATGATAGTAATAAAGCCCCAAACTACTTTGTGGCCCTAAGAAATAAAATGTGAATCAAGATCAAGCAAAGGGGGATCCATAGAGTCTCTCGCATGTGGATAGTGTGAATAGTCAATACTTGGGATCCTACAGGACACAAGTGAGCATGGAAGAACCAAATAACAACTATTGTCCACCGATGCCTCTTTTTTTAGTTATTCCATTACTACACAGTTTAAGTTGTATTGGTACCTCATTCCAAGGACTCGCACAAACCCTACCTATGCAATTCTACGACTCGCATGGCTCAAACAACTCATGTAGTAATTACTCATAGGATTGAGGATACAAACTTCAGTGGGGTTTAAAAGTAAAGGCTATGCAATACTTGGGATTCAATTTAATGCAATCGTGAATCAGTGATGCAAGGGTAAGATAGATGCATAGGTGCTATATGTATGTAAGCATGGGGAATTTCTTGCCTATCGGATAAACGGTAGGGTAACCGGGATCCGAGTACTACTCTTTGTTCTCCTGATAATTCTCTTGCTCGGCATCTGTCTAGAATAAAAGTCAAACACACAAAGGCCATAATAAATAAAGTACACAATTATATGAATATATTCAATAAGCAAACAAGGTATGCCATGATGGAATGATGCACGGTTGCATGGTATAACATAGCATGGCATGGGTAAGGTGTAGGAGCAATAATAAAGCATTTTATTAATTATTTAGCCAAGTTTTACTTGTATAAACAGTTCTGAATATTTAATATTTATATGATGCATACTTTAATTCATATCATGGAATGCATAATTAGAACGGGCTCGTCGTGCTGATCGATTTAGACATATTATTTATCGAATTTGGAATTATGGAATTAAGAAAAGGCATTCAAATAATTTCGAAATTTTAAATTATTCAATTAATATTTTAAATAGCATATTCATAATCCTCATGTTTTTCTGATTCAAAAACATATATTATTTGTATTATTTGGAATTATGAATTTAAAACAATATTTAAATCAATTTAAGTCAAATTAGGGTCAAAGTCAAAGGTTTAACTAGTTTGAATTAATTCCGAAAATATTAGATTAAGGACATTCAAATACAAATGATATTTCATATAGAGTTGGAATTCAAATTCAAAAGTATTTAATAGTTATAAATTAATTCAATATATTCAATTTCTGTTTTTATTATTAATTTAGAAAATAATAGGCACTTTTTATACTCGGGCAGAGCTAGCCACCGCAACGAATGGGTGGGTCCGTGGTGCTGGTGGGTCCACTCGCGCGTGGCCGAGCTGTGCGCTGACACGTGGTGGATCCAGGGGCTTGTTTGCAAAAACAGGAAACACTAGAAACCTTTTCAAAAGACTGCCGAATGGTGGGGTTTAGGAGGCTGATAGGTGGGGTGGTTGGTGGACTGCGGATTACTGAAAAATGGCAGGGGCCTTTTTAGAAAATGTTCTGGACGGATCGGGTGTTAATTGAAAACGAAAGAAAAAAATAGTGAGTTTTGCCGATTTTTGGATGAAGATTGCGATGCAACGAATAAGAATTTTGGTACTCCGTAAAAACCAAAAATGAAGAAGTGATCAAGAGCTATAGTTTGGTGTTATAAGTTTTGACGGAGGCGGGCTATGGCGCTCAGAAAAACTCTAGGAACAGAGGGGTTCGGCTGGTCGCTGTGTCTTCAGAGGCGACAAGCTGCAGCAGCTGAATGTGCTGGCGCCACTGCCGTCTGTGCGTGTGCACGCCCTAGCGAGCAACATGGCAACGCAGTGAGAGCGGTGGTGGGCGGCTATGACTGGGAGGTAGTGGAAGTCACTATGGTGCTCCACGAGCCCGATCGTGCTCACGGAGAGGCTAGGGGCGAGGCGAACTGCGCGCGTCTGCGGAAGCAACGGCGGTGCACCGAAGGTGCTCGACGAATGGCGATGTGGATAGAAGAAATGAGGGAAGGGGAGACCATGTCTAGGAGATCTCTAGTGCTCACCTGGTTGCGTCGGTGTAGGCATTGGAGGGAGGGGTGGAGTAGATCGGAGAAGAGGTAGAGGAGCTGGCGACTAGGTGGTTTTCGGGCACGACGGCAGCGAGGTGTTTCCCAGCGAGATGTGACCTTCTTATCCATGTACCCAGTGACGGCAGCGATGCAGCAACCTTCCCCAACTCCTGTTCTCCTCTTCTCCCTCTCTCCAACGCCAGTTAGACACTAGGACTACTAGGGTTTTTAGGTGGTGCAAGGATTGGCCATGGCTAGGGCTTAGGGTTCATGGGGAGGAAGGAGGGATGATTTCCTCTAAATATAGATCGGGGTTAGGTGGATGAGGATCCCCTGCTGCTGGGGCTACTTTATGGGTAGAGAGCGAGAGGGTAAGAACGACATGGCTCGGCGAGACCCTGTCCTTGCTCAGCTCGCGCCCACACATGATCCAGGAAGAAAAATAGTGGCAGTTCGAAGCATGATGATCTCAGGTGCAGGGAGAGAGAGGTGAAGCGGGGCTGGTTGGGTTCGAGCGGCTGGCGCTGCTCCTCTAGTTCCCATAGTCGCGCCAAAGAGAGAGACAAGGAGAAGGTACAGTTGGGGTGGGGGTGCAACCGAACCAGGTTAAAGGGTGGTGTTGGGGTGTGTTGGCCTAGCTAGGCTAGAGAGAGAGAGGGGTTTGAAACAATTATAAAAGCCCAAGATTGAATATCGAAGAACAAAAGAAAAACAAAATAGAAATAGACTTGGTTATTATTTCATGTGTGGATTCATTGTTTCATTTGTTCACACATACACTCATGCCTTACATACTTACATTAGAGCATGCATGTGTGGTCTTTGTGAAAACAAAATACCACATGCTTGCATGCCCTTTGCATGCATTGATGCATGGAGTAGCTTATGAAAACAACTAGGTCACATGTGGCAATTTTATTGAGAACCATTTGTAACAATTCAAACCCCACAAGCACCTTCCCAAAAATAAATGATTTCAAAAATAAAGACAAGGGAGGGAAAAAATTGTATGGTCCATGCATGGTTATTAAATGCCAACACTAGAATTGTGAAAACAATTGCAAGTCCATATGGTCATTTAATCCATACATGCATTTTAATTATATGAATTATGGCCCCACAAAAGAAACAAGCTTGCTACTCATATGAAGAAGATGAAATATAAACATGCATGGATACAAACGGTCCATGCTAGTGTGTGTGATCCACTAGATGCTCATATAGCCTCATATGTATATTCAAACATGATCACTGATTCAAATTCTTTCCATATGGAAGCTTGAGAAGAAATTTTACCCACCTAGCATGCAAAGGTAGCCATGTGGCTCTCCACATATCCATATTGTGAAAACAACATGAATCATATATGGGAGCATGTAGAATTAGAAGTGGATCCATCCAAACACATATGATCTAGAGGTAATAACAAAAGAAATGCAATTTCCCATATATAGCTTGGATGGTGGAATTATTAGGTGGTGACAAGAAATGTGGTGGAGTTAGAAAAGATATGCCCCAACTCAACTTGGGCACGAAACGATATATCAAGAAGTAAATACAACATATCAAGAGGCAACTACAATATATAATGCACCTTGGATAAGAACCAAATAGAGGTCTTTTATGATGCTCAAATGCAAGGTGGCATGGTGAGATGAGCATGATATAATGAATGCAATAAGGACATGTAGGGAGTAGCAATATATAGAGTAGGCAAGTAGCATTACAATTTATAGACAATTGGGATGCTAAAGTGCGGCTTTGGTGGTGGAGCGGCCGAAGGGGCCCAGAACGGATGAACCCATCAACAAGACAGAAAGGCTAACTTCCTCTTTATGGGGGGGAGGAGAGGCTTTTCCCGAGCCTGAAGGTTTGGAAAAACCAAAGGAGGTGGGGTTGGCACAACACCCTGTCTACTTTCTCAGCATGGTGTTGCGTGATGCCTGGGAAAGGTATCCCCTAGCCCAGAAGATGCTACTCGGAGTCCTAATCGCTTCTCAGAAGCTACATCACTACTTCTAGGCCCACCGCATCACTGTTGTTAGTGACTATGGACCGGAGAGTGTGCTGCGTAAGCAGGAAGTGACAGGGTGAATCGCAGATTACGTAGCTGAGCTCTCCGAGTTCGAGTTGTGCTTTTCCCTTACCAAGGCTATCAAAGGCAAGAGCCTTGTTGATTTTTTCAATGAGTGGACTCCTACACCCTACGAGGAAATGGAGGAGTACTCCAGCCTCCCGGGAAATGAAGACCAAGGAAGATGGATCATGTACTACGACGGCTCCTTCGGCTACCATGGGGCCGGAGCGGGAGTTGTCATTGTGTCTCCTTCTAGGGAGCAACTCAAGTACACGGTCCACCTTGACTTCAAGTATGAAGAGAAAAGCTCCAACAATATGGCGGAATATGAAGCCCTTCTTGCGGGCCTATGAGATGATAGCTCAAAAATATGTAGAGCTCGTTGGGAACCCCAAGAGGAAGGTATGATGAGCACAGCAGCAAGTTTCCCTCCGTTATGAAACCAAGGTTATCGTACCAGTAGGAGTAAGGAAACAACTCCAAGTTGTTGCTAGCAACTTGGAATCCTGCACAACACAACCATAGTACTTTGCCCCAACTTACAGTGAGGTTGTCAATCTCACTAGTTTTGCTGAAAACAAAGGATTAAACATATAGTGTAGAAGATAGTAATTGCTTGCAGAAAGTAAACAGTAAACGGTAAACAGTAGATGGTATATTAATGGTAAAAGAATGGACTAGGTTCCATAGTTCACTAGAGGTGTTTCTCCGTAAGATAAATAGCATGTTGGGTGAATAATTAGAGTGGGGCAACTAACAGATTTGAGAAAGCATAACAATGTATATACTAGACAATCTTGACTCCTATGAGATTTGATTGGGCATTACAACATAATACATAGACCGTAATCCAACTGCATCTATGAGTAATAATCCACCTTCAGGTTATCATCCGAACCCCTTCCAGTATTAAGTTGCAAACAACATATAATTGCATTAAGCAAAGTGTGTAAAGTAAACAATACAATTGCCCCATGGACAAAGGATTGTTGTTTTCTCCCTAGTGGCAACATCACATCTACAACCTTAGAGATTTTTGTCACTTCCATAGATTACTAGAGGCATGAACCTACTTTCAAGCATAAATACTCCCTTTTGGAGTTGCAAGCATCTACTTGGCCAAGATAGCTACTAACAACGGAGAGCATGCAAGATCACAAATAACATAGACATGATAGAATCAATAATCAATCTGACATAGCATCGCAATATCCATCGGATCCCTGCAAACACAACATGTACGATTACAAATAGATGATCTTGATCATGAACGGAGCTCACAAGATCTAAACATGATAGCACAAAGGAGGAGAACCAACCATCTAGCTACTACATGGACCCATAGTCCAAGGGTGAACTACTCACGCATCACACCGAAGGCTTGCATGGTGATGAACAAGGCCTCCAGGATGACCTCTCTCCTCCGGCAGGGTGCCGGGAAGAGCTTCGAATCCCCCCAATCTAGGGATGGAGATGGCGGCGGCTACAGACTCTTTCGTGGATTTTTTTGATCCGGTCCTTAGGGTTTCTACATCAGGGTACTTTTATAGGCGGGGGCAAGGTCGGTGGGCGCTCGAAGGGCCCACACCATAGGGAGATGTGCCTAGGGGTGGCCGCGTTAACCCTAGGTGTGGCCACCTCGTGGCCACACTTCGGCTGCCCTCCGGACTCTGTGTTCCTTCTGGTAAAATATGGACTTTGGCTTTTGTCCCGTCCAATTCTGAGAATAATTCCTTACTAGCTTTTCTGAAACCAAAAACAGCAGAAAACATACAACTTGCACTATAGCATCGTGTTAATAGGTTAGTTCCAGAAAATGTATAAAAATACCTCAAAGTGTGAACAAAACATAAGAAAGTTGATATAAAACAAGAATGGAGTATCAAAAATTATAGATACGTTTATGACGTATCACGAGACACTACCGGCCTTGGCCTAAAACATCTGGTGGTGCAAGGTGACTCACAATTGGTGGTTAACCAAGTCATCAAGGAATACGACTTCCCGCAAATGTGGGCCTATGTTGATGAAGTGAGGCGGCTAGAGCGTTGCTTTCACGGGCTGCAGCTAGATCATATTCCTTGATATCAACGGAAAAGGATTTGAATAGAGGAATTCTTGGATTAGATTCTTCTTGTTCCGATAAGAACCAAAGGGTCACACAATTGAGGTGCGCAGATATATCTTCAAGAGGAGGAGGTGACCCAAGCTCATGGTGTAATCCTAAGAAAAAGTTGAATGTTGAAGATCTGGAGGTTATTGTAGACATGCTTATTGCTTTCCTTAACCATAAGGTTATTGCAATATATTTTGAAATTGATGGCATCAACCATAACTTGGCTTTACCAAGATAAAAGGTTTTGACAGATGAAGTCAGATATATCATCCATCCATCTTGTTTGACGATGTCAAGCTCCGGTAGAAAGAAGAGGACAGAGAAGATTTTGCATTTGCTTCCAATAGATCATTGAAGATTTTCATCCGTGTTGAAATAGATGCGACCACCAACAAGAGATTACTGATCATATTCTTTGAGAGAACACTCCAGAAAACAAGGACGGAAGTAAAATTCTCGTGGGATAAAGGCCACTTTAGAAATCCCTGGAATGAGTGAAATCGCATTAATCGACCAATTCATCATACAAAGCGAATGATAAGAGTAGTGGTATGGTTTTGACTCCATCCCGCACTCAAAGCATTAGTTCGTACATGAATAGGAAAAATCATGCAACCCAACTCTCTAATTTCAGCCCGAAGATCTTAATAAGCAAAATTCTTGAATCTTTGTAAGAAAAAAGGAGGTGATGCAAACACTTCGTCAGATCCAGGTAGATAAAGATGATGATGTTGTCATCATGTCGGAAGTCCTTGGCCATCGGAAAAAATATGAACGAATATTACGGAGTACAGCTGCAAGATTCAACAGACAGAGAAAAAGATAGCACCAACTTGAATAGAAGAATTACAAAAGATCTAAAAAGTCTTCATGGCATCTGTTGGGGATATGCTAAATGGGTATCACCATAGCACGTCCTTATTCCGGCTAACCCGGGTGGCCCATAGTTGGTAGCAAGGCCTATGGCCTGCTAGGCGGCCCAGTTAGACGGATCCAGAAGGGAGGTCCATGCAGGATAAAGGAAGGCTACACAGGAGTCACCAACACACTCGTACCCTTGGAGTGCAAGACACGAAAGACTAGCTCGTATTAGTGTAGGACTCTTTGCCTTGTCCGGCAAGGACCTTTCCCTGTAAACCCTAGGTTCTGGCACCTTTATAAGCCGGACCTGTGGGAGCCTTTAGGGCAAGATACAACCTACATTGCTACGTACAACGTGCAACACCTCGCACAGCGAACCTATCTCTATAACTCGGCGTATTCCCATTATAGTGATTTATAGCAGGAGTAGAGCTCTACACCGGGCGAGGTCTAATCTCTTCGCGGGAATCGGCGAAAGCGTAGCCATAAGACGTGTTCTCTTCTCCGGAAGCATCCCAATCGTCCCTCTAGATAAGTTCTGGGTGCCGGTGAAGACGAACCCTACACGCTGCTCCATCATCCCCTTCGGAGACATCCACATATTCATCGATGAAACTAACTCGGGTCCTAGCTCCCAGGAAGTCAGAAACTCATCAAGCCCCACACAGACCGCCTATGAGCAGGACATGTTTGCGGAAGGATCTGGGCCATATCTCTCCTTGGAGTATGGTGGCTCAGATCAGGAAATTCAAGGCCCACCCAAACCGCCCCTATGCAGGATATAAAGGTGGAAGGACTTTACAAATCCGCTTGGCTTCCCCGAGCGTTAGAGATGCGCATTCACACTTTGTTGGTGTCGTCACCATCTTCGATCTGGCCAGATGTGTTCAAAGGGATGGAGAACCTCCCCGCGAATACCTCGCCAAATGGATGAGGGTGAGGGAAACCCTAGAGGGCAACCACGCCGACAAGCTCGTGTACCACTTCGTGGAAGGGCTCACCCTAGAACACTCCTCCGGCATACACTACAAGAAAAGTTGGCTTTTACAATGGACAATTTTCGTGGTTGAAGGCTCGTTTTTCGTGGCCAAAGAGTCTTCCGCGACGAGTGGCCTTCGTGGTAAAAGCCCCATCACAACTGAATTAACCAAGATTTTTTTCGACCGTGGCAGATCGCACCCTTCATCCACGAAAACTTGTTCCGTTGTAGATATGTTCGCCAGCCGCACTGACTGTTGACGTCATGCAAACTACTACGTGGCAGCCGCCGTTAGCGGCTAATTACCGACTAATGGTCATAGAAACCGTGGTAGAAGCCAGACCCAGCCAAGGCCTACTAAATACTAACTGGGCTGGCCCATCAGGGGAGCCCAATAAGAAGATGACCCGTTATTGTTTTGTCCTACACTGTTTAAAATGGGCCCAAAAATGCAACCAGCAGCGGCCCACGAACATTTAGGCCCAATTCTGTTTTGGCCTAAAGAAGTCCCATGTTGGTCCAACACCGTGCCGCCCATAGCAACCTGCACCAAGTCGCTCCTGTAAACATAAGGCCTGCGGTTAGCCCATCACTGTTATCGCAACCCATCATCAACTGCCTAGTGACGACCCTTCTCTGAGATGGTCCATCACTTTTCTGGCTTGTTACTGTTCTGGCGTTTTACTGTTCTAGTCTTTAGCTGTTCAGGCACACAAACGACCCTTTACTGTTCTAGCCTGGTAAATTTGTCGGCCTATTACTACCCTCGTATGGAAATTTCTCGGCTCGTACTGTTCAGGCTCGTCATTATTCTGACCTTTTACTGTTGCGGTCCTTTAATGTTGAGGCCCACTACTATTTTGGCCTATTACTTTTTTGTAATTTTTGCAGTTTGTTGCCTGTTACTATAATGGGTTGTTTCTGTTCTAGCCTACTACTGTTACAGCATGTTACTGCCGTGGCCTATTACTGTTAGGGCCTATTACTGTTACGGCCTGTTACAACATGCGGGTCGACCTACTATGTTTACGGCCTTTTACAGTTTCGTCATTTCTGAAGCCCATGCCAATATCATAAAACGTGTATAATAATCCAGCATTTTTTACTATTCATCATCGGTCAAATACACGACAGGCCAATAACAAAGCACGATACTGTTCCGTAATCGAACTGCCTAGCATAGTTAACGTAACGACTACCACATTGTGTGGACGGCGTGAACTAAATGCCTACATGGCCTACGCGAGTTATCTAGATATTACATCAACTGCAAACTTCTTAAAATTATTACAAATTATCAACTAAAGGGAAAGAAAAATCGACATTTCAGTTGACAATCATGTTGATAGCAGAGTCCTGAATTTGCTTTCTCAATCGATCACCTGCATCTTTTATTGATTGTGACAGCTACATTGGAGGAGACATGATCTTGCAGCCTCCTCTTTGGTGGGGCTAGGAATAATTGCAGCCTGAAACTAAGTAATAACAAGTTAATACATCAAATAAGATAAACTACTCATTTGACTGATATGACAGGAGCTATGTACTGGAGTTTACCACTGGTCAATGGTTCAATTATTGACCAACACGTTAAGCCAATATGAGAAGCAAGCACACATTAAACAAGTGTGACTACCGTGAAATGAGCAATCAAAAAATGTGTGTGTGTGTGTGGCTTAGAATTTCAGCAGATATAAACTAGCCAGGTCATTTTGGACAAATATAAATGGAAGCAGTTCTATACCCTAAAATGCAAAAGACGTTGGGTGACTTGGAATTTGCGCTAAGCCACACAATGGCATGCAGTTACTATCATAGCGAAGAATGAACCAGATAGAAATTAAAACCGCTTCAGATGAGAACCTGTAGAGCAGGAATGCAAACCACGAATGAACTATATATTGTAGAAGATAGTTATGTCGTGACTTAGGACGAACCAGACCCAGAACCAGATGTGAGATATAATGGCGTCTCTCGTGAACCTGTAGAACAGGACAAACAAGCATTAGACAAGTGTGCCTAGAATGAAATGAGCAATCATACAAAGTGTTTCTTAGAATTTCAGCAAATATATATGACAGTGGCATCTCCTAGAATGCACAGAGTCGTTGGGTGACTCAAAATTTGCGGTGAGCTACACAATGACATGTAGTTACTGTCATAGCTAAAAATCAACCAAATAGACACTATAATGGCATCATAAGAGAAATTCTAGAGCAGGAATGCAAACCACGAGGGAACTCCATAGTAGAGGACAGTTATGCCGTTGCTTAGGATGAACTAGCACCAGATAAGAAAGTAATGGCATCCCTTGTGAACCTGTAGAATAGGCTATGCAAACCAACATGTGCATTGTTCCATTTTGAGCTCTATGCAACAAAAAGGAAATAGTTAGTGATGTAGCTTTTGAAGAACCAGATGGCATTATGGCAACAACAAAATTATAATCGAATTAGTACGAATAGTTTAAATGGCTACTACATGATAGCGGAATGATGCCAAGAAGGAAATAATAACAGGAACTGATCTCAGGACGAAACAGATAGATTCAGCAACTGTAGAGCAGGGAATCCACACTAATATTTTCCACTGACTACAGATTTTGCAAGAATTACATGATAGCAGGCAATTACTGTTGTATAGAGTAGCTAAGAACATGTGCATGCCAAAATAATAGACATGTGCATTTTGAAATTTGTAGAGCAGCGAATACAAACCAACATGTCTAATAACCTTGCATGTACTAGCACGAAGAACAAGCGTGCCCAACGAATTGTATGTACTAGCACGATTACATAAATTCAGTTCACAGCGACAGGCTTAAACCTGCTATATCACTGACAAAAAAATGGGTCAGAGATTTGGTTAACCTTGGTCGGAGAGGCGTCTAAGCATCATAGGTACCGTGCGAGCGACGTCCAGGTAACCTAGGGTGTTGAGGTTGTGGTGGCTGTTGGCGTCGGGGAAGCAGATCTTGGGCATTCGATGCCGGCTTGAACGTGGTGGATGAGAGCGTCACTGATACAGATCCGATGCAGTGACCGGCGACGGCCGTGCAGCTGGTCTGGAGCGGTGGACATGGGACTATTTGAACTAGATCATGCCCGGTGGACACCGGTGAAGCGGATCCGGTATGGTTGGGTAGCTTTCGGCGGCGGGGAAGAAGAGCTTGGGCGGTCGATGACGCCATCGGCATCAAGCTCCTTCTTTCCTACAATTCTAGCCATGTGTACATCTACACACACACTCACACATGCACATCTCCACCGATCAAGCTAGCTATTTTTTTCCAACACCCCAAGGCCCCATCTGTGCATCGCCTGGTGTACACATGCAATAACAGAACCGAGCCCCAAGCTAGCTAGCCAGCTGAACCACACCCGAGCGAGAACTTGGAACAATTGTGCACCTCCTGTGAACCGGACCAACCCAACTGAATCTCTCCTCTGCCTATGATTGACCTGCACCTGAACCCCTCTTCGTGTTGCAGCCAAGCCGAGTGGACAGCAACGAGGGCATAGCCCTGTTCCTCTTCTCCCTCGCAGCATCACGTGGCCTCCACGCTAGCGCCGTGGGCGTCTCCCCCTCCTTTTTTTCTTCCTGGACATAAAGCAAGAAGGCATCTGTAGCTGGCAACTCCATCCACCCCAACTACCCCAGATCGAGATCCCCACCTATCCTTCCTCTTCGCCACCACCATGGCCATGGCCGCACCATCGAGCCCGCCTGCTTCCATGTTGCCTGGAACCCCCTCCATCACCGGCTCGAGCTCCAGGACGAGGGGAGCCTAGACGCCGTCACCAGGACCTCGTCGTCGTACCCGCACAGCCACCGTGAACGCCGCTGTACCAATGCCTTGACCACCTCCGTCTACATCACCGTCTCACCGCCGTCGTCGTTGTCTCCAGGCCCGTCCAGCAACCTCGGTGAGCCTTCGCCTCACCTCATCCCTCTCTGGCTCGCCTCCATCCTCGTACGTGTGCGCAGACGCCTCGCCGCTTGCTACGCACATGAGATAGCCGCACACCTGCTGCAGTTTCGTGCAGCTGCAGAGCTCTCTGTTCCCACAATATTTCCGGCCGCCTCAGGTCTCCTGCTGCGCCGTTCTTCACGTGCACGCATTCTCGGCACAACCCTCTATCCAGTGCAAAAAGAGGCGATCAAAACGGTGGCCTGTGAATCTCCGAAGCTTCCTCGAAAGTCAGAAAATCTCACAATCTTTTCCTGTCGAAACTGCGTGCAGTTCGACAGTTCGCAAACCGAGGATTTCTCCTCTATTCCCTGCAACCTCCCGTCCAGCTCAGCTCATCTCCTGCGATGTTCTTCGTGTCTATATCTCCCCCTATGTATCCTCTCACCGTAGAATCAAACAGCGCACTAAACGGATCTCTCAGATGCTTGTAATCATCGACGCACGGTCAACCGATCCCACTATCAATAATTAGACAATTTCGTCAGGTTTGTGCAACTGCAGCCCTAACCCCGCTGTTCCTTGCTCTTCAACATCTTCTCCAGCGAGATTAGGATGCATATCTTCAACATAACATCATCTACGTGTCTCAAGATCTCCAACGCCACAAACCTCTCCCAAATCAAAGATCGGAGTCGCTCGGAATCGTCTGACTCGTCGGACGAATATCAATGTGTCGGCTGCCAAGTTTCCGTCATTTTTGACTGTTTTTCCTTTCTGGTCCTATCAAATTCCCGACCTCCACAGATGAGATCTGAGGGATTTATTCACGGGTATATCTCCTCTATTGTTCCTTCTACGTGTAGCATCAAACGACACTCAAATTGGAGGAGAGACGTGCTCAGAATCGTGGCGCAAAGATCAAGCGAGCTAGCTGCTTTTGCACGTTCAAACCTTAGTTCGTCAGTGCAACCCGATCGGTTATGGATGTTTTTCTAAAAAAAAGCCTAACTTCCTAACCGCAGTGCTTATGAATTCTTTAAAATCCCACCGAGGCTCCATTCTCACATCAGCGCTTTTACCAGTTTCAAATAAAGTCAAATAAAATTCAAATTTGAACAGCAGCTTTGATCTCTGTTGACTAGTTTACAACATGAAAAGTGTCCAAAAGTCCATTTTGTTTTTAATAAAAATTATCCTAAATGCTTAAACCAATAACCTTTTGGGCTTTTCTATTTAAAAATGGAATAAACTATATATTTTAATCTATAATTCCAAATTGTACCAAAATATACGTTTTTTTGATTAGAAAAATGTGAGGAACTCAAATATGCCATCCAAAATAATGTTTGACTAATTTAAATTTTCGAAATTGTTTTAATTGGTAATAAATGCCTTTTCCTCAATTAATTAATAACTTTAATTCTACAACTCCAAATTTCACAAATAATATGTCTAAATCGATCAGCGCGACGAGCCCGTTCTAACTATGCATTCCATGTTCTGAATTGCAGCATGCATCATATAAATAATAAGTGGACAGCAAGTGTAATGGGAGCAAAACATGACTAAAGCTTAATAAAATGCTTTATTCTTGTACCCCACACCTCACCCATGCCATGCTACATTATTGCCATGTAAATTGTGCATCATTCATCATGGCATGCTTGTTTGCTTGTCGCATTTTATTCATATGCGTGTGCACTTTATTTATGTGGGCCCTTATTTGTTTGGTTCTTCTTCGAATAGACGCCGAGCAGGGAAAATATTAGGAATTCCAAGAGTACTACCCAGAACCGTCTCTCGCTTCAACTGAGCAGCTAGGCAAGCACTACCACATGCTTGCATACATATAGTACCTATTGCCTCTATCTTATTCTTGCATCATTGAGTCGTGATTGCATTAAAATTGAATCCCAAGTACTGCATAGCATTTACTTTTTAAAACCCCACTGAAGCTTGTTCCTCCATCCCATGAGCCATTACTACAAGAGTTGTTTGAGCCATGCGAGTCGTAGAACAACATGTGTAGGGTATGTGAGTGTCTGATGGATAACGAGGTACCTAAACAACTTAACCTGAGTAGTAATGAGATAACTAATGAAAGAGGCATTGGTGAGAAATATCTGTTATTTGGTTTTTTATGCTCATTTGTGTCCCGTACGACCCCGAGTACTTGATTCCTCTTCCTTGACTATTCGCACTATCCACATCCGGGAGGCCGTGGACCCCCCTGAGCCAGAGCTTGATTCATTTCTATTTCTTGGGGCCACAAACTAGTTTGGAGTTTTATTACTATCATGTACTTATGCCATGCTTTACCGCTTTATTTAAGATTGTGCCTGAAGCACCTGTACTGTTTTGGATCGTGCCACGTTTATGCGGTATCGACAAGCCCAGTCACATTTTCGGGTTCCCAGTCGTTTACAGCCGTCGTCGCAAACCCTGGGTCCGTCTCGGAGCCGGCCGAGTTTGTTGCGGGTAGCTTATTGGGGCGCCCCCCTGAAATATTTCTGAATCCTATGATCGCTTTGTCGTGAATGCCTCGTTGGGTTTTGAGTTGGTTTTTCCGAGGTTGATCGAGTGTGTGTTGCTATTTGTGCACCCCTGCAGCGTAAATCTTTTTGAAAGCCGTGTCCGTGGTTATGGACGACTTGGAGCACAGTTTCTCGATCATAGACAAGTATAACTAAAGTACCACTTTAAATTTGACTAAATACCTGACTAGTAAATCACGCAATACTCATGGAATGGATAATAAAACTGCCAACGGATGGGTTGTTCGTCTGCTTTCTCGTTGGTAAGCGAGAAGGAGGATGGATCTGTTAGTTTATGCTATTATAACTGTTGTTACTAATTAACGGACATCCGTATATCATTGGTTAGGCGGATGGTTAGCGAGTATCTATAGACTTGTTAGTATTATCTTTGCTGCAAATGTATCACTCTAGGTATATGTCCCCTTTAGAGGCATAAAGACTTGCTGAGTACCCTTAGGGTCTCACACAATAAATTGTTTGTTTCAGATGAAGGTGTATTCGCAAGATGGATACTGGGTGGAGGAGACAGATGATGTTGGCAACGATCACGCGGTGTAGAGATTCCGGGGATGGGGATCCGCGAGATCTGTGGGTGGGATGTGCTTACTTCTGTGGCATCTTATGCCGATTTGCTTCTTGTCTATACTCGGATCTTGTTTCCCGCTTCCATTTGATACTCTGATGTTTGATGTATGAGGAGCTATCCTAAACTATTATCTCTATCTAGGGTATTTGGATCTTGCCGTATGGCGTTGCAATATTTCTATTTCTTTTAGATGGAATGGCTCTGAGAACTGTTGTATGGTAGCTTGCATACATACTCACTTGTGTATGTATTTGATCTCTTCGCCTGTTGCCTACGCTGCTCGCTCATGTCCCGATGTCTTGGAAGTGGTTAGGACGGCCGACGGGTCTACACGTGGGTGGCCCCTGGGCCCCCTGCTGTACTATTTTAACCACTTCCGGTTCATCCAGGCTTGAACTTAGAGCATAGGGTCCGAGGTTGTTACAATTGGTATCAGAGCCATCCCGCCCTTCAGGGTCTCAGCCAAAATGGTCGTTGTCAGTTTAGCCAATAATTTGTTAGTTATGTATACTAGGGAAAAACAAAAACGTTAGAGTAGGACTGCTTCCATTTTTCTTCTTACCCACCCACCCACCCTTTTCTGGTAAGGAAGTGTAACGTTTTCAATCCTCTTCTAAAAATTCAAACTAGGATTCACGTGTTCTGGGTTTCCGTAGTACCATAGAAAGTGTGTGTAAGTGTGTATCTCCTTGTCTATCTGTTGCATCCAACCTTGTTGTCGCAATCTGCTTTTGTTGGTACAGTCCATACTGACAGGCTTTTGTAAACCGACGCGATCTATCCGACTCATTGGTAACCGGTGCCATCTTGTTAAGGGTGTTCTTCCTTCCAGCATGCTTTCACAGAATGTGGATTTGCTAATCCCTATCTGATAAGTGGTTTTGCGCATTTATTTGTATTTTAATGCCGAAAATGCGGAATTTTTTTCTTTGATACATCTGTGTTTCTACACTCCTCTTCAGTCGTGTGTGAAACATTATCTATCTTCCTTTTATCGGCATGTCCATGCTAACTCATTCTTTTGTCACCGGTGCTTAATCCTGGAGTTTTACTTCATCATCAATTCTTCTAGGCTAAATACATAACATGTGTCGATCCGATGCTTGTGATCGTAATTTGGTTCTTGGCAAAGCTATATGACACTTATCATGAGTGGAGTATGGTCAATGCTATTGACACAATCCTCCCAACGGTGGCGGTTATCTCCTGTGATTTGAGTTACACCGTGATCATATCTATGCATATTCAAGTATCTTTGGCAATCCGGAGTTTTCTCAAGCCACTACGGTGGTCTATCATCTGTTTATCATGCTTCACATCTTTTTGGAACTCCATATCTGCAAAATTCTCTTTGATACGAGGGAATTGCATCTTTTCGCCTCTGATAGCTTTTCTTAAGGTATGAGCTATCATCGTTTCTTTATCCAAGATCTCTTTATCTTTGTAACCGGCGATCCAATCGACAATGTGAACCAAGTGGCATTTCTTGTTATCTTCCGAAGGACCAGATAATCTATTCTACCAATGCATCTCTTTCAACACGAATCCTTGCTCTTAATGTTGATCTTTCAAAGAACGTTGACCTCAGAGAGTGTTTCGAGCATTCGTTCGTTTCTCTCGCCTCTTGAACTCGGTATTCTGGGAATATCTTGTTAATACATGGTGGTATATCTTGATGATGTGCTTGCCTATTCTATATCAATGGAAGAACATGGAAGATCATCCGTGTCTCGTTCTCTCAAGCTTCGTGAACACTGCCTGTGTGCAAAGTGGTCAAGTGTAAATTCGGACTTTTTGAAGTCGTCTATCTCGGCCACGTCCTTCCGCTAAAGGCATCGTTTCAATTCGGGAATCCTCAAGTCAATTGTTAATTCACCCTCCACCTTCAACCAAACCCGGAGTTTTTCCTTGTTGGCAAGTTACCACCGTCACTCCGCCTAAGTTTTCATCAAGACTACTAAATCTCTCTTGGTTCTTCTCAAGAAGGACGATAAACTCTGTTGATCTTCCGCTCAGCAAGTAATCTTTTGAAATCCTCTCGTTCCATCTTCTATCCTCAATCCACCGAAGGCCGCAAAGACTTTTCAGATCTTTTGTAATCCTTCTGTTCAAGTTGGTGCTATCTTTTTCTCTACCTGTTGAATCTTGCAGTTGTTCTCTGTAATCTTCCTTCATATCTTTTCCGGTGGTTTGGATCTTCCGACACGACGAGAACATCATCATCCTTATCTATCTTGGATCCGGCGAATCATTTGCATCATATCTTTGTTTTCTTACGGAGTTCCATGAGTTCTTTTTGTCAAGATCTTAAGTCTGTCTTTGGGAGTTGGGTTGCATGATTTTCTTATTCATGTACGGAGTAAGGCTTTGAGTGCGGGATGGAGTAGCTACCATACCACTACTCTTTTCATTCTCTCTTGTACATTGAATTGGTGAACTAATGCGATTTAACTCATTCCACGGATGTAGAAGTGGCCTTTATTCTTGATACTTCTATTCTGTCCTTGTTTTCCGGAGTGCTCTCTCGAAGAAGATAATCAATAAATCTCTTGTTGGTGATCTCGTCTTTTCCTACACGGAGCAAATCTTCAATTATCTGGTGGGAACAAACGCAAACTCTTTTCTGTCCTCGTCTTTCTACCGGTGCTCGACATTCCCAAACAAGATGGAGGAAAATATCTCTCTTTGTTTCATCAATTCTCTTTTTGTGGTAAAGCCAATTATGGTTGATGCCATCAGCCGCAAATCTATTGCGTTAGCCTCAAGGTTAAAGAAATCAATAAGTATCTCTACAATAAACTCCAGATCCTCCATTTTTCTTCTTCTCGGGATTCCATCATAATCTAACATCACCTCCTTGTCTAGAAGATATATCCACGCATCTCAATTGCGCGATCCTTTGCTTCTTACCGGCACAACAAGAATCCAATCCGACAATGTCTAACTAAATCTTTTCGTTGATATCAAGGAACTCTATTGTTTGAAGGCGATATTGTTTCCGAACTTCTTTTCCCAAATCCGAGGGAAGAAACAATGGTATTTTCATAGTGGTATCTAACTTCTCGAAAGTAGCTCTTTCTTCCGGCGAGGCAAAGAATCATCGTCATGTGCATGTGTTGATCTCTGATCCTAACGGTGTGTCTTGCTTTCTCCATGATACATCGGCCTTCCTTATTCTTTCAACTGTTTCTATTCTTTATCATGTTTCCTGAAAAAACGGGGCTATGTTCATCCTATCCTTCTTGTCTCACGATAATCATTCAATTCTTCTAACCCTTTGTTTCTTGAAGCAAACACAGACTCGCAACAAGTCTAGCAAGTGTTTGCAAGGTGTAGTGGTCGCACCATTCCGTTGTTCATCAACTTGGGAACGTGAGGGTCACCTTCGTTCCGAACACCCGCCTCTCCTTGTGTTGGTTTCTTTTTCCTAGGAATCTTGAGGCAAGATTCTTGTTTAGTGGGGGAGAGTTGTAGCATCCCAATTGTCTAACAATTGCAATGCTACTAACCTAGTCTACATATATGCTACTTCCTACATAGAATGGTTGCATCATAATTAGATCATGCTCATGTCATCATGCCACCTTGCATTTGAGCATCATATAAAACCCTTTCCATTTGGTTCTTATCTCATATGCATTATTAATTGTATTTGCCTCTTGATATATTGTATTTGGTTCTTGATAAATGCTTGATGCCCAAGTTGAGTTGGGGGGCATATGTTTTATTAACTCCATCACCTTTCTTGTCACCACCCTATAATTCCACCATCCAAACTATATGTGGGCATTTGCACTTCTTTGGCTCTTGTCTAGCTCACATATATTTAAGATGGATCCACTCTACTTCCACATGCTCCCATATTTGCATCATGTTGTTTTCACAATATTGGGATGTAGAGCCTCATGGCCACCTTTGCATGCCATGTGAGTAGAACTCCCTTTATTTAGATCATATGGTTTTATCTAATATATGCTTATGTATGAGGCTATTTTGGCCACAAGTGGAACAAGTGGGAAAATACACACTATCTTGGTCATTTGGCTTCATATGTGTGCATATGTCGAATATTCTCCTATGATTAACACGCTTCCTTCTCTTTTGGAGCTACAATACAAAATCTTGAATGCATGTATGAATATATATCCATGTGTGCAATAGTTGTTTTCACAACTAGAAGTATTGGTCCTATATCACATGTGCATGGCCCATGCAAGCTTCCTCTCTCTCCTTTTTCTACCTATTTGATTTTTGCTTTGGTTTTGGAAGAGTTTTGAGTAGATTGTTTTCAAACTAATAAAATAAATAAAAGAGGAATACACCTACCCTATATCTACATCATGTCATACTACATGCAATATTAGTCTCTAATCACATGTGATATCAATGCCACTAGTGACCTTTCTTCTATTCAAATTCTTTTGCACTTGTTTGCTTGTTCAAATTTTGATCAAATCCTATATCTACACTCCATCTACCAAGTTTTCCTAGCTAATCTAGCTATCTAAATAAAGACTCCATCTCTTATATTTATTTATTTTGTCTCTTGATCTCTGCCTAAATCTTTGACACTAAATCCGTCTAAAGTTTTGTCTAAAACTAGTCCCATCTAGTCTAGTTTAGACTATATAAAAACTCTAATCTCCTTCTTTCCTACAATTCTAGCCATGTGTACATCTACACACACACTCACACATGCACATCTCCACCGATCAAGCTAGCTATTTTTTCCAACACCCAAGGCCCCATCTGTGCATCGCCTGGTGTACACATGCAACAACAGAACCGAGCCCCAAGCTAGCTGGCTAGCTGAACCACACCCGATCGTGAACTTGGAACTATTGTGCACCTCCTGTGAACCGGAGCAACCCAGCTGAATCTCTCCTCTGCCTATGATCGACCTGCACCTGAACCCCTCTTCGTGTTGCAGCCAAGCCGAGTGGACAGCAACAAGGGCATAGCCCTGTTCCTCTTCTCCCTCGCAGCATCACGTGGCCTCCACGCCAGCGCCGTGGGAGTCTCCCCCTCCTTTTTTCTTCTTCCTGGACATAAAGCAAGCAGGCATCTGTAGCTGGCAACTCCATCCACCCCAACTACCCCAGATCGAGATCCCCACCTATCCTTCCTCTTCGCCACCACCATGGCCATGGCCGCACCATCGAGCCCGACCGCTTCCACGTTGCCTGGAACCCCCTCCATCACCGGCTCGAGCTCCAGGACGAGGGGAGCCTGGACGCCGTCACCAGGACCTCGTCGTCGTACCCGTCCAGCCACTGTGAACGCCGCTGTACCAACGCCTCGACCACCTCCGTCTACATCACCGTCTCACCTCCATCGTCATCGTCTCCAGGCCCGTCCAGCAACCTCGGTGAGCCTTCGCCTCACCTCATCCCTCTCTGGCTCGCCTCCATCCTCGTACGTGCACGCAGCCGCCTCGCCGCTCGCTACGCACGCGAGACAGCCGCACACCTGCTGCAGTTTCGTGCAGCTGCAGAGCTCTCTGCTCCCACAATATTTCCGGCCGCCTCAGGTCTCCTGCTGCGCCGTTCTTCACGTGCACGCATTCTCGGCACAACCCTCTATCCAGTGCAAAATGAGGCGATCAAAACGGTGGCCTGTGGATCTCCGAAGCTTCCTCGAAAGTCAGAAAATCTGACAATGTTTTCCTGTCGAAACTGCGTGCAGTTCGACAGTTCGCAAACCGAGGATTTCTCCTCTATTCCCTGCAACCTCCCGTCCAGCTCAGCTCATCTCCCGCGATGTTCTTCGTGTCTATATCTCCCCCTATGTATCCTCTCGCCGAAGAATCAAACAACGCACTAAACGGATCTCTCAGATGCTTGTAATCATCGACACACGGTCAACCGATCCCACTATCAATAATCAGATAATTTCGTCAGGTTTGTGCAACTGCAGCCCTAAGCCCGCCGTTCCTTGCTCTTCAACATCTTCTCCAGCGAGATTAGGATGCATATCTTCAACATAACATAATCTACGTGTCTCAAGCTCTCCAACACCACAAACCTCTCCCAAATCAAAGACCGGAGTCGCTCGGAATCGTCCGGCGAAGTCGGACGAATATCAATGTGTCGGCTGCCGAGTTTCCGTCATTTTTGACTGTTTTTCCTTTCTGGTCCTATCAAATTCCCGACCTCCACAGATGAGATCTGATGGATTTATTCACGGGTATATCTCCTCTATTGTTCCTTCTATGTGCAGCATCAAACGACACTCAAATTGGAGGAGCGACGTGCTCAGAATCGTCGCGCAAAGATAAAGCAAGCTAGCTGTTTTTGCACGTTCAAACCTTAGTTCGTCAGTACAACCCGATCGGTTCTATATGTTTTTCTAAAAAAAATCCTAACTTCCTAACTGCAGTGCTTATGAATTCTTTAAAATCCCACCAAGGCTCCATTCTCACATCAGCGCTTTTGCCAGTTTCAAACAAAGTCAAATAAAATTCAAATTTGAACAACAGCTTTGATCTCTGTTGACTAGTTTACAGCATGAAAAGTGTCCAAAATCTTTTGAATAATAGAAACGTCCATTTTGTTTTTAATAAAAATTATCCTAAATGCTTAAACCAATAACCTTTTGGGCTTTTCTATTTAAAAAATAAACTATATCTTTTAATCTATAATTCCAAATTGTACCAAAATATACGTTTTTTTGATCAGAAAAATGTGAGGAACTCAAATATGCCATCCAAAATAATGTTTGACTAATTTAAATTTTCGAAATTGTTTTAATTGATAATAAATGCCTTTTCCTCAATTAATTAATAACTTTAATTCTACAACTCCAAATTTGACAAATAATATGTCTAAATCGATCAGCGCGACGAGCCCGTTCTAACTATGCATTCCATGTTCTGAATTGCAGCATGCATCATATAAATAATAAGTGGACAGCAAGTGTAAAGGGAGCAAGACATGACTAAAGCTTAATAAAATGCTTTATTCTTGTACCCCACATCTCACCCATGCCATGCTACATTATTGCCATGTAAATTGTGCATCATTCATCATGGCATGCTTGTTTGCTTGTCGCATTTTATTCATATGCGTGTGCACTTTATTTATGTGGGCCCTTGTTTGTTTGGTTCTTCTTCGAATAGACGCCGAGCAGGGGAAATATCAGGAATCCCAGGAATACTACGCAGAACCGTCTCTCACTTCAACTGAGCTGCCAGGCAAGCACTACCACATGCTTGCATACATATAGTACCTATTGTCTTTATCTTATTCTTGCATCATTGAGTCGCGATTGCATTAAATTGAATACCAAGTACTGCATATCCTTTACTTTTAAAATCCCACCGAAGCTTGTTCCTCCATCCCATGAGCCATTACTACAGGAGTTGTTTGAGCCATGCGAGTCGTAGAACAGCATGTGTAGGGTATGTGAGTGTCTGATGGATAACGAGGTACCTAAACAACTTAACCTGAGTAGTAATGAGATAACTAATGAAAGAGGCATCGGTGAGCAATATCTGTTATTTGGTTTTTCATGCTCACTTGTGTCCCGTACGACCCCGAGTACTTGATTCCTGTTCCTTGACTATTCACACTATCCACATCCGGGAGGCCGTGGACCTCCCTGAGCCAGAGCTTGATTCATTTCTATTTCTTGGGGCCACAAACTAGTTTGGGGTTTTATTACTATCATGTACTTATGCCATGCTTTACCGCTTTATTTAAGATTGTGCGTGAAGCACCTGTACTATTTTGGATCGTGCCACGTTTATGCGGTATCAACAAGCCTAGTCACATTTTCGGGTTCCCAGTCATTTACAGCCGTCGTCGCAAACCCTGGGTCTGTCGCGGAGCCGGCCCACTCGTTGCGGGTAGCTTATTGGGGTGGCCCCCTAAAATATTTCTGAATCCTGTGATCGCTTTGTCATGAATGCCTCGTTGGGTTTTGAGTTGGTTTTTCCGAGGTTGATCGAGTGGGTGTTGCTATCTGTGCACCCCTGCAGGGTAAATCTTTTTAAAAGCCGTGTCCGCGGTTATGGACGACTTGGAGCACAATTTCTCGATCATAGACAAGTATAACTAAAGTACCGCTTTAAATTTGACTAAATACCTGACTAGTAAATCACGCAATACTCATGGAATGGATAATAAAACTGCCAACGGATGGGTTGTTCGTCCGCTTTCTCGTTGGTAAGCGAGAAGGAGGATGGATCTGTTACTTTATGCTGTTATAACTATTGTTACTAATTAACGGACATCCGTCTATCATTGGTTAGGCGGATGGTTAGCGAGTATCTATAGACTTGTTAGTATTATCTTTTGCTGCAATTGCGTCACCCCAGGTATATGTCTCCTTTAGAAGCATAAAGACTTGCTGAGTACCCCTAGGGTCTCACACGATAAATTGTTTGATTTAGATGAACACGTGTATTCGCAAGATGGATACTGGGTGGAGGAGACAGATGATGTTGGCAACAATCACGCGGTGTAGAGATTCTGGGGATGGGGATCCGCGAGATCTGTGGGCGGGATGTGCTTACTTCTGTGGCATCTTATGCCGATTTGCTTCTTGTCCGTACTCGGATCTTGTTTCCCGCTTCCGTTTGATACTCTGATGTTTGAGGTATGAGGAGCTATCCTAAACTATTATCTCTATCTAGGGTATTTAGATCTTGCCGTATGGCGTTGCAATATTTCTATTTCTTTTAGATTGAATGGCTCTGAGAACTGTTGTATGGTAGCTTTCATACATACTCACTTGTGTATGTATTTGATCTCTTCGCCTGTTTCCTACGCCGCTCGCTCATGTCCCGATGTCTTGGAAGTGGTTAGGACGGCCGACGGGTCTATACGTGGGTGTCCCCTGGGCCCCCTGCTGTACTATTTTAACCACTTCCGGTTCATCCAGGCTTGAACTTAGAGCGTAGGGTCCGAGGTTTTTACACATGAAGAGTTGAATAACTTTGAATGCAACAAGGTTTGGAAATTATTAGAGAAGCCCAAGGATTGCCGCAATGTTATCGGCACCAAATGGATATTTAAAAACAAGCATGATGAGAATGGCATTGTTGTGAGGAACAAGGCGAGACTTGTGGCACAAGGCTATTCCCAAGTTGAGGGCATTGACTTCGACGAGACATATGCTCATGTGGATCGTCTTGAGTCCATCTGTATCCTACTTGCTTATGCTGCTCATCATAATTTTAAATTGCAGCAAATGGATGTTAAGAGTGCTTTTCTTATTGGTCCTCTACATGAGTTGGTATATGTAAAGCAACCCCCAGGATTTGAGGATCCTAACTTCCCGAACCATGTCTACAAACTCTATAATGCACTCTATGGCCTTAAACAAGCCCCACGTGCGCGGTATGAGCACCTTAAAGAATTTTTGCTAGACCGTGGCTTGGAAGTTGGGCAAATCGATCCCACTCTTTTACTAAGAAGGTTAAGGGGGAGCTCTTCGTATGCCAACTATATGTAGACAACATCATATTTGGCTCTACTAATAAAGATTTTAATGATGAATTTTCAAAGCTTATGACTGTCAGGTTTGAGATGTCTATGATGGGGGAGTTACGGTTCTTTCTTGGATTCGAAATCAAGCAACTGAGATAAGGCACCTTCATCAATCAAGAAAAATACATCCAAGACATGCTCAAGAGATTCAAGATGATGGATCTTAATGGTGTCACCACTCTGATGCAAACAAAATGTCACCTTGAACTCAATCCCCACGGTAAAGATGTGGACCAAAAGGTACATCAGTCCATGATCGGCTCTCTTCTTTACCTCTGTGCATCTAGACCTGATATTATGTTGAGTGTATGGGTGGGTGCAAGGTATCAAGCAGCTCCTA
Organism: Avena eriantha; assembly: GCA_910589775.1. NCBI lineage: Eukaryota > Viridiplantae > Streptophyta > Magnoliopsida > Poales > Poaceae > Avena > Avena eriantha. The sequence goes on from OU342746.1 coordinate 19,670,752, forward strand.
AAGAAAGCCACTTAGTGGCGGTTAAGAGGATCTTCCAATATTTGGTTCATTCCCCCAATTTTGGTCTATGGTATCCAAAGGGCTCCAATTTCTCTCTATGTGGTTATACGGATTCAGATTGGGCTGGTGATAAGGATGATCGGAAATCAACTTCTGGAGCTTGTCAGTTCTTCGGAAGGTCTCTAGTTTGTTGGTCTTCTAAAAAGTAGAATTGTATATCTCTCTTCACTGCTGAAGCTGAATATGTTGCTGTTGCTAGTGCATGCACTCAGTTATTATGGATGAGGAAAACTCTAAAGGAATACAGTGTCAATTGTGACAAAGTGCCTCTTTTATGCGATAATGAAAGTGCAATCAAAATTGCGTATAATCTGGTACAACACACAAGGGGGAAGCATATTGAGAATCAGAATCATTTTATTTGAGACCATGTAGCTCGAGGCGATATTGATCTATCTTTTGTGAGCATGAAGAACCAGCTTGCTGATATTTTCACGAAGCCACTTGATGAAGCAAGGTTTTGTTACTTGAGGAATGAGCTAAACATTGTTGATTCAAGGATCTTGTCTTGATTACCCATGCACTCACTCTTACATATCAGTCTTATTTGGTCTAGGTGTGGGCATGGATATAGGGGGAGTGTGGTCCTAATTGATTGGACTAACCCTCCCCCCATAATGCCGAAAGAAAGTCAAATCATTCCTCTCAATATCACTTTGTGATATGTGAGATTATTGATGAGTATTGTTCATTAACCCAAGATATATCTTCGCGGTGTCATACAACACACTCCAACAAGGTGGCTTCGGCCACTACCCTCTTCCATGAGAAGAGTTGGATTTATGTGGATCTTTTTGGTTGTTTTAACTCATCTCATGTTCTTATGGGAATCACGCTCAATTTTGGCTTTTAGTTGATTTGATTCTTGCAATTTTGAGTGTGTAGTACCATCTCAACTTGCAACTCTTAATCCTAAGCCGTTCCCTACCCCTAAGCCATCTTTTCTTGCACACAAGTCTCTTGTACACCTTTTGGGGGTTTTGTTTGGGGACGCGTGGGTCTGAATCTGTCTTCAACAGAAATTCAGAATTTAGGCTGGATAATCCGGCTGAAGTATAGGCCGGATAATCTGGCCCTGGCAGATGCAGTCTTTAAGGGCTGGGGTCGGGGGAAGGGCTCATAACGAGTAACACTTCTCCCCCTCTCCCTCTCCCCAGCTACCGCCTGCCGTCCCACACCCTCCGTACAGACTCTTCGGCCGCCGGATTTTCCGGGCCTCCCCGAATCTTCTTCTCCGTGCCTCCGGGTACCTTCTCGTCCGCGTTCTTCCTCCAATGAGTGAGGGTAACTCCCTCTCTAGATGTGTTACTTATTGGGTGGAACGCTCTCTAGAAGGGTGTTGTTTCGCGTAGAAATTGTATTCTTGCAGTATCTAGGCCAAATCTACTCTTTTGCATTCAATCTAGGCGATTCTAAAAATTTCCGCCAGGGCCGGATTATCCGCCCCTAGCCAGGCCGGATAATCCGACCTGACAGACTCAAAATTGGTTCAGTTTCGTATAGATTTGTGCATTGAGTAGGATTGGACTATGAACTATTTGCCTACTTTTTCTACGTTCTATCTTGGACTTGTGTATATGCTTATCCCCATGTTATCCATCTTGCTCCCTTCATAGGTGGTTCCGGTGCTCCCCATACCTACAAGCGCTGTCCACATGCTAAATACTTTCGGGACGACGGACAAGGTAACCTAGTGGACGAGGCTGAGCTGAGGAGAAGGAAGAACGAGGAGAAGCACATGTCTGAACAGGCAAAGAGGGATAGGAAGGGTGTGTCCAAGAGAAAGGGCAAAGGGCCAAAGATTAACTATAAGAAGATGGATCTTGTTTCATTCTCCCCCATTCGTCATCGGGATCTGTTTGATGAAGTGACGCATGATACTTAGCTGGGTGACTCTCGTTTTTGGTGCGCTGAACAAAAGGGTATCTATGAAGATGTGTATGCTCAGCAGAAGAATCAGCCTATGCATCCTCTGGTTCTTGCTGAGGCGTTGGAGAAGCCTCACCTTGTTGATGCATGTATGTGTCTGAGAGGATGGGGTTGCACCATCTCATGGCCCTCCAATGCTCCTATGATTCTGAGATTGTGAAGCAGTTCTTCTCCACCTTGGTCATGTGCGGTGATGAGCACCGCACCATGAAGTGGATGACTCGTGACAGGCCTATGCAAGCTGATTTCTGTATTTTTGCTGAGGTTCTTGGTTATCTCTTCCGCCATAGTGACCGTGCTAGTGGTCACCGCATCATCACCCAACTCAAGCCCAATAAAGATGATGCCCTCTCTCCGTGCACCGATGACAATGGTATTGTGGGCACCCTTGCCGGTCTGTATCCCATATATGCTAGCTTGGTGGGTCTCTTTCGTGATTCTATCACTCCAAGTGGAGGAAACAATGACAGCATCCGTGGTCACCTAGTTCAGCTTCTTGCCTTCTCTCATGAGGTGGCGTCCTATGAGGTTGAGTCTGTGTCATACAAGCTAGATGTGATGGATTTTATTTACCATGAGTTGATCGATGCCATGTTCAACAGGCTTTCCATCCCATATGCTCCATACATCATGATGCTGATCAAGCACCTGCTCCCCGTTGAAGAGTTCAACATTGATGTTGTGCACAAGGCTAAGAAGATCTACAATAAGGTTAGGAAGACCTCTCACCCCTCCTCTGCTCTTGAGGGACTCAAGAGGGATGCTCGTGCTAGTGCTCGTAGGCCCCCAATGCCTCATATTGCTCGTGAGATCAAGCAGCTAAACTGGTTCCAGTGGAACATTCTTTGCATGTGCATGGACACCCGCAAGGGCCAGTATGAGGCTTACAAGCAGCGCCATGAGATGGCTCACACTCAGCACCTCATCCTTCACCATGTGTTCGGTGCTTCAGGCGATCCCCCGCTCCTACTCCTCCCACACCATATGCTTGGTGGAACTCTTTTTCTAGGCTTAACTATGGAGAGCTAGAGCGCCACCTATTTCCTTCCGCGGACACTACTGATGATGAGGAGGATGACATCGAGGAGCTTGAGGATGAGGACGAGGACAGGGACGAGGGCGAGGATGAGGATGAGGACTTCGAGTGATCCCTTGGGGCATTAGCATCGCTCTTCTTCCTTTTTGGCGTCTCGATGCCAAAGGGGAGAAGTAGTTCTATTAGGTCTTCGAGGATTTGCATGAGTCAGGCACAATTTCTTCCTCTTTAGCGTTTTGTTTTTTTCTCGCTTGTGCCCTTTTAGCGTCGAACATTTATTTGTGTTTTGTGTTGTATGAGACTATGTTTGTGTGGCTGTGGATTTATCTTGTTGACTATTCATATGGAGTCATCTATCATATTGGATATTCTTATGGCTACATTGGATATCTTTATAAAGGGAGGCACTCACTATGGCTATCATTGGATATTCTTATAATGTTTTGAGGACGCATATGTCTCCCTACCAGTGGTATGAGCTTTTCACATCTCTTTCAATGAAATAAACTTATACCATCTTGTGTGTATTTGTAATCAAAAGCATTTTTCTGGTATGCACACATTGAGGGGGAGTCTTATTCATTCATTAATTCTTGTTGTCTTGAGAACTATCTTGCAAATCCTAGTATTGTCATCTAACGCCAAAAAGTGGGAGATTGAAAGAACATCTCATGGTTCCCTGTGTTTTGAGTGTTAGGTAACAATACCATGGAGTTTTCTCATGTGTGCTAAGTGTGCATGGATTGATTTTGTGTTTGGGGGCCCGAATTTTCCGCCCCCATCAAGGGCCGGATAATCCGTCCTAGCTCATTTCGCAAAGGCTGGCATGGCGTGTCACTCTGTCTGGGGTCGGATTTTCTCCCGAAAAATCCAAACAGGGGCGGACTTTCTTCCACTGACCGGATAATCCAGCCCTTGCCTTGGGCCGGATAATCCGCCCCCAGAAGATGATCAAAGGCTGCCAAGGCGCGTCGCTCTGACTAGGTTAGAAAATCTGAACAGGGGCGGTTTTTCCTTCCCTGGCCGAATAATCTGGTCCTCACAAGGGGCCGGATAATCCGCCCTAGGAGATGATCAAGGGCAGGCTCGGCGCGTCGCTCTAAGTGGGGGCTGTTTATTTGTCGGATAATCCGAGTCTAGGGCGGAGTTTTCCCCAGGCCGGATAAGCCGGCCCCAAATGGCCTCAACGGCTTAGTCGGTGCATGGGGTATAAAAGCCCCTTCATCCCCTCCTTTCGGACCTCTTGATTCATTTGAAAAAGACCAGGCCTGTTGCAAGTGCTCTCTCTCTCTCTAGATCTCCCACTTCAACCACCCGAAGGCTTCGATCTTTGGTGGAATTGAAGGAGGAGACAATCTACATCGTCATCACGAATCAAGTGCATAAACTCCTCTCCATTCACTTGGAGAAATCCCCGATCTAGTATTCTCGTTAATATGTAGATCTTGTGTTTTGTTATTGATAACTTGTTCTTGTGGCAGCTTGTTGTCATTACGAGAGCCTCCAATTTGGTTGTGGAGTTGTGCCCCGCTAGTTGTGTAAAGGCGCCGGTTCCCGCCTCGAAGGGTTCCTATAGTGGAAAGGTGGATCAAGCCTTTGGTGGCGGGATCCATCAAAGATCAGGGTGAGGCCTATTGTGGCGTGGTGGTCTTAGTACCGCCCACCCCTCCAACGTAGATGTACTTCCCCTAACAAGGAAGGAACTGAGGTAAAAAAATCCCGTGTCTCCGCGTGCTCCACTACGGTTTACTCGTTCCTCTATCTCACTCGCCTTTACTCGCTAGTAGTTAGGTTTGCATGTAGGGAAATTCTTCATAATAGAGTATCTAGAGAATTTACCTTTTGTGTCAAGCCTAAAATTGAAAAAGCATTAAAATTTGAAGTAGCACCTATTCACCCCCCTCTAGGTGCCCATTCGATCCATTTCAGTAGTGCATCCGTAATTACTATTGCCTTCGCAACCGCTTATAGCAATAACCTACTAGTCTCATCCATAGAAGAAAGAGAACTAATGATATGCTTAGTGATGTCACCGTTAATCCCAAGAAAATCCCTCACATACGACCGTACTACCCCTTCTGCCACTAGGGTTCCCAACCTGTAGATCAGTCATCACTCATATTCCCTATACCTGGCTCAACCCTCAAGGTCTTGGGTACCTGACAAGTCCTTAGATTGAGGCAAGAGAGGATACAATAATCATCATGTCATACAAACTAATACTTGATCCCATTTATGATAAATCACATGAACAATTGCTACATGGCTAGGACGAAGCCCTTATCCCAAGGAGAATTACTCACACACAGAGATGAGATCAACAATCACAAACATTGTAATGAAAATCATAAGAATGATAGCAATAGTCTTACAATATCTCCAATCGGAGAAGAGATCTACTATTACAAGTGGTGGAAGATGGCTATGGAGATGGAGAAGGGTTTGGAGATCTGGAGGCGGCTTTCACACGCGCCTATGGAGAATATTGATCCAGAGAATATTGCTCTAAATAAATGCCACAAGCCAAAGTTTTCACACACGCGCACACACACAGGGACCTGCCACACTCGTATATATTGTATGAAATGTGATTTAACGAACATTAAGTTGTTATTAACCAATAGTATTGTCAGAGAAAAAGGCATACATTAAGTATATTAATAATAACTATCTACACATATTGAGAATACAACCTACTGCGCTATCTATTTTTTTTGCCGGGGAGAGGGGGGCTTAAGGGGGACATGATGATTCTAGAACATGGTAGAGTTTGCTCTAGGTACTATTCAACACGAATCCAACTTCTCTGAACCATTGGATCTAACAGCCCAACGGTCATGATTGGTGCTATGTATCCAATTCAAAATTGCCTACCTAACTCCGCCTACTTGAATGACTTTATGTCGATTTATCAAAAATAGTTCAAATTTGAACTAGTACAAGTAAATTTTAGGTTACTGTGAAAGTTCTATGAAAAATCTGTTGGAGGTACCCATCGGGGGTCACAATTAATATATGAGAAACCATCCAACGAGAGTTTTGATGACAATTTGCATCAAGACTCGCAAATCCAAACATTTTGCTAATTGTTGGATCTTCTTTTCTATTCTTAGCATCTAGAAAGATTCTACTAATAGTCTTGATGAGAACGATGAACCCTAGTATGCGCAAACCTCAAAACACACACTTCATTGCTCAGTTTTACGGTCCTTGTGCTAAATGCATGCACTTGGATGCAATTTTCATTTTTTATGAGGTCCTTGATATGTAACTTGTACTTCCGTCGACCGTGTTTACTCTCAAGCACATCGCGCCTACGAGACCAACCATTAGATCGACAATTCGTAGTTCTTCTTATTATCTTATCTTTATCTTGTCTTGCCTCTTACAATACCATACCATACCACGCACTACATATAGTGTACGGATTAACTTTGAACATTGACCGTTGGATCAAGAATGGCAAATCCAAACATTGCTAACCATTGGATCTTCTTTTCCATTCTTAGCATCTAGAAAGATTGTACTAATATTCTTTAGCACGATGACCGCTAGTATCTGTAAATCTCTAGCTCAAAACACACAGTTCATTGCTCAGGTTCAAAGCCATCCTTGTGCTAAATGCATGGACTTGGATGCAATTTTAATTTTTTATGAGGTCCTTGATGTAAATTGTAATTCTACCCACCGTGTTAACTCTCAAAGCATCTCGCTCCTACGAGACCAACCATTAGATCGGCCATTCGCAGTACTTCTTATCTTACCTTTATCTTGTCTCTTATCTCTTACAATACCATGCATACCACCACTACATAGTGTAGGGATTAACTTATTTGAACATTGACCATTGGATCAAGACTAGCAAATGCAAACATTGCTAACCGTTGGATCTTATTTTCCATTCTTAGCATCTAGAAGGATTCTACTGATAGTGTTTAGCACGATGAACACTAGTATGCACAAACATCAAAACACATAGTACTTCATTACTCGGTTTAAGGGTCCTTGTGCTAAATGCACAAACTTGTTGGATGCAATTTTCATTTTTATGATGTCCTTAATGTAACTTGTACTTCCACCGACCGTGTTAACTCTCAAGCAACTTGCTCTTATAAGACCTACCATTAGACCAACCATTTGCAATACTTCTTATCTTATCTTTATCTTGTCTCTTATCTCTTACAATACCATACCACTACATATATTGTAGAGATTAACTTTGAACATTAATAGTTGGATCAAGACTGGCAAATCCAAGTATTACTAACCGTTGGATCTTCTTTTCCATTCTTAGCATCTAGAAAGATTCTACTGATAGTCTTTAGCACGATGAACGCTAGTATGCGCAAACCTCAAAACACAGTACTTCATTGCTCAGTTTCAGGGTCCTTGTGCTAAATGCATGGACTTGGATGCAATTTTCATTCTATATGAGGTCCTTGATGTAACTTGTACTTCCACTGACCGTGTTAACTCTCAAGCACCTTGCTCCTACGAGACCTGCCAAGGTTAAAAGAAAATGCAACCACCCCAATTATCACACAAACTGGACCACGGTTTCTTATACGTAATACCAAAGTTTTTAATACTAGTATTCCTAGCTAACTTCGCACACTTTGGTGGCTTCTTCTCAATTTAACGAAATTAAGTCAAACTTTAGCTACAAGTAAGTGCGATAGATTGCTCTTGAATTAATTGTCTTTTCGGAGGTAGATATGGGCATATTCTTGTACTAAACAATGTGGTCGGTGTGAGTTTCCAACTATCAAGAAAGAAAATTCTCAGTTTTCTGAGTGATGATGAGATGATTCTTTTCCTTAAAGAAAGTCCGAAGAATATGGATCTCAATACCATAAGCCAAGCTTCTAGACATATTAGCTAGGTGGACCAATGTGTTTTACTTACGATTCCCATGTTTTATGAGTTTTCAAAATTCCTAGCTGACCCCGTCTACTTGTTGAATGAGTTTATGTCGATGCATCGAAATAAAAGGTCAAATTTGAACTACAAGCAATAAATTGTAGGTTGGTTCGAAAATTTATGTAAAAAGCTTTTGGGGGTACCCATCAGGCAGTCAATTAATATATCAGTTGAGACTGTTAGAATTCTATCTACTAAGATTTTGCATCTTGAAAATTTTGAACCCCTTTTGAAAACGATCACATGAAATAAGGAGAGAAGGGAAATGATTTTTATATTCTCTATGGTCAACACACAAGCTTGAGGTGCACCTTAGGCTTAAAGATACTTTATAGTTTCCAATATGTATAAGGTGAACCTTAGGAGATGCCACATAGCAGGCCTTATTAAGGTGTGCTTTTTTTATACTACTATAATGGAAAAGTTTTGAATTGGATCCATAGCACCAATCCTGACTGTTGGGCTATTAGATCTAATAGTTCAGAGCAGCTGGATTCGTGTTGAATAATACCTAGAGCAAACTCCACCATGTTCTGGAACCATCATGTCACCAACCCCAAAATTTCAAAGCACAGTAGGTTGTATTCTCAATACGTGTAGATAGTTATTATTAATAGACTTATTATTAATAGACTCACGAATCCCAACATTTCTAGTCGTTGGATCTTCTTTTCCATTCTAGCATCTTGAAGATTCTATTGATAGTCTTCATTACAAACCACTATATAGTGTATGGGTAACTTTGAATGTTGACCGTTGGATCCAGATTCGCGAATCCCAATATTTCTAGCCGTTGGATCTTCTTTTCCATTCTAGCATCTAGAAGATTCTATTGATAGTCTTCGGCATAATGAATGCTATGCACAAACCTCACAACACACTTCTCGATCATACTAGAATCTTCTCCCTTGTTTCTCTAGACCATGTTATCAAAAATTTCTTGTGTTAGGTAGCTAATAATTTTTGACTTCTACATGATGACCAAATATACGCCCATACTTAAATGTCGATCAAATTTATAATTTTTTGTGCTTTACAAATTATAATTTTATATAGTGATGATACGTCTACTATAATTTTATATAATTTCTTGTGCTTTACCAATCATACGTCTACTATCTCCGTCTCATGTGCAAGGCACGTGTAACTTACTAGTTACACAATGTGGGAGTAGTATATTTCTTTGCTTAGACTTATGATCACCTCTGCCCACGCGCTGTAAATGCTAAGAGAATAAAACGTTGGCAGGGGAAGAGGGCAGCATCGAAGAGAAGTTGAAGGCAGTTCCATGTCATCACAAAGTTATGATGGGTTTATGACACGAGGTACTCCTGCAGCCTTACATTGTACACTCTACTAGTAGTAAATTTCAGGACCTATGCACGCAAAAAAAATCGTGTGTTTTCTCTCTCCTTCCCTATGCTCCATCTGTCCTCCCCTTTCCCCTCGCGCACCGGTCCGGCTGATCTCTCTCCCCTCGTCCACAGTGGGGCGTAGCACATGTGTGCCTTGGTATGGCGGCTCTGTGTCTATGGCGTGTTCTGCAACTGCGTGTTGGTGTGGAGTTGGGACGAGGAGTACATAGGAAGGAAACCACTTTGGTCCTTGGCAGAACTTTTCCGGTTTTCGAAATTTTCACTTGCTTCCCAAACATCGAGATGGAAGGTTATTGAAAAGATCGGCCAAACATCAGGAGGGAAGGAAATTTTGAACCCGTTTTGAACATTGACCACATTGAATAAACGAAAAAAACAAAAGTTTTACTCATGATGTCCTATCATGTCTTGTGCACCACGTGCAATGAAAACTGTAATCATGGGATTAGATAAGTTTTGGAAAAATAGCTTCACAATATTGTCCTACCATATGTATGGACATTATCGGGTTTATTTCAACCCGAACGACCAAGGTCATCAAGGCCATATTGACATCATAGTTTACAATTTGATATAGTTCCTACGATAGTTTGGTAGATGGGTGCATCTTGGCATAGTAAGCATTGTTGCATGTGGGAGTTTCCAACAATTAGGAAAAAAAGAAATTCAATTTTCCTAGTGAGGACGGTGATGTTTTTTTTGAAGAAAGTCTAAATAATATGGTTCAGAATGCCACAAGCCAATGGTTTCACACATACTGTAGTTGATCATGGTTCCTATCTAACTTCGGCATAAAAGTTAGTACATATTACGATGGGTTGTGACACACGGTACTAGTACACATACTACTAGTAGATTTTCTCTCTCCTTCGCCCTCTCTCACCATCCATTCACTATCCTCTCTATTCTCCTTCCTTCCTGTGTAAGCTTTCACACAATGATTATACTTCTAGTTTGAGATGCAGCGATGCAAAAAAAGATGAGGCCCACACCATATCACCATCAATCAAGTTCGGTGATACAACTTTGTGAAGAGTATACGTATACTAGTAGTACTGTAGCTAGATAAGCATGTACTACTATAGACACTTAATTTTTAACGGACGAAGTAAGAGACACCGAGTTATTCAGCAGGATCTGCATGATTCTCTTCATTTTTGGATAAAGCAGGGCGCCTCCTGAATTCGCTGGGCCGAGAAAAATCAAGAACCAACAAGTCTGGTATAATCCTTTTTTTGTTGACGCGATGAGTCTGGTACAATCTATTTATGATATTTTTGGATAGTTTTTAGGGTATTAACACAAGCACGACTATAAATAGACATTATAAATTACAACAGTACACACCCCTACTTTCAACCAAAACACCCAACCTACCATTTCTTAGAACTCGATCTCTCTCTATTTCCTTCCAAAATGTCGTATGAAAACTCTCTCTAGAACACGTAGATTGACCTAATAAATGGGAAAGGCCCTGAAATTCTGCCTGGAATCCCAGACTCAGTCGACAGGCCATGGCTGGTGCCACTGTTTAACTCCTCTGATGAAGAAGATATCCACTAGTAGCAATTTTTCGAAGGGACGCCACCACCAACGCCGAGCGACTCCGATAAGACGGAAGATGAGGCTAAGGAAGAGGAGGAGTCTGAGGTCGACCTTGAGGAAGAGGCCGAAGACGAAGACATGGAGGAGGCCGAGGACAATGACAGGGAGGAGGCCGAGGATGATGAAAGGGAGGAGGCCGAGGACGATGACGAGGAGGTCTCCCCCCAAAGAAGCATGCCCGGGTGCAAAATTAAATGACGTCTAGAGAAGAGGCGGGCTGTGTACTATATCTCATTCTAGGAAGCATCTTGGCTTTGGTAAATAATGTTGTCAATGAGAGTTCTGAACTTTCAGAAAAATGCTTTTCAATTTCCAAGTGATAGGATTTGTTTTTTAGTAATTAAGTACGTCCAGATAATTTGGCTTAGCGTGCACACACTATATTCTAGCAAAATATAAATAATTTCCACCGCATGTTAGTACTATATGAAAATACTTGTTTCAATGTGTGTAATGATACATAGTTTTTTGGGGGGAGGGGGATTGTAATGATACATAGTTGAAACTTAAATAGTGTGCTATTATATTTGTGCTTGTTTAGACAAAAACTACAAACGTGGATTTGGACAAGTTTCGAAAAACTTGCTACACAATATGGTCATAACCATGTAAGAACATTGTTCACATTTTAACCAAGTTACAAATGTCAAGGTCATATCTGCATCACTCGTCCCTTTTATTAGGAAATTAAAGAAAAGTAAAGAAAAAAACAAAAAAGTTAAGCACTTATGTATGGTGTCCTCTTCCGTAAATGATAAACATGAATTTTGACAAGGTTTAAAAACACTTCTTCACAATATGACCAGCGATGTGTTAACATACTTGGATTTCAAATTAACTAATGATAAAGGTCGTGTCCATTTCTGGTAGACGGGGTGCATCTTGGCATGGCATACTAATATTGTTAATTGGACTTTTCAACTTTTATGTATAGAATTTTGTTAAATAATTTTAGAAGTGCCACATATAATTATGTTTTAAAGAAAAGGCAAAGAGTATGGCTCCGAATGCCACAACACACTAAATTTTACACAAAATAAAGTATGTTTCTTGGTTAACAAGTTTCATGAATTTTCAAGCCTTCTAGCTAATTTTGCATAATTAAATGACATTTTGTCAATAAAACCAAAGTAGGTAAATTTTGAACTACAAGTGCGTGATAGATTGCTTGTAATTTTGTCAAAAATTCATATAGTACTAATTATTGTACCCACACAGTCGTACTAAAAACCAACTATTTTTTTTGAAAAATACAACTTATTTGTATGAATTTTCATACTAACACATTTGACCATGTTTCAAAAAAGTGAAAGAAAATAAGGAAATATGCACATAGCCTTTTAGTAGTATTAAAAATTCATACTTGTAAAACAGTAAAGATGGCGCTGTTAAAGTTTCAATACAAGGGACCTGGGCACCTTCACCGGCCCTCCACAATTAACCTTTCTTCCTCTTCTTCCCCTTGCTCATTTAAGACTTTGCAGCTATGGCTTCGAAGACTGGAGCTCCCCGTGGGAAGAAGAAGTCCTAGGTGGTGGCGACAAAGGCCGTGGAGAAAAAGAAGACATGTCGCCTACTTCCCAATCCTGCTCTGGCCACTCCAAGTCGTAGTCTCGCACCAGGCAGCCACAGGAAGAAGCAGGTGTCGAGGTTCGTCAAGGCCGGGCTGCATTTCCCCGTCGACCGGATCGGGCGCTACCTCAAGGAGGGTCGGTACCCCCAACGCATAGGCTTCGGGGCTCCTGTCTACCTCGTGGCCGTTCTCGAGTACCTCACTATCGAGGTGCTAGAGCTTGCTAGGCAAGCCGCGAAGGACATCAAGAAGATCTGCATCATCCTGAGGCACGTGGTGCTCAACTTAATGCGCAACGAGGAGCTCAACAAGCTGCTGGCTGGTGGTACCATCGCACACAGCGGCGTGCTGCCGACATCCACGTGTCCCTGCTTGGCGATGGTACCGTGGAGGACGCAACCAAGTTGCCCGTGGAGGATGCTGCCAAGTCGCCTGAGAAGACTGCAGAGTCCCCCTAGAAGTTGTTAGGTTTTACTACTACTCCATATGTGTTTGGATTTGCTCTGTTTGCAGTTTGGTTAATCATCAGTGTCAATGTAATATTCAGATCTGTGATGCTAAGAAAAATCTTGTGAGGGTTCTAAAAAAATGTTGTTTTCCTAATCTTATCCTATACTCCATTTATTTAATATTACTCAGCATATTAGGTTTAGTCAAAGTCAAACGTTACAACGTTTGACCAACTATATAGAGTATTAAATAGTATACTCATAAAAAATCAATATACAATAAACAATGTCGTCAGTGTGAGTTTGGAACTATCAGGAAAGAAAATGAAATTCTCAATTTTCCGAGAGATGACAAGCGAGGTTGTTCTTTTTCATAAAGAAAGTCCGAAGAATATGGATCTGAATGCACAATCCAGGTTTTCAGAAATATATAGTGGACCGACATGTTGTACTGACAATAACCATGTTTTATGTCCTTTCAAACTTCCTATCTAATTCTGCCAACTTGAATGACTTTATCCCGATTTATCGAAATTATATTAGGTCGAATTTGAACTACAAGTAAATTGTAGGTTGCTTTGAAAGTTTCATGAAAAAGCTTTTGGAGGTACCCTTCGGGGGAGGGGTGAATTAATATATTAGAAACCACTATGAGATTTGCTGATAGGTTCAACTACTTTCTAAGATTTTGCATCTTGACAATTTAACAAAATTAAGTCAGAATTGAGCTACATGTAAGCGCGATATATTGCTCTTGAATTATATGTCTTCTCGGAGGTAGATGTGTGCATCTTCTTGTAGTAAACAATGTCGTCGGTGTGAGTTTCCAACTATTAGGAAAGACCATTCAATTTTTTGAGAGATGTCAAGACTATTTTCTCTCGTAAAGGAAGTTCGAAGAATATCGATCTAAATGCCAGAAGCCAAGTTTTCACACACACATATATATATAGTGGACTAACATATTGTACATATGATTTCCTGTGTTTTATGAATTCTCAAACTCTCTACCTAACTTCGCCCACTTGAATGGACTTATGTCGATATTTCAAAATTAGGTCAAATTTGAACTACTACAAGTAAATTGTAGGTTACTGTGAAAGTTTTATGAAAAAGCTTTTGAAGGTACCCATCGGGGGTCACAATTAATATATCAGAAACCATCCAACAAGATTTTTGAAGACAAATTCAACTTCTTGCTAAGATTTTGCATCTTGCCAGTTTAACAAATATAGGCCAAACTTTAGCTACAAGTAAGCGCAATAGATTCTTCTTGATTTAAAAGTCTTTTCGAAGGTAGATATATGTGCATCTTCTTGTAGTAAACAATGCAGCCAGTGTGAGTTTCCAACTATCTTAGGAAAGAACATTCTTAATTTTTCGAGTGATAACTAGATTGTTCTTTCCCCTAAAGAAAGTCCAAAGACTATGGATCTGAATGCCACAAGCCAAGTTTTCACACATATATAGTGGACCAAGATGATGCACTTAGATTTCCCATGTTTTATTAGTTCTCAATTTTTTTTGACTGTGTTACCGTAGGGGAAAACCCCTATGGTCTATATTTTCTTTTATCGATATATACCAAAGTGAATACAAAAGAATAGAGTTACACCAGGGAGGATAGAAATGGACAAGTGTACTAAGACACATGAGATTTATGAAAAGCAAGCTAGTATCCAATCAAGTAGAGGCTGGACAAGGTGTGCGTTCACTCTATATTGATGTAGAGAAAGGTCGCTTTTGAATCTTACTCTCCAACGAGCTAGGTAGGGTGCTTGACTCTTAAATATGTACTCATTTCTTTCTTTCCAAATGTTCCAAGCAGCACAAATCACAATCTCCATAAAACAAGATCCCATGAAAGCATTTCTGGCCTCAACAAAGCGAGACGAGATTTGTAGAGAGTAGTCCCAATGGATATCCATACTCTCCCAACAAGCAGCTACAAATGGGCACTGAAAAAATAGGTGATCACGTGTCTCTAATTGCTGATAAGAGCACAATACACAAAATGGACCACCTTCCACTTGCCAATTTTTTCTCTATATTAGATCTTTTGTGTTTAAACGATCCATAAGAAAAAGCCATGCAAAAACCCTCAATTTTGGAAGACACTTAAATTTCCAAATAGATTTAAGTGTTATGTCCTCTGGAAGTGCGCCAAAAATGAACTTATAAAATTTTGCTAATGTATATTTAGAACTCCCCCATGGGAAGGTTCTTGAGTCCATCTCCTCTATATATAAATTCTGGTTTTGTGTGAGCTCTTGGAGCTCATTCAGTTCATGGTAAGCTTGGACCCAGAGTGGTAGCGTGAACAATGTGAATGAATCTGTTGTCGCGTTGAAATTGGTTACCGTTTCATCTTCATTTAGAGTGTAAGAGAATATACATGGAAACTTGTCACATAGGAGCTCACCATCTTTCCAATAGTCTTTCCAGAATAAAGTTGTTAGCCCATCGCCAATATTGCATGTAGTGATGCTTCCATAAATATTTATCAGACTTAAAACATCACTCCACCAAAAAGATCCACGTATGGACTGAGCATGAGTGGCAATGTCAGGTGTATAGAGTGACCAAACTAGTTTCACCCATGATATG
This sequence comes from Avena eriantha, assembly GCA_910589775.1. Lineage (NCBI taxonomy): Eukaryota > Viridiplantae > Streptophyta > Magnoliopsida > Poales > Poaceae > Avena > Avena eriantha. The sequence continues at coordinate 19,686,307 of OU342746.1, forward strand.
TCCTCTCTGCAATAAAATTTATGCAAAGGCTTGAGGAGAAGAGCTTTATTCTGCAACTGAAAGTTGATAATTCCCAATCCCCCTTTCTCAGTTCTCAAATTTCCTAGCTAACATCACCCACTTGAATGATTTTATGTCGATTTATCGAAATTAGGTAAAATTTGGACTACTATAGGTAAATTGTAGGTTGTGTTGAAAGTTTTACGAAAAAACTCTTGGAGGTACCCATCGAGGGGAGGGTCAATTAATATATATCAGAAACCACCGAGAGTTTTGACGACATGTTCATCTTCTTGCTAATATATTGCATCCTAACTATTTAATGAAATTAAGTCAAAATTTGCTCATCATTTCATGAAATTAGGTCAAACTTTGCTAACCGATTAACTTTGAACATTGACCGTTGGATCACGACTGGCAAATCCAAACATTTCTAACCGTTGGATTTTATTTTCCATTCTTAGCATCTAGAAAGATTCTACTAATAGTATTTAGCACGATCAACACTAGTGTGCTCAAACCTCAAAACACACAGTACTTCATTATTACTTGGTTTCAGGGTCCTTGTGCCGAATGCACGGACTTGGATGGAATTTTCATTTTTTATGAGGTCCTTGATGTAACTTGTACTTCCACCGACCGCTTGAGCAACTCGTTTGTACGAGACCTACCATTAGATCAGCCATTTGCAGTACTTCTTATCTTATATTATCTTTATCTTATCTCTTTTCTCTTACAATACCATATGTACCACCACTACATAGTGTAGGGATTAACTTATTTTGAACATTGACCGTTGGATCTCAAGACTAGACAATCTAAACATTGCTAACCGTTGGATCTTATTTTCCATTCTTAGCATCTATACAGATTCTATTGATAGTCTTCAGCATGTTGAACACTAGTATGTGCAAACCCCAAAACACACAATACTTCATTACTCGGTTTCGGGGTCCTTGTGATAAATGCATGGACTTGGATGCAATTTTCATTTTTTATGACGTCCTTGATGTAAATTTTAATTCTACCCACCGTATTAACTCTCAAGCACCTCGCTCTTACGAGACCTACCATTAGATCGGCCATTCGCACTACTTCTTATCTTATCTTTTATCCTATCTCTTATCTCTTACAATACCATACCACTGCATAGTGTAGGGATTAACTTTGAACATATTAACTGTTGGATCAAGCCTGGCAAATCCAAACATTGTTAACCATCGGATATTTTGTCCATTCTTAGCATATAGAAAGATTCTATTGATAGTCTTTATCATGATGAACGCTAGTATGCGCAAACCTAAAAAGACATGTTACTTCATTGCTTAGTGTCAGGGTCCTTATGCTAAAATGAATGGACTTAGATGCAATTTTCATTTTTTTACGAGGTTCTTGATGTAACTTGTACTTCCACCGACCGTGTTAACTCTCAATCACCTCGCTCCTTCGAGACCTACCATTAGATCGGATATTCGTAGTACTTCTTATCTTACCTTTATCTTGTCTCTTATCTCTTACAATACCATGCATACCACCACTACATAGTGTAGGGATTAACTTATTTGAACATTGAACGTTGGATCAAGACAGGCAAATCCAAACATGGCTAACCGTTGGATCTTCTTTTCCATTCTTAGCATCTAGAAAGATTCTGCTGATAGTCTTTAGCAAGATGAACACTAGTATGTGCAAACATCAAAACACATAGTACTTCATTACTCGGTTTAAGGGTCCTTGTGCTAAATGCACATACTTGTTGTATGCAGTTTTCATTTTTATGAGGTCCTTCATGTGTGTGCATTGCATTCATGCATAGAAAATCAGTGGAATTTTCACACAAAACTAAAGAAGCCGGTGAGGGATCGGAGTCTCTCTTGTCCTGATGAAAACATCTAGGCAAGCACGATAGACTTCGACAGGACCTCTACTGTATCTTTGCTTTTGAGGGGTAGAATTTGAAACTTACTTTGAATTTCCCAAATTCAATCCATATTTGAATTTAGAAAATTTAGGAATAATCATACTTTAAACCGGTAAAAAGAAATGATTATAATAATAACACAAAATAATTCTTTATTAATAAGAAGACATGAAGTAATACATTGTTCTTTTATAACAAAACAATAAAAGTAAATTACATTCAAGTAATTACACAAATAATAGAAAAGGAAATAAACAAGAGAATTCCTTATTACAGGAACACACCTATTACATTGTCTTTTCAGTAAATAAGTAAGGAAATGATACAGAAACAATTGTCACACAATCAAAAGAATTCTTTATTACAAAATAAAATGTATATTACAATGTCTTTCAAAAATGAAAAAGTAAATTACAAAAGAGTAAAGTAAAACCTACACTTATTTCCAAACTGTCTCTTTTCTTCACTAGTCTTGTTCCCTACAAGAAAAACTACAAATAAAGGAAATAGAAAACAAGGGGTTATGGGGGTTATTGTACTCTCAAGTTGGCAATGAAATGCATTGCTTGGTCATCATTGAGTAGTATTAAAAAGGGGGCCAATATGGAATCTGTTCTTATCAGGATTTTTGCCTCAGACAATTGCATCACTGTCCTAAGAGAGGGGCAAGTTTCACCAAGTCAGATAAACAGGAAAAAGGTAAAACAGTAGGAAATAACAAGTTTCCACTTGAGCTTATCCCCAAGAGAAAGATGTCAGTCAAGCTGATCCATATGGGAAAAGTTCCAGTTGTGGAAACTTGAACCAAAAGGGGGGCCACTGGACAGCAGCTCACACAACAACATGCAGCTGTATGTTGTCAACATAGTAGCAACCGTAGGAAGCAAATAAGAAGGGAGTCCCAACTGTAGCCAAAACTGCTAGCTACTATTTCCACCCTTTTCATCTCCGCGCAACAGCTCATTGGAAGGTAGTTCCACCACCACCAAAAGCCATGATTATAATTTAGAACACCAGATCTCATGTCAAGAGGAGGAGAAGGTCATTAGGTGAGGAGCAGGAACAACACAAGTTAATCACCTAGAGGAGATTGAGAAAGGAAACAAGGGTGACCATGAGCAACAATAGCTGATCAAGATTAACAATAGGACCACAAGTACAACTCCATAATAGCAGCAGCTACACCACAGTCAACAGGTTGGACACTAAGACCAGCTTTAGCTTTTGTCCATATTACTTTAAATAAGCGAGCTTTTGTGGGAGAAGATTACTGTTAGTCTTGCATACAGTTGGTATGCAAGACTCATCATTGAGTATTTGGAACAATAAACACAGTAGTTCTTATCCAACTAGCTTAATTAACAGCAGATCATACCACTATGGAATATACTACTGTGCACACTCTAGTGAGGCACCATAGTAGTAGAACTGCAATAGTAGAAGCCATTAAAGAGTACATTAATCACAGTTATTCTTATCAAGGTTTGATGCCTCAGCCTATGCATCATTGGTTGGGTCATAGCAGCAGGTCGTGCTTATTAGATCCCCTGCTGTGCACTCACCTCAGGGGGGCACCACATCAGTAGATCTAATTACAGCAAAAGCCACTAAATTATTTACCACAACAACAAGACCATCTATGAAGAACACAAGCCACAAGCCTTACACACAAAGGCTAGCCAATAACTCAGAGAGTCAACCTCACAATGTGCTAGTTAAATTAAATAATTTTCCTAAGGTAAACCACCAGAAATCATTCCAATTAAAGTTTGCTGCCATGTTGACATCACAAATATGTCAAACCATTTCATCTGCAAGTTCTAGGACATATACATAAATCATGTTCCTACAAGTAGATAGGAATCATTATTTATAAATCATCTCAGTAACTATTATAGAGTAGGAATTAAGCTCTATTAACCAAAGCCCTACACAACATCAAGATTGAATCCTGAGACTAATTACAAAGGGTGCTTCCCAGTCAAGCATCAATAAGTTAACCAAGCAACACCATTTCAGCAGAGGAGCATTCCAATTCAAACCATAGAAGTGAACCACAATAATCATGAATCCACACAATACCAACTAGGCAAGTAAAGAATGTTCTTTGACAAAGAACAGAGTGACAAAACATGCACAACAGAGAGGTTATCTGATATAGAGCAGAGTAGCAAATCAGAACCAACAGTGGTTGGCGATACACCAACCATAGGACACCATCAAGGATTACATAGTTAATCAAGGAGCCCAACTAAACATTTCTTTTGGAGGGATGAACCCTAATGGGAAATTTGTTGCAGTAATCACATGGAAGGGGGCAGAGGGAGGAGACAGCATAGAGAGAGGAGCAAAAGAACTTACTCAAGGTCCTCGCGAGTTTATAGAAGAGGAAGCAGAGGCCGGAGAAGAGGCAACACACGGCGGCACGGGGAGCACCCCAGAGGGGCGCTGCGACCCGTGCCGAGCCGCAATCATGACGGCCACAGGATAGGGCAACACACCACCATCACCAAAGCACTAGAGCAGCGTCAGAAGGGCATTAGAGCGCCAAATCACCAGCGAGCTCCTAACCCTAGACGCTAGGGGGAAAGCAGAAGCATCACCAGTAGAGAGCATGAGCCACGCATCGAAGAGGGTAGGGTGATGTAGCACCATCGACAACGTCACCCTGCACAGCGGCGACAACCAGGAAGGCCCAGAACGGCCGGAATCGGTCGGCGACAACGGGACGAGCCACAATCGCCTGAGCGACCGAGAGAAGCGAGAATAAAATGGAGCGAACGAGAGAGAAGGTATCGACTGGGCTGGTGCGGGCGGTCTAGTGACCCTAGGTTGGTTTGACCCAACCCAGTGGGCTGGATCGGGCCAGGCAGGCCCATGTCTTAGAAAGAAAACCCTAGCAAAATGTTAAATTACCAATATGCCCCTAAAATTATTTTAATTCTAGAAAAATATAGGAAACCCTAAAAATGCGTATAATATATCACAACGATCACAAAAATAATCTTTACATAATAAAAATATAAATACACTTATTTAGGTTAAATAAAATACATCCAAATATTAAGATTACTTAAATGCTAAATAAAGATAAATTAAGAAAAATTCCTAAAAATGAATAAAAATCATTTTTACATATAAATATTAAATTAAATATTTGATAAAAATACTAACTTAAATTTTTGCAAACAAAATTTGATGAAAATATTTAAAGGGCATTTAATCCTTTGTTGAATTTTATAAAAATAAGGATATTACTTAAAAATAAATAAAATTCCTTTTAAGATATTGAATAAACATAATTTCCAATAAAAATACTAAAGGTATGATTCCAAAGATTTTTTAAGGAATAAATTCTTATCTATTATATATAAAATACCTATTTTATAAATTACAGAGAAACATCTCTTAAATAAGAAATAATCATAAAACCTTAACTCTTTTATATTCAAATACTAGTTCCAAAACCATAACTTGGATTTATGCAAACTTAAAAGATAAACTATTAACTGTATAAAACTCTTATAAACCTTAAACCCAACTAAACCAACAATTTTAAGTAAATTTTGAACATCATAAATATGAATGCTATTTATCTGTTAACTATTTTGAAACATGATCCTAGCTTTACTAGATTATTTAGATCATCTAAATTTACTTTCCTTAATAATATAAACTATATTTATAATAAAAAATCTCATTTAAACTCATCATTCACTTAAGCTGAAAGTGAATGATCCTATACCTTCAAACATGCTTGTGGCAAGGTTTAAAGCTTATTAATACTTTTAAACACATCACACTCTAGATCTAACTATGTTTTATAGTTAACTTTTGTCTGCTTCAATCAAATCATAAGGCATCTCAAATTCATATAATCCGATCCAATGCAAACAACATCGATCACATTCTATTAACCACACAAATTGTTTAAACCTTGGCAAAGAAACCTTTTCCTCAAAGGTTATTCGTTTTGCCACTTCAAACGACAACCTTATAAATAAGTTCTTTAACTCTTACTAATATATCACACCAACATCCATCATAATTACTAGATAGGAAATCACCTCAACCTCAAAGTGTTATTACACTCCACTTGCACTCTTTTCATGTTAAACATTTAAATTCTTTGTAGTTATCTTGACTTGAGAAGTAAACATGAGAAATAGCCAAATCTCCAAAAATCGTCACCTAAAATAACTCATTCATGTTATTGGGGATTTATCTCGGGATTTTACAAAATGCATTACATTACTTATGCATAAGCATATTGCTTATTTAACCATTAGTCCTTACCGGACCAATGATGTTATTTACAGATTTTGGATCTTCTAGTATCTCAAAGACCGTGACCGCATAACCTTGCAATACCAGAAGGCAAGTTCCCAACTTTCTCATGTCCTTTGATTATTTTCTATGCTTGTAACTCAACTTTGTCACCACCTGCATTTCAAAAAGGTCGAAAATACTATTTTCACAATTAACTAGAAATATCGGTTACTTATCCAGGGTGATCAGCTAATCTATAATAACTGGCAATTGAAACGCCATTGTACAGTAATGTATCATCTAGGACTTAACAACCAATGTCGCTAGTGATTCTAGCGCCGTATATTACGCGTCAACCATGAGATTTGGAATGGGACAAAGAAGTCAGCTGTATCTTCTTCCTTTCATATGGAGGCAAGATGACCTTATTGTGATGTTGGGATTCCTGGTATGGATCCAACATATGGGTGGGCACCCTTTGGCCCCATGATTTTGGTGTCTAGATTATCTATGAGTGTCTGTCGGAGGAATAGTCGGACCTTTATGGAGCTTACCAGCAGCATCACCAGCTCATAGAGTCTTCAGGAACTCACCATGGTATAGCTTGCCCTAGTTGGAGGCTTAACGAAGGTCCAGTCAGCCCCGGAGGATCGTGCAGACATGTGGGGTCGCGGAGAGGGCATTGATTGGCTTGGATCTTAGACTGGGCCCCATACCAAGGAAGTGTGGACAGACTCGCGGCTTGGTTGTGCAACAAGGCTAAGGTCTCTTGTGGGAAAAGTGACGCACCTCTGCAGAGTGTAAGAATTGTGACATGTTACTCCCTATTTCGGGAAGGAGCTACGAACGTGGCAGGAAAGGAACTCCATGAAGTTTTGGTCAACCTGTGAAGGCTGCCGGACATAGTTTTCAGAATAAAAGCAACCTTTGAAGAAATGTTTACGAAAACCTGCATTGCCTATGACCTATGGTCTGTGGCTGTAGAGAAAGTGCATCATACACTCCTCTTTAGTGAACTTGCTGAGTACGCTCGTACTCAACCGTATATTCTTAACCCTTGCTAGATTTTAAGCTGTTGAATACGATGCCAACATTCGTTATTTCTCAAGAAACCATCATCGACACCTCATGTTTTTCAATAGCGTCAATGAAGTCAACATATACATCAACTGATGTGAAGACAGAGTTCTTAAGTAGATAGGAGTAGATTTTCTAGCCATAAAGCCTACTTCTGGAGAGCTTTGCAATAGCAGCAATCCCAAACCAAATAGTTTCTATGCTAGTCTTAGTTACTAGATATTTCTGAGTTATTATTTCTGGTTCTTCTTTGTAAGAGGTTTCTTTCTCTCTCTTTAACCTAGAGTGTTCTCTGGATCTTTTGTAAAAAGTCGAGTTGTAATCTATAGTCATGTCTTGGACCTGCAGTGTTTCTATTGTACCACTCTGAGTGATGTAATACTAGTGAACGGTGTTTCATGGTGTTATGTAAACGACTATAGTGTACTACATCATGAAGTGGTATGCTGGGTCACCGCAGCTGGTATCAGAGCATATGCTTTGACCTTAGGTTGGTTAACCTAGTAAATGGGTAGAACTTGTAGGAAGGATGTTAGCAATCATAAAGAGTTCTCTAGAAATATGATGGATATTCAATCGGGAATAATCTCGTCATGTTCCTAGTGCGATGACTCTTTATTATGCAATTTTAAATGGGTACCATGAGTTTTAACTCAATATGACTGATGATAATTTCTTATCTACAATACAAGAATGGCACCCAGGTATCCACCTGGCAATGTTCAAGTGTTTAAGAAGACCTTAGATGATTACAAAGATGCTTGGACAATCACTCTAAGACAACTTCTATGGAGTCTGGATTGTGAATCTCGATTTCTGGTCAAGGTTTACAGTTTCTATGATGGACAGATATTGGCCAAGTACCGTATCCTGATCATGTTACCCAAGAAGTTGGGAGTGCGTGGAGAAATGCCATCGGGAGAGGCAAGATGTATGGCAACAACCTATCAGATTGTAGTAGTAGCAGCCATAACCAAGATAAGGTAACAGAATTCCAAGGCACTGGAAGGTACTATCTACACTGCTATACCTCACGAAACTCCTAGTTCTGATCCAGAGTTAGATCATTATGCTCTGGTAAGGACCAAACCTACTCTAGCAATAGAGTATATGGATCGTTATAAGTCTTTACTAGACACGTTTCATAACACTCACCAAGTGCTAGTTCAAGAGTTGGACACTGTCATTGAGGATTTCACTGATCCTGCAAAGGCAAAGGCACGTAGAAAGTAGTTTGTTAGGGAAGCTAAGCACTCAAAGCCAATTTTTTCCAGAGAGGTGTTTGAAGAAACGGAGTTTAATGACCAACACTCTGAAGTTTATGCCTATTACCCAGTCGAACCTCAGTAACCAGTAGACCCATGGACCAAATACGAGGAGGAACAGAGGATATGGAATGCACCCAATCCCAATAATGACGTTGGAGAATCTACCGGATGGGAAGGCTAGTCCTATGATGAAGTTATGGGACGAGCTACACTCAATAAATCGGGCAAGGGAATAGAAACCAGTTACAATCCTATAGAATCATATGGACCATATGGGGGTAATAATATTCCCATTGAGCTAGAAGAGTGTCCTAGTAGTTACTACACCAATATGTATGACTGGAGTGTGCAAAAAGCAAAGAATACCTCTTACTTTGAGGATGCGCCTGGAGGAGGACAAAATAATATGGAAGAAGGTAAGGAGTTTGTGTGGGGCCCCCTGATTAATCCTCCGAGAATCCCTATTATGCATACAACCATGATCCCATGATCAGTTAGTCGTGGCACATAACAGACAAGTATCAAAGTAAACATCCAATACATAACTAATACATGCCATACCTTAGTTGCCATTATGGCTACATCGATCAACATCAGTGGAACTTCACTAAGCGTAGAGCCCGAGCCATGCCTTAACCTACAGGCAACTGACTGTGAGAACGTCCTAGCTCGCCTATCCGTCAACTTCCTCCTCTTCTTGATATCTGACCAAGTTAATAGCCAGGGAACATTGCCAGTGAGTACTTTGAATGTACTCGCAATCCACCTTAAGAGAATAATAAAAACAAGGGGATATGCAATATGGCTAAGGTAGTAGGAGGGCTCCAAGAGAGGTTATTTTCTCAATTAGTTTCTCTTGTAGATATAGCATCTACATATATTTGTTGAAAAGTTTTGTAAAACATTTTGGAAACCTTTTGAAAAGTTTTGTAAACACTAGGATTGGGGTACCCATTTGTTCTCGTCTTCAGGTTGTCCCACGACCAAACTCCTTTCTTTCCCTTCGGACCATCCTATGGTCAAAACCTTTCTCCTTTCCGACCATCCCATGGTCAAAACATTTCCAAAGCCCTTGTTTTTTCCAAAATCCTTTTTGAAAATCAAGACCAGCACCGCTCTACAACAACCTTCCCAACAGTCCATGACCGCGGACATGGCTATTCGAATAGATTTACACTCTGCAAAGGTTGCGCACTTTACCCACACCATCTGGGTACACTACCCTGATCTACACCGATCGTGGGTCGAGTAACCGATCAAGACTCTCCGGATGCCCACTCCAATATAAGTGCCTACCCTAAGAGTGTTGCTCCCCTCAACACCGGGACGTCGAGTGCCGAGGACCAACCGGAGTGCTTTTTCCCACTTCCCAAGTGTGCGCTTCCAATGAGGGGCTCATAGTAACGCGTGGAGGCCCGCAGACCCTTCGTTCCTTCTCCAGGTCGATGTCCCACCTAGACCCTTAGGAGAGAAGGCCCACCCTCCAGGGATTTTTATCCCCTGTAGTTGTTGCGAGGAAGCTTATACCAGAATAGACAAACATCAAATCCAGCCCTGTCCCATTCCAGAGTAATGTGGTTGCACAGGGTTAATTGTTCTAGCAAAACTGCAAAGAACTGGGTGCATTTTCGTACAACTTTTTCCTCCATCTTTCCTTTAGAATCTTGTAAAACAAAACCTTTTTCTTTCTCCACATCTCTTGGGAGGTCCCACCTCACCAAGGTTTTATCATAAACCATTTGGTAAAACTTTTTCCAGGGTCTTCCCATCCTCTAGCTTTTCTTTTGCTAAAACGGGGTCTCCCAAAAGGGGTATAGTGTATTACACCATCTACCATACTAGGGACAAGTAGGTATTGTCAAGGGGTTAAACTTAGTAGTACCAAAGTGTAATAGTTTGGATGAGTGAAACCACTACCATATATACAACAACATATAGTAAAACAATGCAGTTTTAAATAAACAGAATAAAGCATGCATAAGTAAAACAATAGGACAAGGCTTATGAGCAAGAAGGTGGCTGTAGCACCCCGCTAAAACCACTACTAGAAAATCGCTGTGTTTTTGTGCATTGCATCATTATGACTGCATGCTCAGGTCATCATGCCACATTGCATTTGAGCATCGTCAAGTCAGCTTGCATATGTTTTCCTAAAAGTATTTTTGATAGAAGACTATTTTGTTTTCTAAGTAGTCCCCTTCTTTAATTTCAAATTAAAACCTTGGTCTTTTCGGATCTTTTATTTGTCTAAAAACTAATTGCAAAAGTCTTTCAAAAATAAACGGATTAAAATAAGAATATTTTATTAAACGGGGGAGGCAGCCGGCCAGGCCCAAAGGCCCAGCCAACCAGCCTACCACCCCGCTAAACCCAACCCTAGCCCTAATTCCCCAACCCGACCACCACCTAGTCCTACCCCACGCCGCGGTACACAGCAACGTGCATGCAACGCACGCACCACACACACCCGCCGACACGCTCCCGCGCCCAACCCCAAGCCCCGGACACCACACCTCGCAAACCGCGCGTGCTGCCCTGCCCAATCCCCACCCCACCAACCGACCGCACCCCGTCTCCCGCCCAGGCTCCCACCTGCATGCTCCCCCAACCACCTGGTCTCCACTACCGATCCCCACCCTCTCTCTCGCACGCCTTTCCGTGCACGACACCCCCCATGCTAGCCCCACCCCACGTGCTAGCCCGCGTCCTCCCCGCGTCTGCGCCACCAATGCCCACCACGATCGATTGCGTCGCCAACCACTCCGCGTACTCTACACGCGAGTGCCACGCGACCCGCCCTTGATTTCCCCGACCTGCACGTCTCCCTGGCCCCACCTCGCTCGTCGCCATCCACCGCTCCCCGCGTGCATCCCCTCCTCGTCTTGCTTCCTCCCGCAGGCAGGCACCGCCGCTGCCTAGGCCTCACAGCTCACCCAGTGCTACAGCCCCGGCTCCGCCACCTCTCCAGTCGCTGCCACCCTCTTGACCTCCCTCAGCCAGGCGCATCCAGCGAGACCCGCCGCCTTCATCGCCTCTCCGGTCGCGCCCTGTCCCCAGTTCTCTGGCCGCCTGCGCGAGCCAGGACCTCGCCGGCCTAGAGGAACTCTAGCACCTCAGGCCACCTCGCCTCGCGCGAAGGGAAGCCGTCACCACCCCGCTCCCGTCCTCATGGCGCAACCTCCTCTTGGCCATCCTCTACCCCATCGACTCGGATCACCGCCGCCAGCGCCTCTCCGTCGACCAACCGACGCCAGGCCCTGCGAGCCGAGCAGAACCGTGCGCCGCCCAAGCTTCCCCAGCCGTCACCGCTCTCTTCTCCATGGGCTGCTGCGAGCGAGCCTTGCCACCGCTCGGCCCCGGCGTTTCCGCCCTCCGCCTCTGGCCGCCCTCGCCGCGAGGAGCGCCTGCGTCGAGCCCGCACCCGCTGTGCCCCGACCCGAGACGCCTTCCTCGCCTCATCCCTGACGTCTGTGTTGTTTTCCGGTAGCCTTGCAGCCACTGCACTTGTGCGTCTGCTGTTTTCATCGTGTGGATGTTGCCTTTGTCCGCATGAAAAGATGCTGCTAGCTGTTGGCCATGTTGTGTGGTGCCAATGAAGTAAGATCGAGGGTTAAGTGGCGTTGTTCCGATTACTCGAAGCACACTGCTGAGACCTGCACGTTGATATCCCTGTTCATCGGCAAGATCTTCACAGATCTGAAGCGCCGATCCCTGGAGACGGAACCCTAGGGACGCCAAGCTTTCCTTCGAGGATCCGAAGACCGATCCAGTCGAGCCCGAACCTCGTCGACCCCAGCGCGCCAAATTCTCCAACCCCGAGACCGACCCGGAACACCAAGGTCTTCTTCACGGATGCGGATCTGAAGATCCCGAGACCCCGGATCTAAACCCCGGCATCGGTTTCATGCCCTCCTTCCCGGATGCCAAGTCCCGTTCCCGGAGGCGAAGGCTGATCTCGGTGACCCCTAGACCCTCGGAGCCCAAGTTCGCCGAACCCTAATGTGATACCCCTTTTCCGAGACCTCTACTTTTATAATATATAGCATATATCCTGTTGCATATTAAATGGCTCATGCTTGCATACATATTGTGGTTGTTTGGGGGTATTAGATGATTCACCTAAATTAAATATGGAGCGCATATGCGGGCTATACTTGTATTATACCGCCTCCATTTAAATTTGGGTAGCGAGCCGATGCCCTGTTTCGCCTTGTTAATCCAACATTTAATCTGCGGGGTAGATAAATAACTTGAACCGGTTAATTAATTGTCAGGACCCCGGTTCCGCTTAATATTGCCTAATTGCACCGCATCTACATCATATCATAATCATGCTGGATCTCAGCCGTAGTATTAAATATTGCATCCGGTGTTTCTTTTAGTGCTTTGCTTCTTCGCGGATTAGGCCGATGAGTTGATGCGAGTATCGACAAGTTCTCCGGATATGATCCATCGGCAGTGTTTTCCCAGGCGAGCATCTCTCCCCCTTTCTACCTATTTTGCGTGCATAGTCTTTATTTCCTCCTGTTGATCTATTGCTATCTGTGTCGTGATGCTTTAGTTTCTGTGCACCATTTATACTCCTTGCAGCCTCTATATTGCCATGGACACATCCTATTGCCTATTGTTTGATAGATAGTCGGTCCTGCGAGTCGTAGTTGCTTGCTTCTGTGTTGCTTCGCATCGTTGTCGTTCCACCATTGACGGCAAGTTGGCACATGATAAACGGCGGAGATGCTTAAATGGTGGAGATGATCATGACTTTAAACACAACTATTAAATTGCTAGATATAACTAATGCAGAGGCATCGGTGGGCAATAGATGTTATTTGGTTCTTCCACGCTCACTTGTGTCCCGTAGGACCCCGAGTACTTGATACATGTTCCTTGATTTTTCGGACTATCCACATCCGGGAGGCCTTATGGACCCCCCCTGAGCCAGAGCTTGATTCATTTCTATTTCTTGGGGCCACAAACTAGTTTGGGGCTTTATTACTATCCTGTACTTATGCCATGTTACTGTTTTATTAAGATTGTGCGTGGAGCACCTGTACTGTTTAGGATGCGGAGTGTTTTCGCGGTATCGACAAGCCCAGTCACACTTTCGGGTTCCCAGTCGTTGACAGCCATTGACGCAAACCTTGGGTCCGTCTCGGACTCGGCCAACTTCGTTGCGGGTAGCTTAATGGGGTGGCCCCCTGAAATATTTATGAATCCTGTGATTGCTTTGTCGTGAAAGCCTCGTTGGGTTTTGAGTTGGTTTTTCCGAGGTTGATCGAGTGTGTGTTGCTATTTGTGCACCCCTGCAGGGTAAAACTTTCTGAAAGCCATGTCCGCGGTTATGGACGACTTGGAGCACAGTATCTCGATCATAGACAAGCATAACTAAAGTAGTGTTATAAATTTAACTTAATATGTGACTAGCAATCAGATTCAACTACAACGGAATGGATATTAAAAATGCCAACAACTGGTGGATCTGTGGTGATCTGTGTCATACTATACCTGCCTAGTAAGTATTGCAACTCTAATGGAATGTGATAAAAGTGCCAACAACTGCTGGGTTTTGGGATTCCTCAAGACAATTATATCTGACTAGTAAATGTTCCAACTACAACAGAATGGTTAACTAAAACTGCCCACTACTTATGCTATCAGGATGGCTCATGCTATATATCTGACTAGTAAATGCTGCAACTATAATGGAATGAGTAAAACTGCCAACTGTGTGAGTTGCTTGATCCGACTTCCTCGTTTGGTCTCGAGGGGGAAATACCAGGATGGGTATGATTGGTGTTAGTATAAGGTTGGTTCCAAATAGATCTTTCTTATCTCCCTCTAATAGCCGACAGTTAATCGAGTATCTATAGGTTGTTTAGTGCATGCTGCGCTGCCACTTCAGTCCACCATACCTATGTAGGCGAGAGCCGCCGAATTCTAGCCTCGCCGTGTACTGGCCTCAATATTAACGCTCCTCTTTTTCCTTTGCCCTTTGTCGGCACCCCTTTTGTTTTAGCAGGTTTGAGATCGACGTCGTTAGCAGGGTTACCCTTCTGGCTTGGCCTGGGCAGGGTTATGGACGCCATTGGTTATTCTTCAGGGGTCTTAGCCCCATTTGCATCTTGTCCGTACTCGGACGCTGTAATGTTTTCAAGATGATTTGGATCTTTGTAGTGTATATCTGTATTCTTGACTCTTGGAGTCATGCTGTATATATATATGTTCTGTGGGTCCCATCGAGGACTGTTGTGTAATGGTATTACTTCGTTTTCCACCCGCACGAAAGTGCCTGGTGGGCGTCCTTGAATCGTTTCTATGCGGGTTTGGCGGAAAGGGCTAAAACTTGCATAGGGCCGATTTGAGGGTGTTACAGTGGCTTGACTGAGATCACCAATATGGCAATATGTCCCTGGACTCTTCTTTAGATAACCAAGAATACCAAAACCAACAATAAGAAGATCTCTTCTTCTCGGTGTCAAAGCAAGCACAACTATCGTCGTCACCGAGTATACATGTGAGCAAGCAAGACCACAATCAAACAAGGCATTCAAGCATCAAAACCATACAACAAGCAAATGACAATACAAGTTTACAAATCAGTAGTGGTGTTGAGAAAATGGATTAGAAGGATTGGGAGCATGTCTTGGAACATTTGAACGAAACCATATGGGTTTCATAGTCTAGAAACTAGGGATGAGAGGGTTTTGGACCAAGGACTATTCTATAAGATACCATTGTAAAAACATGTTACCAACAGATAGGTATTGATAAGATGAAACCAACAAAAGTGGTTTCACTATTTTATCACTTTTCTTAAATTTCTTACTAATTTTCTAGTGAAATAAACTCTCGTTTTAGGAGATAAATCACCAGAAAAGTTCTGGAGCTCCAAACATTATTTCCTCGAGCGGTTAGGTAGGGATTGATGTACTTGTTCACTGAGAGTTGGAATCATGTCAAAATATTTACTATAATGCCCACCGGAACTTCCCAAAACTAGTTCTGTAGACAACTTGTCTTTTTCACCAGATTAAATCTATAGTAGATTTTGATAGGAAACCAATGCTACATGGTAGGTATTTTGAATACCTTACTGTAGGAATTGGATTCACTATTTTTGGAGTTGTCAAACTCCTTTAGTGATTTTTCTATTGACATAACACTATACATAGATCATTAATTCACCAAAATTAAGCAGACCCTCAATAAAATTTGATCTCCTGGATTTTGGTATACCTTAGTGTACCACATCACAATGAGTTGGAATTAGGTCAATACCTCTGTTGGTTTGGCCTAGAGAAATTCATAAAGTCAGATATGGCCTGCTTTTGTTATTTTTGCCAGAGGTAAACTAGGAAGCAAATTAATATGGGGCTGGTGTGATATGCAAGGTATTACTAATAGCTTTCAGTACAAAGTGGTTTTCTTCAAAAAGGAATCGTAGAACTCACAGAAGGATTTTATTAGTAGAATTGGTACATCTGTGTGGGTGATTTACTACAACTAATTGTCATTAGGAGAATGATGTGATGGACACACACCCATAGTAAGCGTAGCATAAGATCAAGTCATTAAGTTCGTTTTGCAATAAGCTTTTAAATGCATAGTAACCTAATCCTTCGACCATGAGGTTGTGTTAATCACCATCACCGGATGGGTACTTTGATGACATCAAACACCGCTTCGTAACTGGGTGGTTATAAAGGTGTCATTTGGTATTCTAAAAGTATGTGTTGAAGCGCATGGACCAAGATTGGGATTTGTCCATCCATATGACGGATAGATATGCTCTGGGCCCTCTCGGTGAAATGTCATCTAGTTAGCTTGCAAGCATGTGACTGGGTCACAAGGGATGACATAACATGGAACGAGTAAAGAGTACTTATCAGTAACGAGGTAGAACTAGGTATGGAGATACCGAAGATCAAACCTCGGATAAGTATAGTATCGCGTGACAAAGGGAATTGGTTTCATATGTAAATGGTTCTATCGATCACGAAGTCATTGTTGAGTATGTGGGAGCCATTATGGATCTCCAGGTCCCGCTGATGGTTATTGATAGGAGATGTGTCTCTGTCATGTCTACATATTCACAAACCGTAGGGTGACACACTTAAGGTTCGAAGTTGTTTTAAGTAGATATGGAATGTGGGTTGGAGACCGAATGTTGTTCGGAGTATCGGATTGGATCCGGGACATCACGAGGAGATCCGGAATTGTCCGGAGAATAAGATTCATATATTGGGGATCATTTTCTGAGTTAGGAAATGTTACGGAGTATTTGTATGAGGATTCTAGAAGGTTTCGGAATGTTCCGGAAGGTTCTGGAAGATTTCTTGGAGTTTGCTTGAAAACCAAGAAAGGGATCAAGGAGTCCTTGTGGGGCAAGGCAAGGAGTCGTGGGGGAGGAGGACTCCTCGCCCCTCCCCAATCCGCCGGCCAAGGAGGGAGGGGAGTCCTACTAGGACTCCCCCTCCCCATGGCGCCTCCCCCTTTAAATACAGGGGTGGGGGCACCACCCCCTGCCCCTCCTCCACTACTCCAATCCTAGCCGCCTCTCTCCCCCTCCTTTCTTCTGCTCAGGCTTAGGCGAAGCCCTGCAGAATTCTCTACTCCACCACCACCACCACGCCGTCGTGCTGCTGAGATTCCGTGGAGAAGATCTACTACCTGCGCAGCTCGCTGGAACGAGGAGAGGAAGGTCTGCTTCGACTCCGCACGTGTGACCGACTACGGAAGCGCTGCCGGAACGCGGCGCCGGAAGGATCATCCACTCGATCTTGAGATCGGCAAGTGATCGACTACTTCAACCACGAGATCCAATCTCGTAACGCTTTCGGATCTACAATGGTTAGTACAGATCTATCTCGTTGCACATGTCTAATAGATTAGATCTTGGCTTTTATCTAGATTAGATCTGGGTTTTGTTCGTTCTTGCGGTAGAATTTTTTTGTTTTCCATGCTGCGAACCCATCAGTGGTATCAGAGCCGTATCTATGCGTAGATCTGTTGCACGAGTAGAACACAATGGTGTTGTGGGCGTTGGTGCTCGTTCCATCTTTTGCTTTGTGTACTATGCATCTTGCGGCATGGTGGGATGAAGCGGCTCGGGCTAACCTTACATGTCATCGCACATGAGACTTGCTCCACGCTTGACGTGTAACTTGCTTTGCACAAGTGGCTTTGCGGGTGTCTGTCTCTCCCACCATAGTATAGATCCAATTTACACTTTGCACTTGATAGCACTTGTATCAACGTTGTGGTTCAGTTTCGTAGGTAAGATCCGTTCTTGTTCGAAAGCCCCAAACCACGTAAAACATGCAAAGAAAATTAGAGGCGTCTAACTTGTTTTTGCAGGGGTTTTGTGATGTGATATGGCCATCATGTGATTGTGATTATATTTGATGTATGCAATAATCCTTGTTGTAATATGGCAACCGGCAGGAGCCTAATGGTTGTCTTTAATTCTGTTAAGACCTGCGTGTCTATTCATCTTGTAATAGCTTTATTCCAAGTAGTTGTAATAGCTGCTAGTGATGATGGACAACCATGAAGCGGTGCCACTGACCTTGACGCAATGCTGGTGATGATGGAGATCATGTTCGTGCTTTGGAGATGGAGATCAAAGGCGCAAGAAGAAAGGGCCATATCATATCACACTAATTATGAATTGCCTGTGATGTTAATCCTTTATGCATCTTGTATTGCTTAGATCGCGACGGTAGCATTATAAGATGATCCCTCTCACTAAATATCAAGTTATAAAGTGTTCACCCTTAGTTGGCACCGTTGCTAAGACTCGTCGTTTCGAAGCATCTCGTGATGATCGGATGTGATAGATTCTACATGTGCATACAACGGGTGCAAGCCAGATTTGCACATGCAGAAACTAAGGTTATCTTGACGAGCCTAGCATGTACAGACATGGTCTCGGAACATGGAATACCGAAAGGTAGAGCATGATTCATATAAATGATATGATGAACATGAAGATTGTTCGCCGATGAAGCTACATCTTCTCTCGTGAAGATCGGACTTGGTGTAGTGGACTTGGTTCGTGTAATCACTAAGACAATGTGAGGGATGTTGTTTTGAGTGGGAGTTCACCTAGTTAATTTAAGTATTAAATTTGAACTCAATTCATCATAAACTTAGTCTAAACTACTTGCAAATTTGTTATAGATTATGGTGAACCCCTCCATCAATTTCAATGCGTTCCTAGAGAAAGAAAAGCTTAAGAACAATGGAAGCAATTTCACGGACTGGTTCCGTGGACTGAAGATCGTCCTCAGGGCTCGTCAGTTGACCTATGTGCTCGAAGCACCGCTAGGTGACCCACCTGCAGAAGATGCCACCGATGACGTAAAGAATGTTTACACCACTCGGAAAAATCATTACTCCACAGTTTAGTGTGCCATCCTGTACGGTTTAGAAGCGGAGCTCCAGAAGCGTTTTGAGCACCATGACCCGTTCGAGATCATTAAGGAGCTCAGGCTAATTTTTGAAACTCACGCGGCCATGGAGAGCTATGAGGCCTCCGAAAAGTTCTTTAACTGTAAGATGGAAGAGGGAAGCTCCGTTAGCGAGCACGTGCTCACCATGTCTAGGTACGCAAACAAGCTCCAAGAGTTGGGGATATCGATTCCTAATGAGTTAGGGATTCACCGTCTCCTCCAATCACTGCCACCGAGTTATAAGAATTTTGTGATGAACTACAATATGCACTGCATGAACAAGTCGTTGCCTGAACTATCGTCCATGCTGAAAACTGCTGAAGTGGAGATCAAGAAGGAGCACCAAGTGTTGATGGTCAATAAGACCACCAATTTCGAGAGACAGGGCAAGCCTAAGAACAAGGGAAACTTCAAGACGGACGGCAAGAAAGCTGCCGCACTTGCTAAGAAGCCCAAGGCTGGTCCTAAGCCTGAAACTGAGTGCTTCTACTGCAAGGGTGCTGGTCACTAGAAGCGTAACTGCCCCAAGTACCTGGCGGATCTGAAGAATGGCAACATCAAGAAGAAAGGTATATTTGATATATATGTTATTGATGTGTATCTTACTAGTAATCGTAGTAGTGCCTGGGTATTTGATACTAGTTCGGTTGCTCATATTTCTAACTCGAAACAGGAGCTGCGGAATAAACGAAGACTGGCGAGAGACGAGGTGACGTTGCGCGTTGGAAATGGCTCCAAGGTTGATGTGATCGCCGTCGGCACGCTCCCTCTACATCTACCTTCGGGATTAGTTTTAAATTTGAATAATTGTTATTTGGTGCCTGCGTTAAGCATGAACATTATATCTGGATCTTGTTTATTGCGAGACGGTTACTCTTTTAAGTCCGAGAATAAAGGTTGTTCGATTTATATGAGTAATATCTTTTATGGTAATGCACCTGAGATGAATGGTTTATTCTTACTGAATCTCGATAGTAGTGATACACATGTTCACAACATAGGTGCTAAACGAACAAAATTGAATGATAATTCTACATACATGTGGCACTGTCGTCTTGGTCACATTGGAGTGAAGCGTATGAAGAAACTCCATTCTGATGGACTTCTTGAATCACTTGATTTTGAATCACTTGAAAAATGCGAAGCATGTCTAATGGGAAAAATGACTAAGACTCCATTCTCTGGAATAATGGAGAGAGCTACAGATTTATTGGAAATAATACATACCAATGTGTGCGGTCCAATGAGTGTAGCATCGCGTGGTGGATATCGTTATGTTCTCACTTTCACGGATGACTTAAGTAGATATGGGTATGTCTACTTTATGAAACATAAGTCTGAAACTTTTGAGAAGTTTAAGGAATTTCAAAGTGAAGTGGAAAATCATCGTAACAAGAAGATTAAGTTTCTGCGTTCTGACCGTGGAGGTGAATATCTAAGTTATGAGTTTGGCATGCATTTAAAGAAATGTGGAATACTTTCGCAGTTGACACCGCCGGGAACACCACAGCGTAATGGTGTGTCCGAACGTCGTAATCGAACTCTCTTAGATATGGTTCGGTCTATGATGTCTCTTACAGATTTACCGCTATCGTTTTGGGGCTATGCATTAGAGACAGCCGCATTCACTTTAAATAGGACACCATCTAAATCCGTTGAAACGACACCGTACGAATTGTGGTTTGGTAAGAAACCTAAGTTGTCGTTCCTTAAAGTTTGGGGTTGCGAAGCATATGTAAAGAAGTTACAACCTGATAAGCTTGAACCTAAAGCGGAGAAATGCGTCTTCATAGGATACCCTAAATAAACAATTGGGTATACCTTCTATCATAGATCCGAAGGCAAAGTTTTCGTTGCCAAGAATGGATCCTTTCTTTAGAAGGAGTTTCTCTCGAAGGAAGTGACTGGAAGGAAAGTAGAACTCGATGAGGTTATTGAACCTTCTCTCGGATTTGAGAGTAGCGCAGCACCGGAAGATGTTTTTGTGCCGCCTACACCAATTGGAGAGGAAGCTAATGATAATGATCATGAAACTTCAAACGAAGTTGCTGCTGAACCTCGTAGGTCAACGAGGGTTCGTATCACTCCTGATTGGTATGAATCTGCCTTGAACGTCATGTTGGTGGACAACGCTGATGACCCTGCGACGTATGAAGAAGCTATGGTGAGCCCAGATTCCGACAAATGGCTAGAAGCCATGAAATCTGAAATGGGATCCATGTACGAAAACCAAGTGTGGACTTTGGTGGACTTACCGGATGGCCGTAAGGCTGTCGAGAACAAATGGATTTCTAAGAGAAAAACAGATGCTGATGGTAATATTACCGTCTATAAAGCTCGACTTGTCGCGAAAGGGTTCCGACAAATTCAAGGAGTTGACTATGATGAGACATTCTCACTAGTAGCGAAGCTAAAGTCTGTGAGGATTTTGTTAGCAATTGCTGCGCATTTCGATTATGAGATTTGGCAGATAGATGTCAAAACAACGTTCCTTAATGGTGACATTGAGGAAGAGTTGTATATGGTACAACCCAAGGGTTTTGTCGATCCTAAAGATGCTGACAAGGTATGCAAACTTCAGCGCTCCATTTATGGACTGAAGCAAGCATCCCGAAGTTGGAATCAACGTTTTGATAAAGTAATCAAAAACTTTGGATTTATACAAACTCATGGAGAAGCTTGTATTTACAAGAAAGTGAGTGGGAGCTCTGTAGCATTCCTAGTACTATATGTAGATGACATATTGTTGATTGGGAATGATGTAGAACTTCCTAATAGTGTCAAAGCCTATTTGAATAATAGTTTTTCAATGAAGGATCTTGGCGAAGCGGCATATATTCTAGGCATCAAGATTTATAGAGATAGATCAAGACGCCTAATAGCGCTTTCACAAAGTACATACTTAGACAAAGTTCTAAAGAAGTTTAGAATGGAAGAGAGCAAGAAACGGTTCGTGCCCATGTTGTCAGGTAAGACCTTGAGTAAGACTCAAAGTCCAGCTACGGCAGAAGATAGAGTGAAAATGAATAATATTCCCTATGCCTCGGCCATAGGTTCTATCATGTATGCCATGCTGTGTACAAGACCGAATATAGCACATGCTGTTAGTTTGACTAGCAGATATCAAAGTGATCCTGGAATGGAGCACTGAACAGCGGCCAAGAATATCCTAAAGTACCTAAATAGGACTAAGGATATGGTTCTTTCTTATGGAGGTGATGAACAACTTGTTGTAAACGGTTACACCGATGCTAGTTGGAACACCGATCCAGATGACTCGAAGTCACAGTCGGGATACGTATTTATTTTGAATGGTGCTGCAGTAAGCTGGAGGAGTGCGAAGCAAAGCATTGTGAGGAAATCTTCAACTGAATCGGAATACATAGCTGCTTCAGAGGCTACACAAGAAGCCATATGGATGAAGGAATTCATTACTGAACTTGGCGTGGTTCCCAGTGTGTTGGACCCGATGGCCATCTACTGTGACAACACAGGTGCCATAGCTAATGCACAGGAGCCAAGGTCACATAGCAAACTGAAGCACATCAAGCTACGTTTCCACGCTATTCGCGAGTATGTCCGAGATGGTGACATAAAGATTTGCAAAGTACACACTGATCTGAATGTGGCAGATCCGTTGACTAAACCTCTCCCTAGAGCAAAGCATGACCAGCACCAGAACGCCATGGGTGTTAGGTATATTACCATGTAATCTAGATTATTGACTCTAGTGCAAGTGGGAGACTGTTGGAGATATGCCCAAGAGGCAATAATAAAAGTGGTTATTATTATATCTTTGTGTTTATGATGAATGTTTACATCCCATGCTATAATTGTATTATTAGGAAACACTAATACATGTGTGTTTTGTAAACATAAAAGAGTCCCTAGTAAGCCTCTTATTAAACTAGCTTGTTGATTAATTTATCATCATGGTTTCCTGATCATGGACATTGGATGTGATTAATAACAAGGTTATATCATTAGGAGAATGATGTGATGGACACACGCCCATAGTAAGCGTAGCATAAGATCAAGTCATTAAGTTCGTTTTGCTATAAGCTTTTAAATGCATAGTAACCTAATCCTTCGACCATGAGGTTGTGTTAATCACCATCACCGGATGGGTACTTTGATGACATCAAACACCGCTTCATAACTGGGTGGTTATAAAGGTGTCATTGGGTATTCTGAAAGTATGTGTTGAATTCCCATATGACGGATAGATATGCTCTGGGCCCTCTCGGTGAAATGTCATGTAGTTAGCTTGCAAGCATGTGACTGGGTCACAAGGGATGACATAACATGGAACGAGTAAAGAGTACTTATCAGTAACGAGGTAGAACTAGGTATGGAGATACCGACGATCAAACCTCGGATAAGTATAGTATCGCGTGACAAAGGGAATTGGTTTCGTATGTAAATGGTTCTATCGATCACGAAGTCATCGTTGAGTATGTGGGAGCCATTATGGATCTCCAGGTCCCGCTGATGGTTATTGATAGGAGATGTGTCTTTGTCATGTCTACATATTCACGAACCGTAGGGTGACACACTTAAGGTTCGAAGTTGTTTTAAGTAGATATGGAATGTGCGTTGGAGACCGAATGTTGTTCGGAGTATCGGATTGGATCCGGGACATCACGAGGAGATCCGGAATTGTCCGGAGAATAAGATTCATATATTGGGGATCATTTTCTGAGTTAGGAAATGTTCCGGAGTATTTGTATGAGGATTCTAGAAGGTTTCGGAATGTTCCGGAAGGTTCTGGAAGATTTCTTGGAGTTTGCTTGAAAACCAAGAAAGGGATCAAGGAGTCCTTGTGGGGCAATACAAGGACTCGTGGGGGAGGAGGACTCCTCCCCCCCTCCCCAATCCGCCAGCCAAGGAGGGAGGGGAGTCCTACTAGGACTCCCCCTCCCCTTGGCGCCTCCCCCCTTTAAATAGAGGGGTGGGGGCGCCACCCCCCGCCCCTCCTCCACTACTCCAATCCTAGCCGCCTCTCTCCTCCTCCTTTCTTCTGCTCAGGCTTAGGCAAAGCCCTCGAGAATTCTCTACTCCACCACCACCACCACGCCGTCGTGCTGCTGAGATTCCGTGGAGAAGATCTACTACCTCCGCTGCTCGCTGGAACGAGGAGAGGAAGGTCTGCTTCGACTCCGCACGTGTGACCGACTGCGGAAGTGCTGCCGGAACGCGGCGTCGGAAGGATCGTCCACTCGATCTTGAGATCGGCAAGTGATCGACTACATCAACCACGAGATCCAATCTCGTAACGCTTTCGGATCTACAATGGTTAGTACAGATCTATCTCGTTGCACATGTCTAATAGATTAGATCTTGGCTTTTATCTAGATTAGATCTGGGTTTTGTTCGTTCTTGCAGTAGAAATTTTTTGTTTTCCATGCTGCGAACCCATCAACTTCTAATTTGAGTATTGTTTACTTCTACTAGTTGCTTTATTTTCGTTATGGATAATTCGCTGAGTTTCTTGTTTCGCAATGCTACTAACACTGCTAAGGTAGTAGATGAACCACCACCTGCTGAGAATGATGCTTTTAAAATACCTACAAGAATTATCGATAACTACTATGTTGGGGATGGAACAGTCCATCCCGGTGATCATTTACTCTTTATACACGAATTATGCGGGTTGTTCAAGTGTGCAGGTATTACTACAGATCAAGTTAAGAAGAAGTTATTCTCATTATCATTGAAAGGAAGAGCTGAGGAATGGGATAAGCTGCTGAAGAATGGTCAAGCTCTGGAATTGGAGGAAATAGTGCCTCTCTTTTATTCAGAGTTTTATCCTCCTAGTGAGATTCATAAAGATCGGAACAAATATACAACTTTTGGCCTCTTGATGGAGAGAGTACAGCTCAAGCTTGGGGGAGATTGAAGTTACTAATGCTCAAATGTCCCATTCATGAGCTCCCCAACAATATTATTATCAATAACTTTTATGCAAGGCTCCGTCTACATGAGAATGATTTATTGGATGCTTCTTGTGCTGGATCATTCACTCGCATGGAAGAAGAAGCTAAATGGGATCTTCTAGACCATATTCAAGACAATGCTGAAGCATGGGAGAATGACAAAGGTATAAAGTCAGGTATAAATTATGATTATGAATGCATTGAATATTTTATGGGAACTGATGACTTTCAAAATATTAGTAATGCTTTGGTCTTGATTTACAAGTTATTACAAATTGCTTTAAGGCTTTTGCTTCTTATATTGAAATTCCAAAAAAGGGATGGAACAAGTACCATGCACCTTATAAAGATATTGTTGACTGTGTTCCTGTTGGGAGTGCTGAGTATTGCACTATTGATCACATCTTACCTGAACCTTATATCGAGAAGATTCCCTTCCCGGATAAGGTAAAGGATCATCCTATGATAACTAGTGTAATCACTAAAAGTGAAAAGAGAGCTGTAAAACCTGACGAACAAATAAACGTTGAACCTGTGGTAGCAATTGTGAAAGACCTTGTCACTAAAAGCATAGAAGATGGACACATAGTATTTTTTGAGGATGCTTCTAATATTGTTTCACATCCTAATAGAACTGAAAAGGCTAGTGTCCCTGTGCTTTTCGTTAGAATTGGTGATCATTGCTATTATGGTTTATGTGATATTGGTGCAAGTTCCAGTGTTATTCCTTATGAGCTTTACAGAGAAATTATGCATGAAATCAGTCCATGCGACTTGGAAGAGATTGATGTGGTTATTCACCTCGCTAATACAGAGACCATCTCTCCAATTGGTATTGTACGAGATGTGGAAGTTCTTTGCGGTAAGATTAAGTATCCTGCTGATTTTCTTGTACTTGGTTCAGCTGCTAGTAAAACTTATCCTATCATTTTCGGTAGACCTTTCTTGAGTACTTATGGAGCTATTATAGATTGTAAGAGGGAGAAAATCTTGAGTAAGTTTGATGGGGAATCTCATGAGTTTAATTTTTCAAAATTTACTAAAGAACCTTGTGAAGAGGAAACCCATAATGAGGATTTTAGAGTTGAACACCTTGCTTCTATCTCTCTTGCTCCTAACAATGCTTTGCAGCAATTTATGGAAGATCATGAAAGTGAGATCTTCCCATCTCATCTCTCATACTCTACCTTCCCATCTCAAAAATCTTTATTTTTGAGATTCTTTATTGTTTCTTTTTGCCCTTTTTCTTAAATGGCAGAAATGGAATAATAATTATTTTAAATACTTTTAAGCCACAATAAATCTTGGGAAAATTCCCCTAAGTGTGCATCCACATTTGGGACCCTCTCACACCAAAAACCAACCTTGTCTAATGTAATAATATCAAATGATCTTCTAGAAACTACTTCTGCCCTTTTTGAATAAATAGTGTTAAGTGGACTAAAACTCCTTTGAAAAATCCCAAATAATTTCTAGATAGGTCTTTTAACCTCATCTATCTACCAGTACCATCTTACCCATCCTTTCCAATGCAAATATCTTAACTCCTTCACAAGCTCTCTTATGATCAAAATCTTGCAAACCATTTAAACTTGAACAAAACTAGGACCAAACCACCACCAAAGCTTGTCAAGCACTCCTCCACAGCACCCAACACTCCCCTGGTCGTGAGCACTGTAGCTCCACCCCAGCATTGCCCCTTTTTACCCCTAGATTAGTGGAGAGAGAGAGAGAGACAACCAAACCCTACAAGATTTGCCCCATTTAATTACCACAGCTCCCTCCCTCTATCCCTGGCCGACCAAAACCCATCTTTACCCCTCCCCACCGTCCTCTAGGCCAATCCCTGGCTAGCTCTATCCCTCCCCCATGTCCAAAGTGGACATTTGCACCCTCTATCCCTCCCCCTCGGTATAAAGGCCAGAGGCCACCCCCAGCACCCCTCCCTGCCTCATTTCCTCCCTCTCCCATCCACTCACTTCCCCCAAGCTCCACTCCCTCTCCTCTACTATGTGTTGTCGAGAAGAAGAAAAAGAGGAAGCTTCAGCCTTGCTCAAGATCTGAGCGTAGCTCCCTCCTCTTAGCTCCTCTCCTCTTGCATGTCAGCTTGCCGTGACCCTCTCCTCCTCCTCTATCTAACCATGTCCTTTTTCTTGCCCAGGACCGTCTCCTCCGTAGTCGTCGTTGAGCTCCGACGAGATATCCCTCGGCCGCCGTCGCGTGAGCTGCTTCCCGGAGGAAGCCGTCACCGTGCCGCCCATCCCCGGAGTCGTCGTCGACCACCGCGTCCTCCTGCACCCTCCCCGACCTCCCCCGAGCCCCTAATAAACTCCCCCGGCGAGCCCCGCCGCCCCCTAGGGTTTCCACCGCCGGCCTCTTCTTTTGTTGTAAGTGACGACTGGACACCGTCGATTGGCACTAGATCAAACGTCCCATCGCCGCTGATGCCTCTTCGCGCCCCTCACCCATTGACGGACGGGCCCCGCCTATCAGGTTCAAACGCGCTACCGCGCGCGCTGTCCTCGCCGGGTGGGCCGATTTCGCCTAGGCCGGCCCAACTCAGCACAGCTCCCGGCCTGGCGCGCCCCTGTCCTTTTTCTTTTAATAGATCTATTAAAATCCAGAAGTTTGGCCTTACTTTAAATCATTTCAAAAATTGCTAAGCAACTCCAAATTACTAGATTTAAAATCCCCCATGTTCCTGTGTGTTTTGTGCAACATACAGAACATGTCCTCTGCCAAAAACAAATTTCTTTATTTATTCGCATTATATCCACTAGAATTGTATCTCCTACACTAAATAAATTCCTTTCTGAGCTAGCCTTACCCAAATGAGATGGAACAAAGCTCTTCTGGAAGGTAATTGAAATACCTGTCCTCCAGCATAGGTCATAGGCCAAGGAGAATAGTAGTTTGCCCTTATCAAAAATAACAAAAATAACCATTATCGGTCTTAGAAAATTTCTCTAGGTCAAACCAAATGTGGTATTGACAAGATTACACCTCCCAGTACACCCTAATATCAGCACCTATCAAATCCCAACAGCTCAAGTTTTATTGAGCTCTAGTTAAATTTTAGTGAATTAAACTTGTTTGTGTACCCCTTTTTCACTAAATAAATCACTCCAGGAGTTTGACAACTCCAAAATGAGTGAATCATTCCTAAAGAAGGATATTCTAAATGCCTACCACATGCCTTGGAATCAACTCAAGAGCTTCTATGCAATTAATCTGGTGAAAAAGAGAAAAACCATACATAACTGCCTTTGATGATTTATTAAGGGCATTCTGGTATTTCTTTTGACAAGATTCCAACTCTGTGTGGTTCAGTACATCAAACACTACCTAACCACCAAAGAAATAATTTTTGGACCTCCAGATAAATTCTGGTAAATTATTTCCTCAAACTAGAGTTTATTCCACTATAAAAAGCATAACTAAATCTAGGTAATTGATAATCTAGTGAAACCACTTGTGTTTGTCTTGTTTTGTCAAGACCTATCTGAGGATACCAGTTATGCACCTTCATATCCTACAAACCTCAAGTCTCCACCACAGTACCTTGGTTTATGCCCTATCTGCTAAGGGAAAAACACCTATATGAGAATCTAGTATTTCCACTATTAGTACCCAACTCCTCCAAAAACTACTAAGTTAAGTAGTTTCCCTTCTGTTGTTTGTTGTATGGTTGGATGTATATTTTCCTTGTATTGATTGTGGTATTGTCTGCTTACATGTATACCCGATGACGGCGATAGTGTGAGTATTTGACGACAAGAAGGAAGGGACTTCTTATTATTAATTGTTGGGTATTCTTGGTTATCTAAGGAAGTCCAGGGACTTATTGCTGATCACATGCAAGCCACCATTCCCAAATTCTGATACTTGCCCTACTCTCTATATTACCTGTTTTGTATCCTCTTTATAAATTGCATTATTTATCTATATGTCTTGTTTTATAAATACTGCGCGAATAACTTGGCTCCTCCAAGTTATGACCATGTGCCCCTCGTGGCACCACCCTGTTGAACCTACCATGTTACCCCTTTAGACCGAGAGTATGATGGTTAGCATCCTACCTCGTTGGGAACCCGGCTTTGAGAAAATAACTTGTTTTGGGAATTTACCCTACTACAAATGTTTCAAAACTGTTTTGTAAAACCCTTGGGAAGAGGCATTGTTCCAAGCGGATATTTTAACTACATAAATGGTGTTGATAAGAAATGGGAAAATGGACAAGAGAAAGAGAAGGGATGTTCTATGCCTTTACCGGAACAATTTTATCAGTGCAACCACATTACCCCAGGTGTTGGGGCTTACATCGTAGTTTGTCTTCATTACCCGGGGTTGGTTCTCCTCCTCTGTGCTATCATGTTTAGATCTTGTGAGCTTCGTTCATGATCAAGATCATCTATTTGTAATCCTACATGTTGTGTTTGTGGGGATCTGATGGATATTGAGATGCTATTTCAGATTGATTATTGATTCTATCATGTCTTTGTTATTTGTGATCTTGCATGCTTTCCGTTATTAGTAGCTATCTTGGCCAAGTAGATGCTAGCAACTCCAAGAGGGAGTATTTATGCTCGATAGTGGGTTCATGCCTCTAGGAATCTAGGGAAGTGACAGAAATCTCTAAGGTACTAGATGTGATGTTGCTACTAGGGAGAAAACAACAATCCTTTGTTCATAGAACAATCGTATTATTTAATTTACACACTTTGCTTAATGCAATTATCTATTTCTTGCAACTTAATACTGGAGGGGGTTCGGATGATAACCTGAAGGTGGATTATTAGTCATAGATGTAGTTGGATTACAGTCTATGTATAATGTTGTAATGCCCAATCAAATCTCATAGGATTCAAGATGATTAGTATATGCATGTATGCTTTCTCGATGTTTGTCAATTGCCCCGCTGTAATTTGTTCACCCAACATGTCAACTATCTTAAGGAGAATCACCACTAGTGAACTATGGACCCCGGTCCATTCCTTTACCATCAATCTACAAAGGTATTTACTATTTTATGTTTACTTTTTGCAAGCTATTACTATTTTCCACACAATATGTTTAATCCTTTGTTTTCAGCAAAAACGGTGAGATTGACAACCTCACTATAAGTTGGAGGCAAAGTTCTTAAGTTGTGTTGTGTAGGATTCCAAGTTGGAAACAACACCTTGGAGGTGTTTCATTGCTCCTACTGGTTAGATAACCTTGGTTTTATAACTGAGAGAAAACTTGCTACTGTGCTCATCATACCTTCCTCTTGGGGTTCCCCAACAAGCTCGAGATATCTTGAGTCATTAGTCTGTACTCCCTCCGTCCCAAAATATAAGGCGCCTAAGGATTGGTCAAAAGTCAA
This sequence comes from Avena eriantha, assembly GCA_910589775.1. Lineage (NCBI taxonomy): Eukaryota > Viridiplantae > Streptophyta > Magnoliopsida > Poales > Poaceae > Avena > Avena eriantha. The sequence goes on from OU342746.1 coordinate 19,716,597, forward strand.
ACGTTACTAACTTTGACCAAATATTTAGAAAAAAAAATCTACATCTACAATATTGAATGGACATATTAAGAAAATATACTTTATGGTGAATCTATTGATATTAATTTAGTATTATAAAATTTTATATTTTTGTGTATAATCATGGTCAAACTTAAAAATGTTGACTTTTGACTAATCCTTAGGCACCTTATATTTTGGCGGAGGGAGTACTATTCAACACGAATCCAGGTGCTTTGAACCATTGGATCTGACAGCCCAACGGTCATGATTGGTGCTATGGATCCAATTCAAAATTGCTCCACTATAGTAGTAAAGATATCTTATCTTACCACTATACACTGTACGAATAACTTTGAATATTAACCGTTGGATCAAGACTCATGAATCCCAACATTTCCAGCCGTTGATCTTCTTTTCCATTCTAGCATCTAGAAGATTCAATTGATAGTCTTTAGCATAATGAATACTATGCACAAATCTCAAAACACACTTCTCCATCATACTAGAATCTTCTCCCTCGTAGCTAATAATCATTGACTTCTACATGATCTAATATTATCTTACCACTATATAGTGTATGGATAACTTTGAATATTGACCGATGGATCAAGATTGGCGAATCCTAGCATTTCTAGCCATTGGATCTTCTTTTCCATTCTAGCATCTAGAAGATTCTATTGATAGTCTTCGACATAATTAATGATATACACAAACCTCAGAACATACTTCTCTATCATACTAGAATCTTCTCCCTTGTTTCTCTAGACCATGTTATCAAAAATTTCATGTGTTAGGTAGCTAATAATCTTTGACTTCTACATGATGATATAAAGTACAAGGACCAAATATACACCCATACTTTATAGATGTTGATCAAATTTATAATTTTTTGTGCTTTACCAATTATAATTTTATATAGTGATTATATGTCATATGATCTACTATCTGAGTCTCACGTGTAAGGCACGTGCAACTTATTAGTTTACACAATGCGGGAGTAGTATATTTCATTGCTTAGACATATGGTCACCTATGTCCACACGCTATAAATGCTGAGAGAATAAAATGTTGGCAGGGGAAGAGGGCAGTAGCAAAGAGAAGTTGAAGGCGGTTCCATATTAGAGCAAATATGTGATGGGTTTCTGACACGAGGTACTCCTGCGGACTTATAGTGTACACTCTACTAGTAGTAAATTTTAGGACCTATGCATGCAAAACAAATCGGGTGTTTTCTCTCTCCTTCCCTATGCTCCATCTCTCCACCCCTTTCCCCTCGCGCACCGGTCCGGCTGATCTCTCTCCCCTCATCCATAGCGTGGTGCTGCGCACATGTGCCTTGGTACGGCGACTCTGTATCTCGTGTTTGGCAGCCGCGCGTTGGTGGGGAGTAGGGACGAGGAGTACATAGGAAGGAAACCACTTTGGTCCTTGGTGGCACAAAAATTCAAACTTTTCCGGTTTTCGAAATTTTCATTTGCTTCCCAAACATCGGGAGGGAAGGTTATTCAAAAGATCGGCCAAACATCGGGAGGGAAGGCAATTTTGAACCCGTTTTGAACATTGGCCGTTGGATCAAGACTGTAAAATCCAAACTTTGAATATTTACTGTTGGATCATGACTGGAAAATAGAAACTTTGCTAAACGTTGGATCTTCTTTTCCATACTTAGCATCTAGAAAGATTCTACCGATAGTCTTTAGCACAATGGATGCTAGTTTGTGCAAACCTCAAAACACACACTTCATTGCTCAGTTTCAGGGTCCTTGTGCTAAATGCATGCATGGACTTGGATGCAATTTTCATTTTTATGAGGTCCTTGATATAACTTGTACTTCCACTGACCGTCTTAAATCTCAAGCACCTCGCTCCTATGAGACCAACCATTAGATCGGCCATTTGCGGTACTTCTTATCTTATCTTTTATCTTGTCTTATCTCTTACAATACCATACCACCATTGTATAGTGTAGGAATTAACTTCGAACATTGACCTCTGGATCAAGACTGGCAAATCCAAACATTGCTAACCGTTAGATCTTCTATTTTCCCTTAGCATCGAGAAAGATTCTATTTATAGTCTTTAGCACGATGAACGCTAGTATGCGCTAACCTCAAAACACACACACACTTCATTATTCAGTTTTAGGGTCATTGTGTTAAATGGATGGACTTGGTGCAATTTTCATTTGTTTATGAGGTCCTTGATGTAAGCTGTACTTCCATCGATCGTGTTAACTCTCAAGCACCTCTCTCCTACGAGACCTACCATAGTTAAAATAAAATGCAACCACCCCAATTATCACACAAACTGGACCAATGGTTTCTTTTACCTAATGCCCAAGTTTTTCGTACTAGGATTTTTCAAGCTTCCTAGCAAACTTTGCACACTTTAGTTACTTCTTGTTGATTTAACGAAATTAGGTCAAACTTGAGCTACAAGTAAGCGCGATAGATTGCTCTTGAATTAAATGTATTTTTTTAGGTAGATGGGTGCATCTTCTTTTAGTAAACAATGTCGTCGGTGTGAGTTTTTAACTATGAGGAAATAAAATCCTCAGTTTTCCGAGTGATGACGAGATGGTTATTTTCTGTAAAGGAAGTCCGAAGAATATGGATCTCAATGCCATAAGCCAAGATGTTAGACATATGAAGTGGACCAACGTGTTTTACTTACGATTCCCATGTTTTATGAGTTTTCAATCTCCCTATATAGCTAATTAACTTTTCCCCACTTCAATGACTTGATGCCTATATTTATCGAAATTTTGTCAAACCTGAACTACAACAACTAAATTGTAGGTTGCTTCTAAACAATTACAAAAACTTTTGGAGGTGTACCCATTGGGGGCTCAGATAATATATTAGAAACCAACCGAGAGTTTTGATAATAGGTTTTTAACTCCTTTCTAATTAAGATTTTGCATCTTGATAATTTAACAAAAAATTAGCTCAAACTTGAGCTACAAGTAAGCGCGATAGATTTTTCTTTAATTAAATGTCTCTTTGGAGGTAGATGGATGCATCTTGTTGTAGTAATCAATACCGTCAGTGTGAGTTTCCAACTATCAGGAAAGAACATTGTCAATTTTCCGAGTGATGATGAGATTATTGTCTGTTTTCATAAACGAAGTCCAAAGGATATGGATCTATACACCACAAGCCAAGCTTTCAGACATATATAGTGGACCGTCATGTTGTACTTATGATTCCCATGTTTTATGAGTTTTCAAACTTATTCCTATAGCTAACTTTGCCCACTTGAATGTGATTTTATGTCGATTTATTGAAATTAGGCCATTTTTGAACTTCAAGTAAACTGTAGGTTGCATTGAAAGTTTTACGTTTTTTGGAGGTAACCATTGGGGCTGATTTAATATATCACAAACCACCACCGATAGTTTTTACAACAAGTTCAACTTATTGCTAAGATTTTGCATCTTAACAATTTAACGAAATTAGGTCAAACTTGAGCTATAAGTAAATGCGATAGATTGATCTTGAATTAATTATCTTTTCAGAGGAAGACGAGTGTATCTTCTTGTAGTAAACAATGTCATCGATGTGAGTTCCCAAATATCACGAAATATCATTCTTAATTTTCCGAGTGATGACGAGATTGTTTGTTTATGTAAAGATAGTCTAAAGAGTATGGATCTGAATGCCACAAGCCATGTTTTTAGACATCTTATCTTACCACTATATAGTGTATGAATAAGTTTGAATATTGACCGTTGGATCAAGACTCGCGAATCCGAACATTTCCAGCAATTGGATCTTCTTTTCCATTCTAGCATCTAGAAGATTCTATTGATAGTATTGAATGCAATGAATGCACTATGCATAAACCTCTTAAAAAACACTTCTCCATCATACTAGAATCTTCTCCCTCGTTTCTCTAGACCATGTTACCAGAAATTCCAAGTGTTATGTAGCTAATAATCTTTGACTTCTACACATGATGATAAAAAGTAGAATAACCAAATATAGACCCATACTTTATAGATGTTGGTCAAATTTATATTTTTCCACTTTACCTATTATAATTTTATATAGTGATGATATGTCAAACGTCTATTATCTAAGCTTCACGTGTAGAGCACGTGCAACTTACTAGTATCTTATCTTACCACTATATAGTGTACAAATAACTTTGAATGTTGACCGTTGGATCAAGACTCGTGATTCCTAGCCTTTCTAGCCGTTTGATCTTCTTTTCTATTCTAGAATCTAGAAGATTCTATTGATAGTCTTCGGCATAATGAATGCTATGCACAAACCTTAAAACACACTTCTCCGGCATAGTAGAAGCTTCTCCCTTATTTCTCGAGACCATGTTATCAAAAATTTCATGTGTTAGGTAGCTAATAATCTTTGACTACTAGATGATGACACAAAGTACAAGGACCAAATATACACCCATACTTTATAGATGTTGATAAAATTTATAATTTTCTGTGCTTTACCAGTTATAATTGTATATAGTGATGATATGTCATATGTCTACTATCTGAGTCTCACGTGCAACTTACTAGTCGCTAATAATCATTGACTTCTACATGATCTTACCACTATATAGTGTATACACAACTTTGAATATTGACCATTGGATCAAGACTCATGAATCCCAATATTTCCAGTCGTTGGATCTTCTTTTCCTTTCTAGCATGCTGAAGATTCTATTGATATTCTTTATTACAAACCACTATATAGTGTACGAATAACTTTGAATATTGACCGTTGGATCAAGACTCACGAATCCTAGTATTTCTAGTCTTTGGATCTTCTTTTCCATTCTAGCATCTAGAAGATTCTATTGATAGTCTTCGGCATAATGAATGCTATGCAGAAACCTCAAAACACAGTTCTCCATCATACTAGAATCTTCTCCCTTATTTCTCTAGACCATGTTATCAAAAATTTCATGTGTTAGGTAGCTAATAATTTTTGACTTCTACATGATGACACAAAGTACAAGGTCCAAATATACACCCATACTTTATAGATGTTGATCAAATTTATATGTTTTTGTGCTTTACTTATTATAATTTTATATAGTGATGATATGGCATACGTCTACTATCTGAGTCTCACGTGCAACTTACTAGTAGCTAATAAACGTTGACTTCTACATGATCTTACCACTATATAGTGTACAAACAACTTTGAATATTCACCGTTGGATTAAGACTCGCGAATCCCAACATTTCTAGTCGTTGGATCTTCTTTTCCATTCTAGCATCTTGAATATGCTATTGATAGTCTTCATTACAAACCACTATATAGTGTACGAATAACTTTTAATTTTGACCGTTGGTTCAAGACTCGCGAATCCCAGCTTTTCTATCTGTTGGATCTTCTTTTCCATTCTAGCATCTAGAAGATTTTATTGATAGTCTTCGGCATAATGAATGCTATGCACAAACCTCAAAACATACTTCTCCATCATACTAGAATCTTCTCCCTTGTTTCTCTAGACAATGTTATCAAAAATTTCATGTGTCAGGTAGCTAATAATCTTTGACTTCTAGATGATGATACAAAGTACAAGGACCAAATATACACCCATACTTTATAGATGTTGATAAAATTTATAATTTTTTGTCATTTATCAATTATAATTATATAGTGATGATATGTCATACTTCTACTATCTGAGTCTCACGTGCAAGGCATGTTCAACTTACTAGTATATATAGTGGACCAACATGTTGTACTAACTATTACTATGTTTTATGAGTTGTCAAACTTCCTAGCTAACTCCGCCACTTGAATGACTCTATGTAGATTCATCAAAATTAGATCAAATTTTCACTATAAGTAAATTGTAGGTTGCTTTGAAAGTTTTAATAAAAAGATTTTGGAGGCACCCATTGGACAGTCATTTAATATACTCCGTATCAGAAACCACAAATAGTATTAACAAGAGGTTCAACTTCTTGCTAAGATTTTGCATCTTGACAAACTTGAACTACAAGTAAGCGTAGACACTTGTCTCGAATTAAATGTCTTCTAGAGTTAATTAATGAAAAAATAAAGTGATTTAATAACTTAGGTAGTTACCGTAACATCACACATACCAAGACTAGTAGTATATGATTCTACTCACTCTGTTCAGAAATATAAGACGTTTTAGCTTTGTGAAATGAATGTATCCAGATGCCTTTTAGTATATAGGTTCACTCTGAACCTCTATGAACCCATACACTAAAAGATGTCTAGATACATTCGATTCACAAAGCTAAAACGTCTTATATTTCTAAACGGAGGGAGTACAAACTAATTAATTAGGCCTTTGCATGACACTACACACATGTTGTTACCCACTATGAAGGTACATATGCAAGTTACTAGTCTAAAGCTATTTAGCACTATGTGACCATCCTAAATCAGAACAGAGGTGTACGCACTATATGCCTTAAAGGCACCTGTTCCACTGCGCTTCAAGCTGTTCACCACCCGTGTCGGCTCTCATTGGTCAGACGGATAAAGCGACTAACTTGTTGATTTGGTACCGTATACCGTCGATCTTCTTCCATCACTGACAAAGAATAAATTCTTCTGTCACTTCTAGGTGCATGCTTTCGTGGAGCTACAACCAGTAGTTCAAACGTTTACTCCTGCACGACGCTCGAGCAATTGCGACCTTCCGTTCATAATGAACGGGAAACATTAGACAATATATTTTCTTTTGGTGGATGGTTGATTTTTTTGAGAGATTATCGAATTTTTTTGTTTATTGAACTGAGAGATGTTCGATTTGGGGTCCGGTAATGGGGTGTAGAGGCCGACAGGGGAGAGGAAATTGGCGGTGTGGCAGACAAGCTTATTTGAGGTGGTAGCGTGTGGGTGTACAGATGGTACAAGGAGCCCATTTTGTGAGCATTTTGTTGCTATACTACACAAGAGTTCGAGAGTAGTAGTATTCTAGTTTTGGTTCCTTAATTACCTACCTGTGGAACCTTTATGTGTTTATTAGTTACAGTAGTAGTACAGTAGTACTTGTTCCAAATGTGCCTACACAAGATGATGAATGTACAAGATCCAAGGATTATTACGTTCGGCAAGAGGAGCTCCGAGTATACTCCAAACCATCTCTCTGTCATGACCATTTATCTGAGAGGACAGTGCAGCTCCATCCCGTGCTAGGCTAGCTATGTTGTACTACTCCTAGAAAGGCCTGGCCTATTTACTCGATAGGCACCAGGAAACACAGAGAAGAGAGAAAAACCATGCTCGGTAGACGGTACAATTTCAATCGATTTATTCTATTTTCCTTTGCTCTCCGTCCTCTTCCTCTCCATCTTCTCGCTAATCCCCACTCACCCACCTTTAGCACACACCAATGCCGCCATGCCGCTTTCAGAGCATCTCCGTAGCCCAGTTTGATAGGAAAAGTAGATTTAGCAGAGAGAAAGAAGGCACACTTGGTTTTATTTCATTCTGTATTTCTCTTTGCCTCAATCTCCATCCTCACTTCACCTCCAGCGTCCCGACGATGGCCATTACCACTCGCACACCAACATAGGCACGCGCCAACGCCGCCATGCCGCTTTAGGATCAGCTCCGGCGCCCAGTTTGATAGACTATTTTCTGTCTTGCCCTGCTGCCGCTCGCTCTCTCCTCCAAAACCAAACGCCATCTCCCCCACCTGCTCGTGCTCTTCCTTGTGATGGCCCAATTGATCGATGACAGTGACACTTCTAGGGTGTTTTCTGATGGCCCCCTTGAAGAAATCTCAGCTAGATGCAACGTCATCACCACCACGAGCCTCGTCGTCTGCTGCAAACGTTATCTTTACTCAGCAACACATAGTGCATCCTTGAAGAAATCTCATCCGTTTGGTCTCCCATGTGTTCTTCACACTCACCCAACTAAGGTACCGCGTGAGTACAATGTCTTCTACCACGACAATCGCATGAAGCAGTTCTACAGGGGCAACTACTATTGCGGCAGGGCAAGCATAAGCCACAAAAGAAGTTCGGGTGGACCTTGTGCGAGCTGACACCGCTTGACAGGTCCTCCTTCGATGCTATGATGCCAGATTGTGAGGGTAAGAAGTGGGCAGGCGCCCATGGAGATTGGATCGCCACTGTTGGCCTCGCCTGGAACTAGGAGCTTGTGAATGTGTTCACTCATCGCCGGATTCCTCTACCAGCGATCTTCGATTTTGAGTCCACACCAAAGGTACTTAAGTTTATCGTGGCTGGTCAGCCTACTAGTCTACTGAAGATAGCCATTTTCCGAGTTCCCACAGCTGCTGGGAACTATAAGGATTTATTTGTCCTGGCCCATCTTTGACACGGTAATTTCCTTCCTTGATGGTTCTCATGGTATGTAGATGGTTCTTGAGAACCAGTTCAGCTTGTTCAGCTACCACGATGCAATTATGCACAAGGGAGTTGTCTATGCTGTAACTCATATTGGCAATGTTTATGCATGGGATCCTCGGGCATGGGGTAAAATTTCCATCCTTAAATTTTCAAGCTTCATCATTCAAATTTTGCTTAGCTGACCTCTGAATGTGCTTTCCTTGCAAGGTCCTGTGTGTCTTCCGGTGCCACCTGAATTAGACGGTAATCGTGAGTACAGTCCTGATCTGTGGTGGTTAGCAAGATCTCCTGATGGTGGTAGCCTTATTCTGATCAATACTATGGGCGTTAGTGCTAGGCGGTATGACAATAGTTATTGTGGTTATCCTGTGGCTGAAAATGTTGGTTATCATCACAGTCGCAATATTCACACCTATTCTATTGGGTTTTGCTGCCATGTGTTCTCGATGGACACTAGTAGGTTACTTCCATCGAGGCAATGGAGGAGGGTTTTAGACCTTGGATCATTTTCTATCTTCCTTGGATTGAACTATCCGATTACCATTCCAATTGGCACGACATGACTTGGCCCTGTGATCTACCGAGGAGAACTGTGTATACACCTTGCCGCATGCAATTAGTCTTGGTGGATTTAATCTTTGTCCCAAAATATGTCGCTTCAGTATGAATACTCAAGACGCCGTTGTTGGTTTCTCAACCAACATTGGCTACAATTTCCCTCAAAAAAACATTGGCTAGAATTGGCGGCAGATTCTGTTGTGGTTCATCCCAAGCTTGGCCAACGCGAAGGATTGGAACTGGTATAATTAACGGTTCAAGGGAGATCATATGGAATAGGGATTTGCGTGTCTTGAATTATTTCCTTCGCCTTATTTGTATCATATGGCTTCAACCGTTAACTTGTTGTACTCTAACACTATTTCGCCGCAATGTAGTGCAAGGCCTATGATTTGGTCAAACTCCTTATGTATGCAAGCCATAGTTTTAGTCAGTGCGTGTTGACTATTCGAGTTCTCGAAAAACGTGAAATAAATCTAGAACATTGGCTATGTTGTACTTGTGCATCTACAATATTCGGTCCCACAATAAGACCTTATGTGACATGTGTGAATGAAAAAGAAAAACCCTAAGCGAACAATATCTTGTGTTCATTTGTTCATTTTGTGGTGGCCATACCATGTACTAGTAATATTTTTGGGAAGGAAATTTATAGATGAACTATATAAATATGATCTATGTTCATGATTTATTTCACATTTTCTGAAAACTTGGAAGTGCCACATGCAAAAGCTTATTGCCGGTGCAACTAGTTGCAAATTGTAATTTCTGTCATGGACGTACCTAGTGGCTCCAAGCACATGGTGCATGTAGATTCTCACTGGCAGGTGGGGCCAACATAAACAGGGCCCACATGTCAGTGAATTAGAGCCACACAGAGTCATGCACATTGCCTGACTTGAGCGAAATTTGGTGTCCGTGCACGTATCTCATTTTGCTGCGCAGTTGCATGCTGTACATGTGTAATCCCATGTACCTTGTACAAGAACATATATGAACACATGGAACGTGCCAAAAATACCACAGACACACCCATACTATGCATTATATCTAGTGTATATATTTTTGGTTTTGTGCTACGAGTTCTAGATGTAGGGGAACAAGATGAAAGTACATGTGTCTATGTCGCGGATACTACTACTAGTAGTAGTTTGTCCTCCTATTTTATGTTGAAAATACTACACTAATTTGAAATGAAAGCTGTAAAAATAAAACCCTCTGGTCAAACTGATGTGACTAGACAATACTGCACCTCTGATACGTAGTAGTAAGTAGGAGTATTGTCAAAATACTATCTGCATGGCGTGCTAGTCTAACATACAGTGAAGTCTAGGCAACGGTGTCCTCGATGCTACTGTTGACTAGACAAAGCAAGCAAGTAAAATCTCCTTCCTCGTTTTTTTCTTTGCCTCTTCATCTTCTTCCCCAATCCACTCTCCACCCACGATCTCACACACGCTATCTGTTGTCACCCATTCCTAGTGCTCCCCTCCTCCTACATAAAACCCTAGCCGCACTTGGCGTCTGCCTAAATCCATCCGGCTGTGATGGCCGATTCGAAGCTCAACGGGCGATGCAAGTGGAATCAACTCAGCACGGACGATGTCGACCTCATCATGCACCGTCTGGCCATTTCCAGCACCATCAGGCTAGCCGCATGCTGCAAGTTTCTCTACAATCGTATCACCAACAACGAAGGTATGAAATGGACTTTTCACCATTGGAATGAACCATGCCTACTGATGCCTCAACCTGCTTATTGTTACGACGAGCACTATGAACGACGACTGGCTCGCTGCCGTGGACAACACGAGGCCTGGTGCCTAGCGAACATCTATAGAGTAATCAACCTTCCATCGATGGATACTTGTGGCATTGAGGCCGCCTCACATCTAGTATATAACCTATAATGCTACTAGCCAGCCAGGGTTCCCCCAGTTATATGTAGTCATTTCTGAACTCATTCACATTTCAAAAGATTTTTTGGCGAATCCGCAGGTATGGAGAAAACTTCATTAAGTCGTGGGATGGATCTCTTGAGCTGTTGAAGATCATAATCTGTAGAGTGCCCATAGAAGCTGTAGGTTACACAAACTATAAGCTCCTCCCGTTGTTCAATGGTGAAATCGCCTACCTGGAAGGCGGTAGCCAAGTTTGGAGATGTCTAGAGTATTTAGGTCATGGAAGATGATAACTATGATTCCATTGAACATGGTGACATCATTTTTGCAGTCGCAAGTCAAGGCTGCACCAACTACTAGGATCCCACATCGGAAGGTAATTCTAGTTCCATGATGATACATTGTGAGTGATTCAGTGAAGTTTTTCTTTAACTACCTTGTTTATGTTTTACCTCTCGTATGACTGAATGAGCACATACTTTATGTCCTTAAAAAAGAATAAACCATTGCCAGTAATGAATTAGTACCAATAATATGCCTTCCGAAAATATAGTGTATGACGCCATCCCTACACTAGTAAGTTCGTTCATTGTCAGAATATGAAAGGTATTATTAACCAGCATCTCAATTGTGAGCGCAACACAATGAAGCCAAGTTACTTTATCTATTTGTACTTTCAGGCCCTCCTCGGATTGTAGGAATCACATAGGATTTTTGTAGGACACCAATCATTCCTTTTTGGATTTTGCCTTGGTATTCAGAGGAATTGTGTAGGATTTGGATCCTTAGGAATTTTTTCTATAAAATGTTGTTTGATTCAAAAGAGTATAATCCTTACGAATTCCTTCAAATTCCATTGCACTCTATTTTGGAGGAAAATTTAGATCCACTTCAACCTCTTTGTACAATTCCTTTGGTTTTCCTGTGCAATCAAACACCACTTGATCCAAAATACTGTAGGCATCTAATCCTATAGGATTCAAGTGGACATACCTCTATATCAATAAAAAGTGGCGCTTCCTCTTTTGAATCTTACAACAACTAGGAAACTAGGATAAGCAAGAAATCCAAATATTCAGAATAGCAGAGTAAGAAATGCAATTCCAAATGTTGTTAATTTATTGAGTAATATTATTGTTAGGATTTTCCTATTCACAATGTTAGCAGGAACAATGAAGAATGCTGGTGTTAGAATATGTATGCCAATAATGCACTTTTTGTCACGCATTCAGATGTTGTAGGAAACAAGGAGCTTCCGTTTGTAATCCCAACACCTATTCCGAATGATCGGCCAGGCATGTGGTTCCTCGCTCGATCGGCTGATGGTGAACGCTTGATGATCATAATTACAATGTATGACATGGGGGTTGCCCATGGCGAAGAGGGTGAAATCATTCCTCATGCTCAAAATATGACTAACCTACGCCTACATCCTGCCTCTCGTGTCTACATTTTTTAAGAGGATCCTAACTCTGCTGGACCTCCAGGGGTCATCATTTGGAGGCAGGTTAATAGCCTGGGGGACAACTCTTTGTTTCTCGGTCTCAATTATCCAATCATTGACAAGATGATGAAGAAACGCGGATGCAAGGCTACTGATGGCACATTGTTCCCATTCATGAGGAAAAAATGTGTGTACACAATATACACGAGCTTTCGCGGAATACAATTCCCTCAGATTAAACACTGCAACCTACAGCCAACTGAAGGTGAGCTTGTGGCCATTATTTTTCTTCCCAAAGATGGTTGGACCTATGTGGGACAGGCGGCAATTTGGTTTAGGCCTATTTTAGGTTTGGTAGGCTCGTTGTGCCATCCCTAGACTAAGCTGTGGATCTTCCTGGTGTATCGTTGTGTCATCTTTTTTTGCATCGTGGTTCAACAGTTGACTGTTTGTACACTGGTTTTAGTGGCCAACTTGAATTAGTTTATATGAGCCCTGCCATGCTTTTGTATTTAGTATTGCCTTCCACGGTATAATCCATGTAGCGGTGCTTATTTCGTAGCGTGATTTTTGTACTATAGTTTCCAGTACTATTACTGGCTTGTATATACACGTCTCGTGCAACTTTTTTTGAACCATTGCACCTTGTGTAGCTTTGTGTTTTGAGTGGAATATTCCTTCTTTCCTCTTAGCGAACAGGGAAAAGTAGGTCACTACTTCTTATAGGGCCACAAATAGGCCTTAACTGGGCTGTAATTGATCTTGGCTCGGGATGCCAAAGCAGGCCAAGACGCCCTAGGATGATAGCCGGAAATGTTTATGCTGATATTCTAAAAATAAGATTTAATGCACACCCTTCCAAAAAACAAAAATTATTTACGCAAACCCCATATTGTCTCTGATACATGGCATATTTTTGGCGCTACCGTGAAATTACTTGTTCAATACAGTATGTATCCTTGCTCATTCTTCTGTATGTGTACAAACTGGTTGTATTATTATGTTTGAAACTGTGAACTAAATGTGCGAATTCTGAACCTTTTTGCATGATGACAATGCCACATGTTGGCGCTAATTGCAGATGTACTAATTTCATCGTACGTAAGCATACAACTTCGAGTGACCAGTTTATATATGGTGCTTACCCGAGCTGTCTGCGGCTGGGCAAGTCAAGGCCACCGTGTGTCTATCGCCAACAGTTTATATGGCATGATTACAAGGTTATGAGTACATCAAATCGATTGGGCACTTAGGCCGATTCAAAGCCACCCAAACCATCTTAAAATACATCATTTGCTGAAAAGATGATTGCATGCTATAAGACTTCCCAGTACTTTCCATGTTCGAATCCTGCGCTTCCCAAGTTCCTCGCTATGTTCGCCATGTATAATAAGGCGCAATATCGGTCACTTTTCTCCATTTCTAACTTCATTTCTTTTGGATCCGGCGTAGGTACAGCCAGCTCAGGTTGACCATCGACCTTCAGTACAATATATTTTTACTACTCAGCCTATGAAAACGAATATTTCAACCCCACTTCGGACAAAAAACTTCCGATATTCTTGTTTCAATTTTTTTTGCATACCTAGCCTTTTGTGGTGAGCAGAGTATATATTTTTTAGGGTACCAACTGCATTTTTTTGAGGATGGGGTACGAACTACATTGAATATTCACTAAGGACCTTGCGAAAAGATTGCACATTCGACCCAACAATGGCCCAAAACTTTGCAAATTTATCCTGCCGGGTCAGGTGGACTGCCAACCCCCGACATATTGAGTACATTGAATTTTCAGTGAGGAGGTTATTAGCAAATAGTACTACATTCTACCCAACTGTGGCCCAACACCTCGTGAATTTATCCTTCTGGGTTCATGTTGGTCGTGGGCCGCCAACCCTCAACACATTGTTACTTGGTTTTTTAAGCATGAACCACACTGAAGAAGTTTCGATAAGGAGCCCACGATAAGAAGCCCATTGGTTCACAAGATTGGACACAGGTTATTTTTTGTATAGCCCAGAATCATCTTAATTTAGTATTTCCGTGCCATTATGTTAAAGTATAGGACAAGCTTCTCATACCCATGTTGTATTTGTACAGAGCATTTAGAATTTTTTATGCCAAGTCGTTAGGGTCGCTTCCTTTTCATTTTAAGCGATTTCAACATTTCTAAATGTAATCTTTTCCAGTAGTGGCATAGATGGTTCTGGCGTAGGGGAAGCACATGCGGTTCCCATTTGTTGAAGACTTGAGTTAGATTCCTAGTTTTTTCAATGTAAATATATAATATATAGTATAATATCTAACATTGTTTTACATTTTTCCAGCATACACACATTTCTTACATTGAGAAGGCTGACATCTGAGACCCAGCAACGTTGCCAAGTTCAAAACAGAGGAGTCCATCATACATACATTGCATTTGCAGAGACGCTGACATGTTGTACCCAGCAGAGAACTAATATAGATGTTGCATCGAGCAATCAATGTTTCATTTACAGAGAGACTGATATGTGGGACCTAGCAGTGCGACCTTATACATATGTTGCATCGAGCAATGTTGCCAGTTCGAAACAGGGAGGCGTGAGCGAGAAAAAAGTTCAGCATGCACACATTTCTTGTAACGAGAGGCTAAAACAGGGAACCCAACCGCGTGAGAAAATGATAGATTCGTCGAGCAAAGCTATCTACTTTGGAATAGGGTAGCGCTAGAGAAGAAAAAATTACATCATACCCACGATTCTTCTAATGTGAGGCTGACATAAGGGACCCACCAGCCTGAATAAATGGTTGACAAAGGGATGACAAAGGGTATAAAATCCATCATACACACGTTTCTTCTAATGAGAGGATGACATGTGGGGCCTAGCAGCGTGATTAAACAGTAGATGCATCGAACAACGCTATCAAGTTTAGCGAAGGAAAAAAATCCATAATACACATGTTTCTTCTAATGAGAGGAAGACATGTGGGGCTCAGGAGGTTGGTTAAACGATAGATGCGTCGAGCAGCGCTATCAACTTCGGAACATTGTAGCACCAACGAAGGAAAAAAAATTCCATCATACACACGTTTCTCCTAATGAGAGGATGACATGTGGATCCCAGGAGGTTGATTAGACAATACATGCCTCGAGAAGCGTTATCAACTTCGAAACAGGGTAGCATGAGCGAAGGAAAAAGATTCCATCATACAAACGATCCTTCTAATGAGAGGCTGACATGTGGGACCTCGTAGCCTGACTAAACGGCAGATGCATCGAGCAACGTTATCGAGTTCAAATCAGGGAGGCGTGATCGAAAAGTATGGTCCGCTAGACACACTGATACCCGGGACACACAGGCCTCAAAAGACTTCGGCGAGTCAACATCGTGCAAGGAAACGAAAATCTTGCTTCTGCCACACGCTGGCCAAGCATCCTCCACATTTTTAGCAGATCTTTCGTAGTAGGGGGCCGCAAAACCGGAAAAAAATTTCCATTGGCCACGGCCGAGCCGAGAATTTCGTCTCGGAAGACGCGCCTTGTACGACGACCGTCATGCCAAGTCGTTGTGGAAGGAAACTTTGCTTGTAGTGATACCCTCCGAAGGCGGTAGTCCACGGGTCCTCTCACCCTTGGTGAGATGGTCACAATCTTCAACAAATACGCGGACACCAATGAGGAGGCCGAAGCTTCAATCGCCATTGTAGCCGGAGGAGGAAACAACAACAATGGCCAGCCTCCATCACCCTCTACATCCACCATCACCAACACCGAAGCCAACTCCGACTCCGTCCTTGATGCGCTGTACGCTGACATGAATATGGATAGCGGTGGCTCAGACGCTAAATCGGAGGAATACGATGCTGTTATGAGGGAGATCGAGCAGGAGATCGAGAAGGAGGAGCGCGCCGGCAAGGCCAACACATCCCACCAGGTGTTGGTCGCCATCAGGAGTGCGATGGAAGAAGATGGATAGGAACCGGAAAGTGAGAGAGCTCAGCCCACGCCAGCAGTTACCAGAGCAACAACAGCCAAGAAAGTCACCGAGCCTCCGTCTCCGACCAAGGCCTTGCCTCCTCTGGTTACCTGCCCGTAACCGGCACAGGAACTCACCATGGCCCCCGGTACTGCCAGATAGTCAAATCAGCTGCCAATGTCACCATCAATGTCTGCAGCTTGCAATGCATTGGTTACTCCCGCTGACATGGCAATCTACGGTGCACTCCTCGTTGAGCCTATTACCGTCACCCGTGTCGTGGTGTGGAACATGGCAGGGCCATCGGGGATGGCGTGAAGGGGACAATCAGGATGCTATCGGTGGCTACTCGCAACGGGTTGGGCACAGATACTACAAACACAGCGATGTACCCAGGTTCGAAGCTCTCCTAGCGAGGTAAAACTCCTACTCCTGCAAGGATCTACTATCAAAGGGGGCGAATGCCCAATACAGATGCTCCTTGAGCTCTTTCCTTAGCTACTTCTTTCTTGGAATTGTCTAAGTCCTTCTTCTTCTGTCTATTTTCTGCTTACCTAGAACCCTAGCACTACCCCCCCTTATATACAGGTTGAGGAGGTAGCTTACTAGCTGGGTTCTAGGGTTTGCTGTTTGGATTTGGGCCTTACAAAGTGGGCCGGCTGGACAGGCCAAACTGTAGGCCTGGGTCCAGTCAAGCCTCCAGTACAGGGGAGGTCCACGCTTCAGTGTCCAGCGCCCATGCTTTACTCGTCATCCGGCTCTTTATCCATCAGCCGGTTCTTTATGCGTAAGCCGGGCGGCTATTCTGGCTCTTTATACTCATTAGCACTTGCTTTGCTCGTCAGCCTCCAACTTTGTCGCAGTTGTCCAGTAGCGCCGGCCAGGCCAGCCAGTCAGTCCGGTCAAGGGTGCGCTCGGCAAGGAGCGTCATCCCCACCGTACCATGACCAGCGGATCCGAGGCGGCCGTCTAGGAGCGGCTCTTCAGCCGGTTCTTCTGGCTACCCGGCTAGACGGGCCAGCCGGGGAAACTTGAATGCGGGCCAGGTAGGGATTCCACCCGGCTGTGGTTCCTTGATCTGGGTCCATACGGCATGTGCTCCTTGGAGCCGGCCGGTTGGTCCCGTCTTGGCCTACCCAGGGCTCATCCCCCCAACAATAGTCCCCGAGCACGTTAGGACTTGGCCCCGTGGAGAAGTTCTTGCGTGCTCATTTGAAATGATTGATGATGCCGATGCTTTGTCATTTTCATTTGTCTTGTAGTGTTTGTTTTGTAATCTTTGTCCTGTAGTCTTTGTCCTGTACCGGCTTGAGATTCCGTGATGTTTTCCCGACTGGGTTTCACCAGCTACGGAGCCGATGGTCCCACCCACAGGGTGTGAGCGGTGATCCTCTTGACCAGCTGCGTCACCCGGCCGGGAGAAGGATCGCCAGTTTGCTGTCGTCGGCGCTCGCGTCAGCCATGCCTGCCATTTTTGATGCGTATAGCGTTAGCCATGCCTGCCGTTTCTGGCACGCGTCGCATCAGTTTGACTTCTGGGTTTGCCCTGGCAGTTTTTTGGTAATGGCACGCAAGCCTTCATCATTGCGTCCACTTGGAGATCGTGGGCGCGGTTTGCCTCCCGCATTAACTTCCGCTTGATCTTCTGTGCGCGTGGTGCTGGCGCACATGATCCGCCCCCAAACCGCACGGGGTAGTGGGGTGGTTGCTTGCCACGTGGCGCAGAGGGAGGGGAGCCGGAATGGTGGAGTGGGGGCCATTGCTTTCCATGTGGCGCCGTGGTAGGGGAACCGTCGTGGCAATGTTTCCTCGATAAATACATGCACCAAGGAGCAGTGGTTCCTCACTTCGTCTCCCCGCGCCTGCTATCCTTGTTCTCCCTTGCGCTCTAGTCTCTCACTGCTCCCTGTCCCACCATTTCTTGGTCGCCGGCGCCACTCCTCTTCCTTGACAATGGGACCCCCGCATATCCATCACGGCTACCTTTCCAGGAAACATGCTGCCTGAAGTCGCCGGCAGCTGGTGCGGCTCGTATGTTACTGAAGAGCTGGTGAAGAATTACCGGCAGGGGAAGTTCCTCCCATCGGAGCGGCTTGTGAAGAACCGCCTTGCGCCAGAGGGCGAGCGGGTGCCCAACCCCAAGCCTGGCGAGGCTGTCATCTTCCTCGCCCACTTCGCTCGCGGCCTTGGGCTGCCACTGAGCCGCTTCGTCTTGGAGCTGCTCGTCACCTTCGACCTGTAGCTCCACCACCTTGGAGCCAACACCGTGTCGATGCTGTCGCATCACGCGGCCTGCTGCGAGGCGTTCCTTGGCGTCTACCCCGATGCTGCCAACTTCTTGAAGTTCTTCTACTTCATGGTTCAGGTGGTGGGGAAGGGTGGGCTGCTGACGGAGACGGGCTGCTGCGCCATCTACCCGCGGCCATCAGCGCCCATACCACGCAGGGAGATCCTCGACACCGTCAAGCTCTGCCAGCACTCGTATTTTTACGTGCGGAACAACACGGAGGTGGACTTCATCAAGGTTCCCCCCTTAGCCAACGTCCCCTCTAGCTGGAAGGCCTGGAACGTCCAGCACCTGGGCGCCTAGGGCGACATATATCAGATGGGTGCCCGGTTGGCCGTCCTCGTGGACAAGGAGCGGCTCACCGCCCGGGACATTCTGTTGTCCTGGATGGCGAAACGCGTGCTCCCGCTGCAGCACCGGTCGCACAAAGTGTGCCACCTCTCTGGCCATCTGGATCCCACTTGGGTATCGCAGCTGGACGTGCCGCATGCCGCCCTCCCTGAATGGCTCGCCACCATCTCGAAGGAGGTAGTGGAGGACTTGGTGTTCTCCTGCCGGCCATACCACCGCGGCCGGCTTCCACCGAAGGTATGTATTCCTTTCTCTTCTTCGGGTGGATTTTCCGGAGGGACTCCCATTCCGTGCCTCTTATCTTCCCTTGTTGAGTAGCTTTTCATGTCGCAGCTAGCCAAGGACGGTATGGGGGACACTGAGCTCCCTAACTTCGCCGCGGACTTCAAGCCGGTGAAGGCTCTGTCGGCGGAGGCGGAGCGGTTCCCCATGCGGGCCGACGAGGGCTACGAGTTCCCACCTTGTGAGATTTTGTTCTCTGCCCTTGTCCGCCTTGCCCTTGTTATGCCTGTAGTCGTAATCTTGACCTTTTCCTTGCACTTGGAATAGCCGCCCATGGCGAGGATGTGGACCTGGCCAAGGTCGCCGCGCCCAGGGGCAAGGGGAAGCGGGCCGCTCCTACCAGCGATGCTCTGGCCGGAGGCGGCACCAAGAAGGCACACCGCCCCAAACCCGCGGCCACCATGCCGAGCGTTGCCGGGTAGGTGCTCCTATCCTCCTGGCGCTTGTGTTGACTTGCTCGCATCTTCGTTGCTCATTCCTTGTGTTTTCCGCAACGAGGCGATGGCGTTGCCCGGCTCCGCGACCATCGCCACCGCGTCCGCCC
Organism: Avena eriantha; assembly: GCA_910589775.1. Classification (NCBI taxonomy): domain Eukaryota; kingdom Viridiplantae; phylum Streptophyta; class Magnoliopsida; order Poales; family Poaceae; genus Avena; species Avena eriantha. Next base: position 19,736,252 of record OU342746.1, read on the forward strand.
CTCCGCCTGCTGCGGAGGCAAGCGCTCTGGCTTCGGCATCGGAGGCCGTGTCGGCACCGGCGTCCGAGGCTGCGCTGGCTCCGGCTCCCGCGGTGGCAGCGATGGAGGTGGTACCACCGGCTGAGCCCACGACGCTTCACCGGGCCGAGGCCGTTTCCCGGCTTGCTGAGGGTTTGTTGTTTGGGCGTGCCAGTACGGCCGTGCCTCCCTCCGGATTGACGGTGGGCGCTGACTCCAGCACCTAACGGGTGGAGGAGATGGTGGAGGTGGCGCTGCCAGAGGCCTCCGTCCAGCCGGAAGCTAAACTCTCCACGGCTCCGGTGAGCGATGATGACCTCCAGGTCACCGGCTGGACGCCGGCTCGGGCCACGCCGCTGCTGGCCGCTCTCTTGGCATAGTTGTTAGAGGCAGCGCTCCTGGCCGTTGGCCAGGCCTGCCAGCTGGTGGGGGTGCGGGAGCAGGTGTTTGGCCAAGCCAGGGGGCTGGGGGCCTCCGTCGAGGTATGTGCTCTATCGCCAATCTTGGTGTTTTTTCACCGTCTTGCTACGCAGCTGGTTCTTTTGGTTCTTATCTCCCTTTTCTTGTACAGAGGGCTCTCGCTGATGTCGCCAAGACCTCGCGGGACCTAGGCTGTAAGATTGCTTGCACTGTTGTATCTTCTCAATTGCACGATTTCTCGCGCTTCTTGTTGAGTATTGGTTACCCTCCTGGAGCTCTGCTGGCGGACCGGGACCGCGAGGTGGCCCGGCTAAAGGAGGAGGTCGCCCGGCTGGAGGAGTCCAACAAAACCCGCCAGGACCAGATCGCCAAACTGACTACACAACAACAACAGATGGAGATCAAGGCTGGTAAGGCCAAGAAGATGGCGGACACCTGGGTCGAGGCGCCGAAGAACCTGGAGGGGCTTTACACCGCCCAGGCGGATGCCCTCAAGGTTTCCAAGGCCAAGGAGGCGGCGGCGCTGTCGGAGCTGTGCCAGATCACTGAGATCGTTGTCAGTAAGTGCCCTTGACTTGAGCCAATTTTGTAGTTTTGCCCTTTGTAGTCAGTATTGATTATTCTTTCTTTTTCGGCTAGAGCTTAGTGTCCTAAGGAGCAGGCGCTGGGCCGGATTCCCGAGACAGATCCGGATCGGGATCTCCACCCGGGGGAGCTAGTGGCGGTCATCAGCGAAGAGGCGAACCGGCTTCGTGCCGCCGCTCTTGAGGTCTTTGACTACGTCTGGCCGAAAGTCGCCCCGCCCTCCACAATGGATGTCCTGGCTGAGCGTCTTTTGGACACTCCAGACCTCATGAATGTGGCCCGGGAGTGGACAGCTCAGGGCGGCGCGGAGATGGTGTTGGCGCTGCTGAAGTCCTTGTACCCGGATGTGGATCTACGGAGCCTTTCCTGCGGATTTCACCAAGGGACCAATTATGACCAGCTTCGCGCCGAGGTTCTTGACATTCGCTCCTGTGGTGTGACGATTGGGAGCTTCGTTGCGCTGGACAGGGACTTCAGTGACCTAGCTGAAGGAAATATGCCCTGAGAGGCAATAATAAAGTTGTTATTATATATTCCTTATATATGATAGATGTTTATTTTACATGTTAGAATTGTATTGATCGGAAACATCAATACATGTGTGTTTAATAAACAAAAAGGGTTCCTAGTTATGACTCTCTTATAGACTAGCTTGTTGATTAACAAGATGATCAAGGTTTCCTGATCATGGACATTGGATGTTGTTAATAACAAGGTCACACCATTGGTGGAATGATGTGATGAACATTCATCCGAAGTATAGCATTACGATCAAGTCATTATGTTTATATTGCTATAACATCATACGAAGTAATCTTTATCCTTAGACCATGAGATCATGTTAATTGCTAACACCGGAAGAGTATCTTAATAACATCAAACGTCACACCGTAACATGGTGACTATAAAGATGGGTTCACTACTACGAAGGTGTTATGTTGAGGCTCATGGATCAGGATTGGAATTTGTCAATCCAGATGATGGATAGATATACTCTGGGCCCTCTCGGTGATATCACATTAAGATAGCTTGCAAGCAAGTGATGTGATCACTAGAATGTTATAACACGAGAACGAGAAAAGAGTACATGTCGGTAACGAGATCAAACTAGGTATGTAGATACCGATGATCGAATCTCGGACATGTAATATATCGAGAGACAAAGGGATTTAGTTACAAGCGTTAAAGGTTCTCACGATCACAGAAGTCATCGTTGAATGTGTAGGAGTCAGTACGGATCTCTAGGTCCCGTTGATGATTATTGATCGGAGAAGGGTCTCGATCATGTCTGCATTATTCACCAACCGTAGGGTGGCACACTTAAGAGTTACCGGACACCATTTTGGAGCACATATGTTTCAGACGAAAGAATTGCAAAGCGCAGGAATTGTTTCAATAGAAACCATAAATTGTTTCGGGTGAAATTGCAGAAAGTGGTTCTGCATGTGATATTGAAATATTGCAAGGGGCTATATGTGAATGTTTGTTAATTAAAGTAATTAACAAATTTCTGAATAAATTTATAAAAAAGAGTTTTATTAAATGAGAGAGCATTAAATTTGGAGAAATTTAATGCATTTAAAGTGGAGACTTTAAAAGGGAATGTGAAGAGGCATTTTAATGTGGAGGGGTTACCACCACATGAATGGGGGAGGTGAGGGGTCACCCCCCATGCGCCAGCCATGGAGAGAGGGGGCACCCCCTCCTCCTATAAAAGGCTACCCATTCCCTCCTTCATCCTCACACCTCCTTGTGAAGGATCTCTCTCCCCCCCTAGAATTATTCCCCATGGTCTCGGATTAGCGAGATACATGTTCCCGGTGGTATTTCGTCTGGAAGGAGTTGCTACTTCCGCTGGATCGCTGGAGCGAGGAGGTGGAGGTTGTCCGGTGGCTTGAACGTGTGTGCGAGTGCGGATGCGCTGCTGAGTTGCGGCGCTCGGACTTCCTCCCGATCTTGAGATCGGCAAGTGTATGACTACATCAACCACGAGTTCCTACTCATTAACAAAACTCGTTGTCTTCAAGGGTAAGTTCTCGTTGGATGTATGCCCACCCGTTGCTTTGTACCTAGTAGATATATCTTGGCGTGTAGTTCACACCGTAGGAAATTTTTTGTTTTCTATGCTGCGGACCCAATAGTGGTATCAGAGCCTGATCTATGCGTAGGTGCTTTGCACGGGTAGTACACATATGTTTATATGTGGGTGATGATGATCATGTTATTGCATCTTCTATGTATTTTGGATATTGGTGGCATAGTGGGATGAAGCGGCCCGGACCAACCTTACATGTCATCGTACATGAGACCAGTTCCACGACTGACATGCAACTTGTTTTGCATAAGTGGCTGGCGGGTGTCTGTCTCTCCTACTATAGTCAATATCTGATTTACAACGATTTGCTAATAACTTAGTTATCCTTGTTGTGGTTCATGTTCGTAGGTGAGAACGGTTCTATCTCCGAAAGCCCTAAGCCACGTAAAACTTGCAATTGATAAATTAGAGGCGTCTGGTTTAGATCGTTGCTGGGCTAGTGTATTGATACGGTATTGTTGTAAGTAGATGTATGATAGATACTCTTACAACACACTCAACATGTAAGTTCCATAGACCTTGGCCTTACACACAAAGGAATGATAGAGATCATACCACGATGCAAGTGATAGAGATCAAATGCATGGACCATATCATCTCACTTTACACATTAGATGTTAGCATCTTATACTGCTAGTTTGGCGCTTTTGGTAGCATTATAAAATGATCCCTCATTTAGATATCAATATAAAAATGTGTTCTTCCTTAAGTATGCACCGTTCTGTGGATTGTGTTTCGAGACATCACGTGATGATCGGGTGTACTCGAATCTACGCTTTCATAGGAACGGGTGTAAGACAGTTTTACACACGCGAATACTAAGGTTCTTACTTGGCGAGCCTAGCATGTACAGACATGGCCTCGGAACACAAAACGAAAGGTTAAGCATGAGTCATATAGTTGATATGATGCCCATATAGATGCTCTCCTTTTAAGCTACATCAACTCATGTGATGATCGGACTTGGTGTAGTGGATTTGGTTCATGTAATCACCAAAAATACACGAGGGATGTCGTTATTGACTAGGAGTTCATTAGTAATTTGGATTAGTTGAACTCAATCTATCATAAACTTAGTCTAAATAAACTTTACAAATTTTGTTGTAGATGGCACCACCTGCTTTTAATTTCAATGTGTTCATGGAGAAAGAGAAACTTGCTGCAAATGGTAGCAACTTCACCAACTGGGCTATGAATTTGAGGATTCTCCTCACTGCTGCACAAAAGCAATATGTGCTAGATGTGCCGCTAGGCCCCCCACCAGCTCCTGATGCCCTTGACGAGGAAAAGAATGTCTATGTGACTCGTCAGGAGGACCACAACTTAGTTCATTGCGGCATACTGTATGGGATAGAGCCAGAACTTCGAAAGTGTTTCAAAAATGGCAATGCCTTTGATACCATGGGAGAATTGAAAATGATTTTCGGTACCCATGCTGCCATAGAGAGTTATAATGCTACAGAAAAGTTCTTTAGCTGCATGATGGAGGAAAACAGCTCCATTAGTGAGCACATACTCAAAATGTCTGGGTACGCCGATAAGCTTGTGTCCTTGGGAATAACGATTCCCATTGACTTAGGCATACATCGTGTTCTCCAATCTCTGCCACCTAGCTACAAGGGCTTCGTGATGAACTATAATATGCAGGGGATGAAGAAGTCTCTTCCCGAGCTTCTGTCAATGCTTAAGACTGCAGAAGTGGAGATTAGGAAAGAACATCAAGTCTTGATGATCAATAGGACCACCGGTTTCAAGAAAGGCAAGCACAAGGGAAAGAAGGGTGGCAAGTCTGTTGCCACGCCTGAAAAGAAACCCCGAGATGGCCCTAAGTCTGACACCGAGTGCTACTATTGTAAGGGGACTAGCCATTGGAAGCGCAACTGCCCCAAGTATTTGGCGGACAAGAAGTCCGGCAAAGCAAACAAAGGTATATGTGATATACATGTTATTGATGTGTACTTGACTAGTACTCGTAGTTGCACCTGGGTATTTGATACCGGATTGGTTGCTAATATATGTAACTCAGTTCAGGGGCTATGGAACAAGCGACAACTAGCAAGGGATGAGGTCAAAAATGCAGGTCGACAATGGATCAAAAGTTGATGTGATCGCCGTCGGGACGCTACCTCTCCATTTGCCATCGGGATTAGTTATAAACCTAAATAATTGTTATTTAGTGCCTGCACTGAGCATGAACATTGTATCTGGATCGTGTGATGCAAAGTGGTCATTCCTTTAAATCTGAAAACAATGGTTGTTCGATTTATAAGAATGATATCTTTTATGGTCATGCACCTATGTTGATTGGTTTATTTCTGTTGGATCTCGATAGTAATATTACACACATTCATAATGTTAATGCTAAAAAGATTAAACTTGATGATGATATGTCTACATATATGTGGCACTTCCGTCTAGGTCATATTGGCGTTAAACGCATGAAGAAACTCCATTCTGATGGACTTTTGGAATCACTTGATTTTGAATCATTTGATACATGTGAGCCATGCCTTATGGGCAAGATGACTAGAACGCCGTTTTCCGGTTCAATGGAACGGGCGACAGATCTATTGGAAATCATACATACTGATGTGTGTGGACCAATGAGTGTGTCGGCGCGAGGTGGATATCGTTATTTTGTTACTTTCACGGATGATTTGAGTAGATATGGGTATATCTATTTGATGAAACACAAGTCTGAAACTTCTAAAAAGTTCAAGGAATTTCAGAATGAAGTGGAAAATCATCGTAATAGAAAGATCAAATTTCTACTGTCTGACCGTGGAGGAGAGTATCTAAGTTACGATTTTAGCACACACATGAAAGAGTGTGGAATAGTTTCACAACTCACGCCTGCCGGAACACCACAACGTAATGGTGTGTCGGAACGTCGTAATCGTACCTTATTGGATATGGTTCGATCTATGATGTCTCTGACTGACTTGCCACTGTCATTTTGGGGTTATGCACTAGAAACAGCTGCATTCACTTTAAATCGGGCACCATCTAAATCCGTTGAAACGACACCGTATGAATTATGGTTTGGAAACAAACCTAAGCTGTCATTTCTTAAAGTTTGGGAATGCGATGTTTATGTGAAGAAACTTCAACCGGATAAACTCGAACCCAAAGCGGAAAAATGCGTCTTCATAGGATACCCTAAGGAAACAATTGGGTATACCTTCTATCACATATCCGAGGGCAAGGTTTTTGTTGCCAAGAATGGATCCTTTCTAGAGAAGGAGTTTCTCGCGAAAGGTGTGAGTAGTCGGAAGGTAGAACTCGAAGAGGTTATTGAACCTTATCTTCATGGAATGGCGAGTGGCGGAGCACCGGAAGTTGTTTCAGAGTTGACTTCACCTGATGAAGAGAGAGCTAATGATAATGATCATGAAACTCTGAAAGAGGACACTACCAAACCTCGCAGGTCAAGCAGGACATGTGCAGCTCCTGAACTGTATGGCAATCCTGTTGTGAATTTCATGGTTGATGAAATGAATGACCCTGCGAGGTATGAAGAAGCGATGATGAGCCCGGATTCCAACAAATGGCTAGAAGCCATGAAATCCAAGATGGAAACCATGTACGAGAACCATGTTTGGAACTTGGTGGACTTACCTCACGACCGAAAGGCCGTTGAGAATAAATGGATTTTCAAAATAAAAACTGATGTTGATGGTAATGTGACCATCTATAAGGCTCGACTTGTCGCAAAGGGGTTTCGACAAATTCAAGGAGTTGACTACAATGAGACATTCTCTCCCGTAGCGATGCTTAAGTCGGTTAGGATTATGTTAGCAATTGATGCATATTTCGATTATGAAATATGGCAGATGGATGTCAAAACTGCGTTCCTCAATGGTAATATTGAAGAAGAGTTGTATATGATACAACCTAAGGGTTTTTTCGATCCTAAGGATGCTAATAAGGTATGCAAACTTCAGCGATCCATCTATGGACTGAAGCAAGCATCCCGGAGTTGGAATCTCCGCTTTGATGAGGTGATCAAAGAGTTTGGATTTGTCCAAACTTATGGAGAGGCTTGTATTTACAAGAAAGTGAGTGGGAGCAATGTGGCATTTCTGATATTATATGTGGATGACATATTATTGATTGGAAATGATATAGATCTTTGAAACAGTGTTAAAAGTTATCTAAACAGCAAATTTTTGATGAAAGACCTTGGTGAAGCATCATATATATTAGGCATTAAAATCTATAGAGATAGATCAAGGTGCCTAATTGGGCTATCGCAGAGTACATACCTTGATAAGATATTAAAGAAGTTAAATATGGACGAAAGTAAGAAGGGGTTCTTACCTATGTTGCAAGGCAAGACATTGAGTAAGACTCAAAGTCCGGCTACGGCGGAAGAAAGAGAGATGATGGATAAGATCCCCTATGCCTCGGCCATATGCTCTATTATGTATGCCATGCTATGTACAAGACCGGATGTGGCACATGCTATTAGTTTGACTAGTAGGTACCAATCTTATCTAGGTTCGAAACACTGGATAGAGGTAAAGAACATCCTCAAGTACTTGAGAAGAACTAAGGATATGTTTCTTATATACGGAGGTGAAGAAGAGCTAGTCGCTAAGTGTTATGTCGATGCTAGCTTTGACACCGATCCGGATGACTCTAAGTCTCAATCCGGATACGTATTTGTTTTGAACGGAGCAGCAGTTAGTTGGAGGAGTTCCAAACAACCTGTGGTGGCTGGATCAATGATGGAGGCGGAATACGTTGCTTCTTCAGAAATGGCGCAGGAGGCGGTTTGGATGAAAGAGTTCATTACGGAACTAGGTGTGGTTCCCAGTGCGTTGGACCCAATGGTGATCTATTGTGACAATAATGGAGCCATAGCCAACGCAAAGGAACCGAGGTCTCACAAGAATTCCAAGCATATTAATCGCCAGTTTCACTCCATCCGCGAGCATGTCAAGGATGGAGATATAAAGATTTGTAAAGTACACACAGACCTAAATGTAGCAGATCCGTTGACTAAAGTTCTCCCTAGGGCAAAACATGATCAACACCAGAACTCCATGGGTTTTAGATTTATCACTATGTGAACTAGATTATTGTCTCTAGTGCAAGTGGGAGACTGAAGGAAATATGCCCTGAGAGGCAATAATAAAGTTGTTATTATATATTCCTTATGTATGATAGATGTTTATTTTACATGCTAGAATTGTATTGATCGGAAACATCTATACATGTGTGTTTAATAAACAAAAAGGGTTCCTAGTTATGCCTCTATTATAGACTAGCTTGTTGATTAACAAGATGATCAAGGTTTCCTGATCATGGACATTGGATGTTGTTAATAACAAGGTCACACCATTGGTGGAATGATGTGATGAACATTCATCCGAAGTATAGCATTACGATCAAGTCATTATGTTTATATTGCTATAACATCATACGAAGTAATCTTTATCCTTAGACCATGAGATCATGTTAATTGCTAACACCAGAAGAGTATCTTGATAACATCAAACGTCACACCGTAATAGGGTGACTATAAAGATGGAGTGCAATTTGTCAATCTAGATGACGGATAGATATACTCTGGGCCCTCTCGGTGATATCACATTAAGATAGCTTGCAAGCAAGTGATGTGATCACTAGAATGTTATATCACGGGAAAAATAAAAGAGTACATGTCGGTAACGAGATCAAACTAGGTATGGAGATACCGATGATCGAATCTCGGACATGTAATATATCGAGAGACAAAGGGATTTAGTTACAAGCGTTAAAGGTTCTCACGATCACAGAAGTCATCGTTGAATGTGTAGAAGTCAGTATGGATCTCTAGGTCCCGCTACTGATTATTGATCGGAGAAGGGTCTCGATCATGTCTTCATTATTCGCGAACCGTAGGGTGGCACACTTAAGAGTTACCAGACACCATTTTGGAGCACATATGTTTCAGTTGAAAGAATTGCAAAGCGCAGGAATTGTTTCAATAGAAACCGGAAATTGTTTCGGGTGAAATTGCAGAAAGTGGTTCTACATGTGATATTGAAATATTGCAAGGGGCTATATGTGTATGTTTGTTAATTAAAGTAATTCAAAAAATTCTGAATAAATTTAATAAAAAGAGTTTTATTAAATGAGAGAGCATTAAATTTGGAGAAATTTAATGCATTTAAAGTGGAGACTTTAAAAGGGGATGTGAAGAGGCATTTTAATGTGGAGGGGTTACCACCACATGATTGGGGGAGGTGAGGGGACACCCCCATGCGCCAGCCATGGAGAGAGGGGGCACCCCCCTCCTCCTATAAAAGGCCACCCATTCCCTCCTTCATCCTCACACCTCCTTGTGAAGGATCTCTCTCTCCCTCTAGAATTATTCCCCATGGTCTCGGATTAGCGAGATACATGTTCCCGGTGGCATTTTTTCTGGAAGGAGCTGCTGCTTCCGCTGGATCGCTGGAGCGAGGAGGTGGAGGTTGTCCGGTGGCTTGAACGTGTGTGCGAGTGCGGATGTGTTGCTGAGTTGCGGCGCTCGGACTTCCTCACGATCTTGAGATCGACAAGTCTATGACTACATCAACCACGAGTTCCTACTCGTTAAGTCTTCTAGCGTAATTTCTCGTTGGATGTATGTCCACCCGTTGCTTGGTACCTAGTAGATAGATCTTGACGTGTAGTTCACACCGTAGGAAATTTTTTGTTTTCTATGCTGCAGACCCAACACCAGCCGGCACGGAGAGGTACTATCACAACCCGGATGCACCACGCACGGACGTTCCGGCTGCACCGCAGACCGCATCGACTGAGTCGCCTCCAGCAGCCGAGCTCCAGCTGATGCCTCTGGCCCTTCTGCCCCTAGTGAATTTGATCTTCGGTATGCCAGGAGTTTTGTGACTTTAAGCACTTATCTTTTCTTTGTGTCGTGTGAACAATTATCCGTCCTCTTGTTATTGGACATTTGTGGGAGCATCGCCTCCCTCTGTATATTTGCTCTTGCTTTTCTGTTTGCACTTTCTGCTTTGCATCCTTTGCATGCTTGTTTCTGTGTGGGGGCGCGCGAGCGCACCCATAGGGTGTAGTCCCCGATGTTCGTGCCGGTTGGAGAATACAGCCGGGTCGAAGCTCTTGCGTTTTTTGTTTGCAGGTTTCTATGTGGGGGCGCGCGAGCGCACCCACAGGGTGTAGTCCCCGAGGTTCGGGCCGGCTGGAGAATACAGCCAGGTCAGAGCTCCTTGACATGCTCTGCTGCCGTCTGGAAGCTATCTGCCTCCGGCTTGGGTGTTCGTCGTTAAACTTTGGCTCATGCAAACATAGAAAAAAACAAGTTGTTTGCCTGGTTAAGCATATGCAAGTTCGAACTATAATCTTGGGTTAACTAGTTTTGAATTTTTTGCTGTTTTGCGCAAATCCAATGTCTTTGCCCTTTTCTCAGTGAGCATTGGCCAGTTTTGATGTCGTTCCCTTGCTGTCTTTAAGCCGAAGTCGAAGGGGTAGCTTAGTAGGCGTACTGCACGATAATTCAGGTTTGGGTCATTGTCTTTGAGCGAGCGAGCGCGACCGGGTCATCCAGACGTTTTTGTTTTCCTCGTGGCTTTTTCGTGTAGGGGCCTTTGATCGTTCTGCTCTTGCCGGATCTATCATCCAGCTTGCGGTCTGCAGCCAGAACCGAAGAGGAAGCCTTAGGAAGTGCATACAGTACTTTGCTGCGTGGGTTGCGTAGCCATCTGGGCCAACCGGCGAGTCCCCAAGATGGATCGTCAGCTCCAGGGTTAAAGTAATGCAGCTGGAAAACCAACTTGTGCAGCATGAATTTTTTATTTATTGCGGAGTCCCCGAGACTATGTCGAGGCTCCCATGCTTGTTCGTTACATGAGGGTAAGATACATACACTTCTTGCTCAAGTGTAAAAGGGGCGAAGCAGGCTTGCGTTCCATGGGCGTTCAGTTTCTTCGCCTGAGCGATCCATCTTGTTCTTTTCCGGTTTGCGGGCATCAATGAGGTAGTATGAGTTGTTCTGCAATACCCGGCTGATGATGAATGGGCCCTCCCAAGGCGGAGACAGCTTGTGCATCCCCTTGGTGTCTTGAACTAGCCTTAGCACCAGGTCGCCCTCGCGGAACAAGATGCTGCGCATCCGGCTGGCGTGGTAGAGGAGGTATCTTACAGGGTGGGTTCTAGGGTTTACTATTTGGATTTGGGCCTTACAAAGTGGTCCGGCTGCATAGGGCCAAACGGTAGGCCCGGGTCCAGTCAAGCCTCCAGTACACGGGAGGTCCATGCTTCAGTGTCCAGCGCCCCTGCTCTACTCGTCGTCCGGATCTTTATCCGTCAGCCGGTTCTTTATGCATAAGCCGGGGATTTCCTCGTTAGCCCTTGCTTTGCTCGTCAGCCTCTAGCTTTGGCGCAGTTTTCCGGTAGCGCCGGCCAGGCCAGCCAGCCTGTCCGGTCAAGGGTGTGCTCAGCAAGGAGCGTCACCCCCATCGTACCATGACCAGCTGATCAGAGGTGGCCGGCTAGGAGCGGCCCCTGAGCCAGTTCTTCTGGCTACCCAGCTAGACGGGCCAGCCAGGGAAACTTGAATGCGGGCCGGGTAGGGATTCCACCCGACTGTGGTTCCTTGATCTTGGTCCAGACGGCATGTGCTCTTTGGAGATGGCCGGTTGGTCCCGTCTTGGCCTACCTGGGGGTCATCCCCCCGAGAGCCCATATCCGAAGCGTTACAGAGCTTGATGAGAAGCGTGCGGCAATCCTAGCGGAGGGCAAGTGTATTGCAAAGCAAGGCGCTAAGCTAGACGGAAACATGGCTAAGGCACAACAATAAATAAAGGCAACAATAGCTATGGAGGCTGAGTACAAGAAATTGTTGTTGAAGCAAAAGCCAAAGAAAGTTCTAGCTCACGTCATCAAAGATCCCGGTGTTCGGCGTAGGTTGGGTTATGATGGGTCTAAGCTGACAAAAGCCACCCCATACATTGATTCAGAGGGGAGGCAAGTCATGCTAACTCCCGCCCTCAACATCGTCGTCTCCAAGACCCTCCTGGATGTAACATCCAAAAACTTCAATCCAAGTTTATCAAAGATCAAATCAACCAAAAATGGGGTTAACAAAAACTTTTCCAAATTTAATATGAGAGCATTCATATATGTGTGCATTTAAAATAGGAGTTGTTTGAATTGCATGATTGAGTGATCCAATGCTTGTAAAATGTTTCTTAGGTGATTGAAACATCATCTACATCTTTCCCAAACTTTGCCTAAAGAAAATCAATTCAAAAAGAATTAAAAAAAGAGGAATGGTCATTTTGGCAAATTTAACTCTCATGTCTACTTTGGCTATTCCTAGTACTCAAAACTTAACAGAAACAATTATTGATCTTTGCACCCCTTGCTAGTACACATAATGAGGTACCAAGTTTCACCTTTTGATATGCTAAAAACATTATGTTAACTATTTTAAATGACAGTTTAAAATTGAATCTAATGCATATGCATAGATCACCCCCATTTCAAAAACCATCTCTTTGAGCTCCACTTTCCAAACCCTTGCAACCAGAGACTACCTATCACTAGTGGAGATCACTCAAAAAATTTGAAACCAAAATTCAAAACTTTTTCTCTTTCGGCCATTTCATCAAACAGCCTGTGTGCACAAATCTAGCCAAATTTAAAACACTGTTTTGAGCAGTGATCTTGGTCACCATTTGTGCCTAACCTTGTCCCCTTGTTCCCTTAGTACCAGCCCTACCATTTGCTAGCTCAGCCACACCCTGTGCACACGACCAAATGGTCATGGCCATTAAGGCCGAGCACCATGAGCACCCCCACCGGTGACATCGCGCCACGACAGCCGCCAACCCCTCTCGCCATGTCTAGCACATCGCCAGTGGTCCACCTCCACCGCCCAACCAGCCCCAGTCCAGAGACAGAGGGCAGAGCGGCCAGGAACCGCCGCGCCCGGACCTGGTCGAGCATGCCGACGCCGCCCCCAGAGACGCCTTGTCCCCGCTCGCCCAGACCGCCCCTTGGCACCAGCCCGCGCCCACCGCTCCACCTCGACCTAGAGAACACCCCAGACACCCCCGCTGGCCGCCCAACCCCTCACAACCACCGCTCGCCGTGGCCACCGCAGCCTCTGCCGCGTAGAAAGCCACCTCGCCCAGACCGTGTGCCACCGCCCCTACGGCTGCATTCAATGCCTAGAGCACCGCCAGGGGACAGCACGTCGATCGCCACCCTCAGCCATGCCTCTACCCCACCGTAGCCATGTCGTCACCGTCGATTGCCCATCCCGCTCGGTCTCACCGTCGGGCCTATAAAAGGAGCCCTCCCTAGCCTCTCCACTCCACACCATTCCACTCCCCTCACCTCTCTAAACCTTCCCCACCTCTAGCCGGGGCAAGGCGAGCTCTGCCTCGCCGGAATTGGAGCCGGAGCAGCCGCGGCAGGAGGAGAAGGGCGCCATTGATTGCGACCATGCCTCGCCTCGCCTTCATCTTCCACGTTGTTTGCCCGCCTCGCTGACCCCGCTGGAGCCCTGGTACACCCCCAGTAGACCCCCACCGAGCCGCTAGGGTTCGAGCTCGTCGGGGACCTGTTCGTCGTCGACGACGACCCTCAGCCGTAGATCTCGCTTCTAATCCTATGGCCCACAGCGCTCGTACCGTTTCACGTGTTAAGTGCCGCTGACAAGCGGGAACCCCTGTCAGCTGAGCCCCATGCCGCGGAGCGCCACTGGGCCGGCTCATTTCTTTTCCCGCGCTAGCCCACCCATTCAAATCTGGATTTTTCTTTTTAGTTAAATCTAGTTTCTGTCTAGTATTTCAAAATTTAATTCTGTGAGTTTTACAAATCAAAATTGCATGAAACAAATTTTTCCTGAAAGGTATTAAGATGATCTATCTAAGCCCGTTGGGTTTAGTTCATTTAGAGTTATAGATCTCTCCTAATAAAAATAAGAAGACAGAAGCTTTTGCAACTTGCAACATTTTTATAAAATCAACCAAGTTAGCTTTTGAGTTGATTCCAACTCTCAATAATCACATTTCACCATATCTATCCAAATATGTAATAATATTAAGGTTTACATGCAGTTACTATGGACTAGTACAAAAACAATGCTATATAGGCATTTCTAGTCACTTTAAATAATTTACTAATGAACTTGAACCAAAGTAATGTTGATCCAACCTTTAAATTTCATTCCCACATGTTAGCATATGTGGTGAGGACATGTGTCCACATGATCCCATATTTTGGTGGTGAATATTAAATTGTAGTTAATATTTCAATGAGTAGAAATTACTTTTGTGATGATAATAGATCATCAAATGTGTGTCTTAGAATACTATTTAGCCTAGTTAAGTATTGTGTGGTGATTGTTCACTCCCTATGTATTTATAGACGATAGTACCGACCAAGCTCTCGAGGAGGAGTTCTACCAAGAAGAAGAAGAAGAAGAAGAAGAAGAAGAAAACTTCAACCACTGCACCAACCAAGGATGGCTACTATTAGCAAGATGGCACTATCCAAGATTAACCCTTGCAAATTAGTACTTGCAAGTGTAGTACTTAACAAACTAGATGGTTTAGCAAAGATGCCCTAAGCATGCTTTGATCACACTCCCCTTTAACTATTAGTACCCCAAGTCTTAGTTACAAGTTTTACCCCTCTTAGGTTATACAAAGTTCTTTACTTGTTTTGAAGGTAGCATAAAAAGTATAAAACTTGACCTATTTAGAACCCTTTAGATGTCATTCCATGGCATGAGATTGAACCCATCTATTCTACCTTAGTGAACACTCTTAACTTAGTAGTTTAGAGTAGATCAAAAACTTGAGTCACTTTAGATGGGAAACTTGGTGAAAATGATGGAACCCACCGCTACGCTATCTTTTATTTCCACTGCTTGTTGTA
Source organism: Avena eriantha (assembly GCA_910589775.1). Lineage (NCBI taxonomy): Eukaryota > Viridiplantae > Streptophyta > Magnoliopsida > Poales > Poaceae > Avena > Avena eriantha. The sequence goes on from OU342746.1 coordinate 19,751,268, forward strand.
TTAAGACTAGATCATGCGATCCTTATTTGTGTAAGACCTTATGTATGGTTTGTAATGGATGATGTACTGTGATATCCAATCAGTTATGTCTCGCAAAAATGGTAATCCTGGGATTGCGAGGTATGGCATAACGGGCATCTGGGATTAAAAATCCGGGTGTTGACAAGTTGGTACCAGAGCCATCCTGACCATAGGAGACCCTAGTTAGAATGGACGTCAAACAAAAACTTAGTTTCAAAACCAAGGTGAGTATTTATGAAAAACTATCTCCTCTCTTACCCTTGGGAATTCTTCCTTCTTAAAAAAAGTCATGTTTCTCAAAACTCTTATACTAATACTTAAAATTTGATACACTTGATCACTTCATTAACTTCCTCATCCTTAATTCTTGTAGATGGAGACTCAGTTCAGCAAGTTTTACCAGTTGGGAAACGGAGGTCAGCTGATCTTCGAGAGGGATCTGGATTCACTGTCGGAGTTACTGGGACGCCCACATCCGGAGTTTCTTGGAGCTCAACTTCCAGGACCCCCAGGAGGAGACCTACAGTGGCTAGTCACAGCAGATCTTAGAGGAAGCATTGAAGCACCAACTTCTAGAAGAATTCAGTTCTCCGTGAGAGAGAACAACTGGCTAGATGGATTAGCCAGGGCAATGCATGAAGCTCTCGCACGTCTATGTGCCCTCAGCGTCAACAAGACCCAAGGAACCCGTTTTGCTCACTATGCAAGATGTGACTTCATGGGATTGCCAATGGAAATGTTGGGCCACCCCGAGTTGAGGCGTCAAGTGGAGAACCTTGACTTCTTGCTTCACGACAGATAGCAGGAACTAGACAATGCCAGAGAGTTAGCCAACCAGAACCGTGCCATTGCCGACCAGAAGGCCCAGACTTTCGCACTGCTTGTCCAAGACCGTCAGTCTCTTCGCCGCCAGCGTGCCAAGAAGGATCGCACCATCGCCCGTCTTCGCAAGAAGGTGGCCGACCTCGAGAAGACCGTCAAGGAGCAGGAAGCTCAGCTTGCAGCAAAAGAAGAAGAAGATGAGGGTGAAGACATCCAGGGAGACATGGATTCTTACCTCAGCAACGATGATGACTTTCTGGAGGAGGATGCCGTGGACTTCTACACTGATGATGAGGACTCCGACTTCATCGACGATGAGTAGATGCACTAGAGCACTATCGTAGCCTGAGATGTATCATCTCGTTGTATCGTAGCTTGCAGAATGGTTCTTCAAACCATCTGTTTTCCCTTTGATTGGTGTGGTGTGTGTTGTATCGTGTGCTTGCTTGCATGAATGAAAATGAAGTTAGTTGAAAAACCTGAGTTTAACTCAAATTTTTAGCTTTGAAAACCCAAACCCATGAACCTTAGAATTTCCCTCTTACCCCTATATCTATCGCAATCCTCAGATGACTCGTGGAAACCAAGGAGGGAGCAGCTCATCGCAGGACCCAATGCTGCAGATCTTGCAGAATCTCATCGCAGACCGTGAAGCAAGCAGGGCAGAATGCCAAGCCAACTTAGCAACACTTCAACAGATCGCCCAGATGGCTCTCAACAACCATGGATCCAAACTCAAAAAAATTTAGAACACTAATCCCCCAATCTTCAACCAATCTGAGAACCCACTAGATGCTGGTGACTACTTGCAGACCATGGAAAACAACCTCGAAGTTGCAGGAGTTGATGAAAAAAATGAGAAAGTTCTCTTCACCACCAACTATCTGGCGGGAGATGCCAGAGCTTGGTGGAATAGCATCCGCAATATGAACCATGGTCAAGTGATGACATGGGAAGCATTCAAAGTCAAGTTCAGCCGCACCCACGTGCCGTAGGGTCTAGTCAACCGGATGAGAGATGAGTTCCGCAAATTGAAGCAAGGAAGAATGACTATGGTGGAGTACCGTGACAAATTCCTGTCACTTGCTAGGTATGCACCTGATGAGATCAAAACAGAGGCCAAGAAGAAGGAGAGATTCTTGAACGGACTGCATGATGAGATGCGGACTGTCCTAGTCAACATCCGTTTTGCGGATCTCGAAGAGATAGTCGACTCTGCCATCCAGATGGAAGGGAAGATTAATCAGGAAAATGACAATCGCAAGCGTTGTATGATGCAGCAGTCTGGATCCAACAGTCACCCGAAGTATCGTCCCAACCCTTCACTAGGATATGCACCAAGCAAGAACCGACCCCCAAATTCTCGCCCAAGCTACCCCAACCGTAGCGGAAGCAATGTGAAGTCCGCAGGAAACAATCACAACTCTTGTAATGCCAACAATTTCAACCGTGCACCTCCCAAGAACCACAACAACAACAACAACAACAGCAACACTGCACCCAGAACTGGCAGCAATGTTGTGCCTGTCGCAGTCAAGGACAAGTCCCAGATCACTTTGTTTGAGTGTGGAGTGAAGGATCACTACTCCAATGAGTGTCCCAAGAAGACTGCAGCCAATGCCAATGTGAATGCCCCAGCTCAGCAGCAGCGTCGTGTTCAGCCAGGAAGGAGATTTGCCCCAGGGAACCCTCACAACCACAACGGCCGTCTCTTCCACATGAATGTAGAAGAAGCCTAGGAAGCACCAGATGTAGTGTTGGGTATGTTTTTTGTCAATTCAGTTTTAGCAAGAGTATTGTTTGATTCGGGAGCATCACATTCATTTGTCACCGAAGAATTTGCATGCACTAGTAAGATTCGTCCAACCAACCTGAAGCATGTCATGATAGTTCAAATCCCCGGTTCAACAACAAAAGCTAGAAAAATTTGCAAAGCTGTACCTATCAGAATACATGGGATAGATTTTTATGCCAACCTAATTGTACTCAGAACCAAAGGATTGGAAGTAGTACTAGGTATGGACAGGATGTCAAGGCATAAAGGATTGATAGACTGTGCTAAGAAAGCCATCACCATGACCAGTAGTTCTGGAGTCACAGTAGAGCATATCTCTGAAACCTTACCCCGTCAATTCAAGTGCAACCAGAGTGTAGCCTTGCCCACCATTAACCAAGTCAGAGTAGTCTGTGAATACCCCGACGTATTCCCAGATGAATTTCCAGGTATGCCCCCGGATAGGGATATTGAGTTCATTATCGAACTAATCCCCGGAACCGGACCTATAGCCTAGAGACCCTATAGCATGAACCCATCAGAGTTAGTGGAACTGAAGAAGCAGTTGGATGCTATGCTAGCCAAAGGTTTAATTCAACCAAGTGCATCGCCATGGAGATCACCAGTGTTATTCGTCGACAAGAAGGATGGAGGCAACCGTTTGTGCACAGATTACCGAAAGTTGAATGATGTTACCATCAAGAACAAGTACCCTTTGCCAAAGATAGAGGATCTATTTGATCAGTTGACCGGAGCTCGGGTATTCTCAAAGATTGATCTTAGGACTGGTTATCACCAACTTAAGATTCGTGCAACGGATATTCCGAAGACCGCCTTTACTACTCGCTATGGTCTATACGAGTATACGGTTATGTCTTTTGGATTAACCAATGCCCCTACTTATTTCATGAATCTCATGAATAAGATCTTTATGAATTTCCTAGATAAGTTTGTAGTTGTGTTTATCTACGACATCCTTATCTAATCCAAGTTAGAAGAAGAGCATGAACAACATCTGAGAATCATCCTAGAAACCCTGAGAGAGCATCAGCTATATGCCAAGTTCAGCAAGTGTGAGTTTTGGCTGAAAGAAGTAGGATTCCTAGGACATATTGTGTCTGCCGGAGGAGTCTCTATTGACCTCGCCAAGATCAAAGATGTCGAAGAATGGGAAGCCCCAACCACTCAAACCCAAGTCCGTGCATTTCTCGGATTAGCGGGATATTACCGCAAGTTCGTAGAAGGATTCTCGAGCATAGCCCGACCAATGACCCAATTGTTGAAGAAGGACAAGAAGTTTGAATGGACAGACAAATGTGAAGCCAGTTTCCAGGAGCTGAAGAAGAGATTGATATCAGCCAGAATTTTAGTCATGCCGGACATCAAGAAGCCCTTTGATGTGTATTACGCATCCAAGATTGGTCTAGGATGTGTATTGATGCAAGAAGGAAAAGTCATCGCGTACCTATCTCGACAACTAAAGCAGCATGAGCAGAACTATGCGACCCATGATCTTGAGCTAGCAGCTGTAGTTCTAGCACTGAAGACCTGGCGTCATTATTTGATGGGTAATCGCTGTGAGATTTACTCAGATCATAAGATCTTGAAGTATATCTTCACTCAGAAGGAGCTGAATATGAGGCAGAGAAGATGGATAGAGTTAATCAAGGATTATGACCTTGACATTCACTATCACCCCGGCAAAGCCAATGTGGTAGCGGATGCTCTTAGCAGATTGCCGTGTAGGCTTAACACCATGATCAAGGAGAAGCAACCCAGTTTGTATGAGGAGTTGGAGCAGTTTAGGACTGAATTAGTTAGCCAAGGATTATTAGCAAGCATTGAACTTCAACCCACTTTGATTAGCCAAATCAAGGAAGCCTAGAAGGGGAATGAAAGTATCGACGGAATCAAACGTCGTATTCGTACAGGAAAGGAACCTGGATTCACCGAAGACGAAGAAGGAGTACTGTGGTACAAAGGACGTATCTATGTGCCAGAAGATTCGGAGCTGAAGGAAGTTATCATGAAGGAAGCTCATGATACTCTTTATTCTATCCACCCCGGAGGAACAAAGATGTACCAGGATTTGAAGGAGCAATTTTGGTGGCACAAGATGAAGAGAGAGATCAGAAGCTACATCGCCAAATGTGACATCTGTCAAAGAGTCAAGGCAGAGCATCAGAGACCTGTAGGATAGTTACAACCATTGCAGATTCCGGAATGGAAATGGGATTCCGTCGGAATGGACTTTATCACCGGTTTACCTACTTCTATTAGGGGAAATGACTCAATCTGGGTCATAGTTGATAGACTGTCCAAGGTAGCCCATTTTATACCTATCAAGACCACTTACCAGAGTGCAAAGTTAGCAGAGTTATACATTGCTAGGATTGTTATTTTGCATGGAACCCCCAAGACCATCATATCAGATCGAGGAACCCAGTTTACCTCAAGATTTTGGCAGAAAGTGCAGGAAGGTTTAGGAACCAAGTTGAACTTCAGTACCGCGTATCACCCGCAAACACATGGATAGACTGAGAGAGTCAACCAAATCCTAGAAGATATGCTTAGAGCTTGTGTGTTGGAATATGGATCAAAATGGGAAGACTGCCTGCCTTTCGCAGAATTGTCATATAACAACAGTTATCAAGCTAGTTTGCAGATGGCACCATTTGAATTCCTATATGGAAGAAAGTGTCGTACCCCTTTGAATTGGTCGCAAGTAGGAGAGAGTCAGATCTTCGGACCTGACATTCTCCGAGAAGCAGAAGATAAAGTTCACAAAGTCCGTGAGCTCCTCAAGACCGCCCAATCTAGACAGAAGAGCTATGCTGACAAAAGAAGGAGAGACCTCACTTTCGATGTCGGAGATTGTGTATATCTCAATATTTCACCATTGAAGGGAACTCAACGCTTTAGTCTGAAGGAAAGTTAGCCCCCAGATATATCGGGCCTTTCAAGATTCTGAACCGTCGAGGAGAAGTATCGTATCAACTAGAACTGCCTGAAGAGATGTCAGCCATCCACAATGTGTTCCATATCTCGTTACTTCGCAAATGTCTGGAAGTGCCAGAGAAGACTGAAGTTTTCAAGAACATCGATCACAGAGCTGTGGAAATCAACAATGACCTGACCTATCGGGAAGTGCCCATCCGTATCTTGGAAGAATCCTACTGAACCACCAGGACCAGGAGTATCAAGTTTCTCAAGATTCAGTGGAGCAACCATACCGAAGAGGAAGCTACTTGGGAGCGCGAAGATTACATTAGGACAGAGTTCCCAGATCTCTTTAGTTCCTAGTTTTCTTTGTAAATCTTGGGACGAGATTTTGTTTAAGGGGGGAAGGTTTGTAACATCCCAAAACTTCAATCCAAGTTTATCAAAGATCAAATCAACCAAAAAAGGGGTTAACAAAAACTTTTCCAAATTTAATATGAGAGCATTCATATATGTGTGCATTTAAAATAGGAGTTGTTTGAATTGCCATGATTGAGTGATCCAATGTTTGTAAAATGTTTCTTAGGTGATTTGAACATCATATACATCTTTCCCAAACTTTGCCTAAAGAAAATCAATTCAAAAAGAATTAAAAAAGGAGGAATGGTCATTTTGGCAAATTTAACTCTCGTGCCTACTTTGGCTATTCCTAGTACTCAAAACTTAATAGAAACAATTCTTGATCTTTGCACCCCTTGCTAGTACACATAATGAGGTACCAAGGCCCACCTTTTTATATGCTAAAAACAATCTGTTAAATATTTTAAATGACAGTTTAAAATTGAATCTAATGCATATGCATAGATCACCCCCATTTCAAAAACCATCTCTTTGAGCTCCACTTTCCAAACCCTTGCAACCATAGACTACCTATCACTGGTGGAGATCACTCAAAAATTTTGAAACCAAAATTCAAAACTTTTTCTCTTTCGGCCATTTCATCAAACAGCTTGTGTGCAAAAATCTGGACAAATTTAAAACACTGTTTTGAGCAGTGATCTTGGTCACCATTTGTGCCTAACCTTGTCCCCTTGTTCCCTCAGTACCAGCCCTACCATTTGCTAGCCCAGCCACACCCTGTGCACACGACCAAATGGTCATGGCCATTAAGGCCGAGCACCATGAGCACCCCTACCGGCGACATCGCGCCACAGTAGCCGCCAACCCCTCTCTCCATGTCTAGCACATCGCTAGTGGTCCACCTCCACCGCCCAACCAGCCCCAGGCCAGAGACAAAGGGCAGAGCGGCCAGGAACCACCGCGCCCGGAGCTGGTCGAGCATGCCGACGCTGCCTCCAGAGCACGCCCTGTCCCTGCTCGCCCAGACCGCCCCTTGGCACCAGCCCGCGCCCACCGCTCCGCCTCGACCTGGAGAACACCCAAGACACCCCCGCTGGCCGCCCAACGCCTCACAGCCACCGCTCGCCGTGGCCACCGCCGCCTCTGCCGCGCAGAGCGCCACGTCACCCAGACCGCGTGCCACCGCCCCTACGGCTGCATTCAATGCCTAGAGCACTGCCAGGGGACAGCACGTCGAGCGCCACCCTCAGCCATGCCTCTACCCCGCTGTAGCCATGTCGCCACTGTCAACTGCCCATCCCGCTCGGTCTCACAGTCGGGCCTATAAAAGGAGCCCTCCCCAGCCTCTCCACTCCACACCATTCCACTCCCCTCACCTCTTTGAACCTCCCCCACCTCTAGCCGGAGCAAGGCGAGCTCTGCCTCGCCGCAATTGGAGCCAGAGCAGCCGCGGCAGGAGAAGAAGGGCGTCGTTGATTGCGACCACCCCAAGCTCCGCCGTGACCACGCCTCGCCTCGCCGACCCCGCTGGAGCCCTGGTATGCCCCCAGTAGACCCCCACCGAGCCGCTAGTGTTCGAGCTCGCCGGCGACCTGTTCGTCGTCGACGACGACCCTCAGCCGTAGATCTCGCTTCTAATCCTACGGCCCACAGCGCGCGTACCGTTTCGTGTGTTAAGTGCCGCTGACAAGCGGGACCCCCTGTCAGCTGAGCTCTGGAATGTTCTTTTTAGTTAAATCTAGTTTATGTCGAGTATTTGAAAATTTAATTCTGTGAGTTTTACAAATCCAAATTCCATGAAACAAATTTTTCCTGAAAGGTATTAAGATGATCTATCAAAGCCCGTTGGGTTTAATTCATTTAGAGTTATAGACCTCTCCTAATAAAAATAAAACGACAGAAGCTTTTGCAACTTGCAACATTTTTATAAAATCAACAAAGTTAGCTTTTGAGTTGATTCCAACTCTCAAAAATCACATTTCACCATATCTATCCAAATATGTAATAATATTAAGGTTTACATGCAGTGACTATGGACTAGTACCAAAACAATGCTATATAGGCATTTCTAGTCACTTTAAATCATTTACTAATGAACTTGAACCAAAGTAATGTTGATCCAACCTTTAAATTTCATTCCCACATGTTAGAATATGTGGTGAGGACATGTGTCCACATGATTCCATATTTTGGTGGTGTATATTAAATTGTAGTTAATATTTCAATGAGTAGAAATTACTTTTCTAAAATAAAAAGGATGAAGCTATTGAAATTTAAAGTTGTGATGTTGTGATGATAATAGATCATCAAATGTGTGTCAGCATACTATTTAGCCTAGTTATGAATTGTGTGGTGATTGTACATTCCCTATGTATTTATAGACGGTAGTACTGACCAAGCTCTCGAGGAGGAGGAGTTCTACCAAGAAGAAGAAGAAGAAGAAGAAGAAGAAGAAAACTTCAACCACTGCACCAACCAAGGCAAGCTACTATTAGCAAGCTTGCACTATCCAAGATTAACCCTTGCAAATTAGTACTTGCAAGTGTAGTACTTAACAAACTAGAATCAAACTAGATGGTTTAGCAAATATGCCCTAAGCATGCTTTGATCACACTCCCTTTTAACTATTAGTACCCCAAGTCTTAGTTACAAGTTTTACCCCTCTTAGGTTATACAAAGTTCTTTACTTTTTTTGAAGGTAGCATAAAAAGTATAAAACTTGACCTATTTAGAACCCTTTAGATGTCATTCCATGGCTTGAGATTGAACCCATCTGTTCCACCTTAGTGAACACTCTTAACTTAGTAGTTTAGAGTAGAACAAAAACTTGAGTCACTTTAGATGGGAAAATTGGTGAAAATGAATTGTGAAAACCTTGGAATGATGAGTCATTCTATTGAGATGTTTTGACATGTGTTGAGAAACAAAAATGGTTGATGATGAGGAAAATGTTGAGGCATGAGCCTAACCTTTTTATAAAACTGATGGTTGGATTCGGATGCGATACGATTCCAAGTTTACCGTACAACCACATTACCTGAATTGGGTAAGGCATAGCTGGAAATTTATATGCATTAGTATTAGTCCCTCATGGGAGAGGTTTGAGCTGAGGCTACCTCTCAATGTTGTCCACCTATGAAGTGCCCAAGATGACTGATGGTCATGGTTGGGAGGCCATGCTCATAGGAGAGGTTCTTATACTAGAGTGTGTAAAGGGAAGGTTATGTTTGATTATCTGCATACTAAGTATGATGATTCAGGGTTATCCCTGACAGATGTATCGAATCTTGTGGTGAAAGTGTACCACCTCTGTAGAGTGTCAAACTATTCGAATAACCGCGTCCGCGGTGATGGACAGTTGGAATGGCCATACTGTTTCGTTGTTAGATGTTTTCTAAATACTTTGAAATGAATGATATATCGTGACTTGACCACAACAGGGTGGTGTTTATGACAATAGTTTCCCAACTTAAGTGATTCTAGAACTTTACTTTATCTTTCTTTGCTTCAGAACCCAGCTTAGGTTTCAAACTTATCTTTATAGTTAAACTAAGATCTAGTACTTTCACTTAGAATTCTACTACTTGTTAGTGGTAGTTTGCGAGTACTTAAAGAGTACTCATGGCTTTTGTCCCTGGCTATTATCATGGCCAGACTATGAAGGAGATTATCAAGATGATGGTCAGCAGGACGGCTATGATAACTTGGACTATCTGCCTTTGTCAGCATTGCCTGTGCCCCTAAAGATGGAACCCACCGCTACGCTATCTTTTATTTCCGCTGCTTGTTGTATTAAGACTGGATCATGAGATCCTTATTTGTGTAAGACCTTATGTATGGTTTGTAATCGATGATGTAATGTGATATCCAATCCGTTATGTCTCGCAAAAATGGTAATCCTAGGATTGCGAGGTATGGCATAACGGGCATCTGGGATTAAAAATCCGGGTGTTGACACTGGAATAGGACAGGTCGCCAAAAGCAGTTGCTCACGTGTACGACCTCATCACTAAGACATGCAAGCAACAGGAAAAGACTACCTCGCAGAGGCTTGAGTCCAACCTGGAGCTTTGTCAGTTAATCCTGAACAGCCGCATAAGGCCAAAATCTCCCCGTGATGAGGGATCCCATACATTCTCCACGGAGCGAAGACGGAGGGAGGCACGCAACAGGACTGACGCCATACCCATATCCTTCGATCACGGAGAAAAGGCTCTTCCTCGCCGGTCACCACCTCCACCACCATCTCAACGTCACGAGGAACCACAGCCACGCCATCGTACAAGCATGCCACCGCCTAGGCGTCCCCATGTCGGCATCGTCATACATGACTAGGGTGAGCAGCCCCAGCATGCCGGAAAGCGCAGCAGCGTCGAAGGGCATAGGAGCAGGTCCCACAAGGAACCGCCACGTCCGACAAGAAAACGTGACATGCGTGAGGAGTCGCAGGAGGGAAACAGCAAGAATGCTAACCCAATGCCCCCACCACCATCATCACCACCTAGCAGCCATCATTGCGGACGACATGGTAGATCTCATAGATCTCGCCACAACTCCCCTCCCCATGATGAAAAAGGGAAGCAACCAGAGCCGTACGACGCATGTTCACGGCTGGACAAGATCGAAGAAGCTTGGGAGCTCCCATACCTTGGGCCACGTTGTTTTGGACCAGTAATACGAGCCACAACCAACCCCTAGGGTCTCCGGATAGACAATACCATCAAACCCTACGAAGGCACCGCTAGACCAATTACATGGTTGCAGGACTACAGCAAAGCGATTCACGTCGCAGGGCAAAACCCTAATGTTGTCGTCAAGTACCTCCCACTTATGCTCACTAGTGGATTGATGACTTCCTGGTGAAATCAATATGCAATTGGTTGGACATGCATGAAGCGTTCACTAAGAACTTCGAGGGCACTGTCGGATACCTACAAAGGTGTGTGCAAGAAAAGGATGAAACCTCTCGTGCCTACCGCTCTCGCTGGCTGGATATGAAAAATTCCTGCACAGGGGTGCACAAACAAACCGCTATGGCCGCCATCATCGTTGGTCTGGAAAAGGGAACTTTGCTCCCGCATACGTTGAAGCGCAAGCAAGACAACAATGAGCTCAACCTCAATGCAATGATCGCCATGGCTAGTGAGATTTCCGCTGCTAATGACAACGCGCGCGGATCGTTGCCGGCAATAGAAATCCCTACCCAGGCTAGGAAGAACAACAATAATAAGCGGAAGAATCCGCCTGAAGAAAAGTAGGCAGCCGACATGGTAGCCGTAGCGTTCGCTAGCAGAGGCAAAGGAGGACATAGTGGACGTGGCTGGGGGACTAGCAATGGCCAGAAGAGGAGTGATTCTACACCCTCAGCGCCCCATGTTCCCCAAACGTATGAAGAGTACCGTGATATGTCGTGTTTCGTCCACCTGGATGCAAACGACAAAGCCACCCACACCAACCGCCAATGCAAATTTGTCAACGACCTCAAGGAAGACCCTAAGTCCGGCTACAAGTGAAGTCGGAAGATTAGACCCCGTGGAAAGGGCAAAGGGAAGAACAAGGAGGAAGAGTCCAAGGAATCAAGTGATATGGATGAAGACGTGGAACCCAAATCTTCCAACAAGGGAGAGGGTAAAGGGAAAACTCCCTTTGAAAAGAAGGCTCCAGTCTACCACAACTTCCTTGGCACTCCCACTGTCCGGGCCCAGAAAACTTCTCTGAGGATACAGATGGCTACCCTTCCTCCGGTTCACTAGTATGTCAGGTGGTCGGAGATTCCAATTACTTGGGATAGGAAGGAACTTCGAGACCTTATCCCAACAGAGGACCAGTATGCCACGGCCATAAACCCTTTGATTGACGACACAGAGTTCACCAAGTGCCTCGTGGATAGTGGAAACAGCATCAACATCATGTACCTGGATACACTACACAAGATGAACTTGACGGAGACCTAACTAAGGAGGAGCAACATCGTGTTCCATGGGGTTGTCCCTGGCCGGCAAATTCCCTGGGCTGCATCACCCTTCTAGTCGCTTTTGGCGATGTTAACAATTACCACCAAGAACGCATGACCTTTGAAGTGGTGCCTTGCAAGAGTGTGTACCATGTCATTTTTGGACGCGACATCTTCCACTCCTTCCTTTCAAGGCCATGCTTTGTCTACAACAAGCTCAAGATACCCGGACCAAATGGCATCATGCTTGTTGACGGAAGCTTCACCAAGGCACGGGAGTGCGAGCTCCGTGAAACCGCCTTTGCCGAAGCAGTTCTCTACGATGAGGAATTCAAGGTGATCCAGAACCAAGTCGATGCCTTGGAGATGATAGCTTTGAAGAAGCAGATCTCTGCTGTCGAACCCGTGTTCAAGGCCGCCATCAAGACCAAGAAGGTGGAACTTGTTGAAGGAGATTCCTCCAAGACCACCGCCATTGGCACGGACCTAGATCCCAAAGAGGAAAGTGCGCTCGTCAAGTTCCTCCGTGAGAATAGGGACATCTTCACCTGGCAACCTACCGACATGAAAGGTGTACCTAGGGAACTTGCCGAGCATAGCTTGAATATTTATCCTAATGCCAAACCATTGAAACAACCTCTATGACGCTTTGGTGGTGAAAGACAAAGGGCTATATGCAAAGTAATAGCTAGGTTACTTAATGCTGGCTTTATCCGATGTGTGGAAAATCCTGTACTTGTCCCCAAAAAGGGAACCAATGAATTAAGAATGTGCATTGATTACACCGGCTTGAGCAAAGCATGTCCAATGGATCCATTTTCTTTGCCTCACATTGACCGAGTCATTAACTTGATGGCTGGCTCAAAACTTCTATGTTTTCTTGATGCCTACTCAGGTTACCACCAAATCCAGATGCGAAAGTCCGACCAAATGGCCACTTCGTTCACCACACCCTACGGCACATATTGCTATGTCACTATGCCCTTTGGGCTGAAAACGCTGGTGCTCCTTACCAGCGGAGAATGCAACATTGCCAACACGACCAAATAGGTCGCAACGTACATGCTTACATGGACGACATCACGGTAATGTCAAATAAATCAAATGATCTTATCGCTGACTTGCAGGAAACCTTCGACAATCTCTGGAAATACAACATGACGCTGAACCCCAAGAAGTGCATCTTATGGGTACCTTTCGGCAAGCTGTTGGGTTTCATCGTTTTGCATCGTGTAATCGCGGTGAACCCAGGGAAAATCAAGGCCATCCTCGACATTAAACATCTGAGATGCCTGAAGGACATACAAAGGCTGATAGGCTGCGTAGCAGCAGTAAGCCGGTTCATCAGCCGACTTGGTGAGAAGGCTATGCTGCTCTACAAGTTTCACAAGAAGGCGGACAAATTCATATGTTAGACAAGGCTGGCGTACACTTCAGGAGTTGAAGAGAATACTCTCCTCCCCACCAATACTTGCAGCACCGGTGTCAAGGGAGCCTATGTTAGTTTACATGGCAGAAACCAACCGAGTTATCAGCATCGTTATCATGGTAGAGCGCAAGGAGCCAACACATGAATATGGAGTTCAGCGACCCGTTGACTATGTAATCGAGGTCCTGATGGAATCCAAACAACGTTACCCGCACTACCAAAAGATAGCTTATGGAGTATTCCTTGCTTCGTGCAAGCTAAGGCATTATTTCCAAGAGCACCCTATCACAGTGGTGAGCAAAGCTCCACTGTCCGACATCATCAACAACAGCGACGCTACAAGAAGAGTGGCAAAGTGGGGCATTCAACTTGCCACCTTTGAAATCACCTACAAGAGATGCGACGCTATCAAATCACAAGCATTGGTGGATTTTATTGCAGATTGGACAGAACTGCCAGAGGACACTCATGTGCCAGACCCAGAGTATTGGATCATGCACTTTAACAGATCAAAGCTACTCAACGGCTAGGGGCTGGTGTATTATTGCAATCACCAATAGGAGAAAATTTGCAATATGTCATGCAGATCCACTTCAACGCTATCAACAACATGGTGGAATATGAGGCCCTCATTCACGGACTTCATGTGGCCAAGGATATTAGCACCAAGCGCATAGTTTGTTGTGGAGATTCCGACTTGGTTGCCCAGTAAGTAGCAAGCACCTCGAGCACGCGGAACCCTATGATGGTGGCATATCGAGACGAAGTAGACAAAATAGCCAAGTGCTTTGACGGCTATGAAGTCAAGTATGTCAAACGGGAGGAGAATGAGACGGCAGATCTGCTATCAAAGCTTGGATCAGCTCGTCGACCAATTCTGCCAGACGTTTCCAGGAGCATTTACGGACCCCATCCATGAAGGGAGCTTACCCTGACAACCCAGATGGAGGGGACTCGTTTGTTAATACAGTAACAGTGACCTCTCCGGCATGGACGAAACCATTCATGGACTATCTACAAGACGGAACTTTGCCCACCAACAAAGTCGAAAGCCGGCACAAGGCTATGTCATCATTGACGACCAGCTATACAAAAGAAGTACCACGGGAATTTTCCTTCAATGCATCTCCCAGCAACAAGGTATTGAAATCCTTAGAGAAATACATCTCAGAGATTGCGGGCATCACGACACTCCCAATCGTTGGTGGCCAAGGCCTTCCGGCAAGGATTCTACTGGCTAACTGCTAAGGCAGACACCGACAAGTTGGTACAAACATGCCTTGGGTGTTAGTTCTATGCAAGACAACCAAGTGTTCCAGCTGAAGAATTGTGAACCATACTGATAACTTGGCCGTTTGCAGTCTGTGGGCTGGACATGGTGGGTCCTTTGCAGACAACACCCTGTGGATTTACACACTTGCTAGTAGTAGTGGATAAGTTCACTAAATGGATTGAAGCTAAACCCATTAGAAAGCTTGACGGGGCAACAACCCTAAAATTTGTTCGGGATCTAGTCGTGAGATTTCGTCTCCCACACAGCATCATCACCGATAATGGACGGAATTTGTCTCTCAGAGAAGTTGAGGAGTACTGCCATGAAAAAGGCATCCACCTTGACCTAGCATATGTGGCACACCCACAGTCAAATGGGCAAGTGTAAAGGGCCAATGTACTAATTCGGCACGGAATCAAGCCACGCTTAGAAGCACCGCTACATAGAGCAGCTGGGGCTTGGGCGGAGGAATTACCATCTGCCTTGTGGAGTTTATGAACAACACCCAACAGATCCACCGGCTTAACTCCTTTCTTCATTGTTTATGGAGAAGAAGCCGTCCTTCCATCCGACATCCTCCACGATGCACCAAGAGTCGCCGCCTATAAGGAGGATGACTCTGAAGAATCCAGATGCCTATATGTGGACCTACTTGAAGAAGAGCTTGTGCTGGCATGCCAGAGATCCTCCGCCTACCAGCAGAAGCTACCTGGCTACCATAGTCGTCGCGTAAAGCATCACTGGTTTAAAGAGGGGGATATGGTGCTTAGACTCAAGAGGAGAAATCAAATAAACTAACCCCGCCTTGGGAGGACCGTTCGTCATAAGCAAAGCATTGCTAAATGGTTCCTATTACCTCGTTGATATTCGCGAGTTGAAAGATAGCCCAAAAAAATTGCAAGCGCACACAACGTGACTCCGATGATGATTACCCGGAGACAGATCGGCCATGGAACATAGCACATCTATGTCCCTTTTACACTTAACATATTTATATTATGTAATAAGTTTCTTATATGATCAATAAAATAAAGCATTTGGTTCACTCATATTCTTTGAGTATTTTACCTCCTTTAGTTGTTCATTTTTGGATCATATAAACCCTTTGTGCGCAAGTTTGCATTTGCACTTGTGAAAATTCTGCCGGGCCGGATTTGTGCAGGCCTGAAGTGCCAGCACAGTGTTGGACCAACATGGGCCTTCTGTAGGCCGAAATAGAATCGGGCATGAAAGTTCGCGGGCCGTTGCTGGCTGCATTTCTAGGCCCATTTCAAACAGAGCAGGACAAAACTGTAACGGGCCATCTTCTTGTTGGGCTCCCCTGATGGGCTGACCCAGTTAGTATTTAGCAGGTCTTAGCTAGGCCTAGATTCTACCACGGTTTCTAGGACCGTTAACGGTGGTAACAGGCCGCTAACGACGGATGTCACGTGGCAGTTTGCATAACGTCAGCCATTAGCGTGGCTGGTGAACAAATCTATGACACAACAAGTTTTCGTGGCTGATGGGTGCGATCCGCCACGGTCGAAAAAAACTGTGGTTACTTCATTTGTGATGGGGCTTTTACCACGAAGGCCATCCATCATGCAAGACTCTTTGGGCACGGAAAACGGGCCTTCAACCATGAAAATCGTCTGTTGTAAAAGCCAACTTTTCTTGTAGTGTAAGACGGGGAAAAGTTACCGAAGATGCTCCTTTCTGCTTGCTTGCATGCCCGAAAGAGCGGAGAATAGGCTACAATTGTGGTGTTCGGAGGTTCGTCAACGGGGGTCCACATCACTCAAAGAACTTATGGGAACATAGGGTGTAGCAATTGCTGCTGCTATTGTCTTCAGAGTGCAGCGCGTGCGGCGTGGTGAGCACGGCGGTGAGCGCGCACCGTAGCGAGCACGGCGGTGAATGGCGACAAGAGGGAGAAGGGGGACATGACTGGGATGTCATGTAGCTCACCCACGGCCTACTTTTGAAGTGAGTATGCTTGGGGACGCGTGGATCACCGTGGTGACTCGTGCTTCGCCAACTCTTGGTACTTTTGGACTCTAGGGAGATTCCGTGGCGACCTCCGGTACAGGGTGATGTAGAGGAAGTAGAGGAACCTCCTAGACTCCTTAGACACCTTCTAGCACAACTCTAACCTTCTACTTCTTGTCTTGTCCAAAATTAGGGTTTGGGGAGGAAGGCATGGCCACGGTGGTTCTGTGGAGAAGAAGAGATGACGGAGAACAGACTAGGCAGGTGAGATCTCGATCTGGAGTTCCTGGGTAGGTAGAGATATAAGGGGGAGGAGGTAGAGGCACATGGGGTAGCTAAAGTAAGGGGAAAGCACATGGTTTTCTCTACCATAAAGAGAGAGGGAAGGAGGGCATCAGGTTGATCTGTTCTCTCATTCTCTTGTTTTTTAGGTAGGAGAGGAAGAGAGGGGACTAGGAAGGAGGTAGGTGGTGGGCGTTTGCTTGGCAAGAAACAAGAAAAGGGGACGTGGTGTCCTTGATTAGAGCTCGTATTAGGATTAGGATTAGTGGATTAGGTGCTATAGTGTAAGGTGGCCATGTATGTGTTCTATAGTGTAAGGTTTTATTTAGTTTATTGTTCCTTTTATTTGAATAAAAATATATCAAAACCAAGAAAAACATCAAATAGGGGTAAAGATGAAAGAAAGGAAGCTTGCATGATGTGGTGGTAAAAACCATCACATTTCTACTAGCATTTGAAATCTAGACATTCCGAAAAACCAATCAAGCTTCCTCTCATGAGTTCATTTAGGAAAGGTATATTTAAAACAAGAGGACCAATAATAGTGTGTATAAGCCACTGTGGTTTATATGGCCTCATTAAATCAAATGTACTTAAATCTTGAGTAAATCCATGATAATAAGGTAAGGAGGAATTCTACATTACATGGCATGTAAAGATGGCCATGCATGAATAGAATTGGAACCACCCGAAATTATATGAGGTAGAATTAAATGCCAAGAGAAATATCTATACGCTCAAATATATATAGGGATGGTAGAATTAATGGGCAAGTTAAACCCACATGGATCCAAGCAAGATAGTATGGTGTGATGGAGGAAGATACATGCCCTCAACTAAACTTGGGCACCATTGACATTTATCAAGAACCAAATACATTATATCAAGAGGCAATACATTTATTAAAACAAATGCATATGAAGGGAAAACCAAAGGAAAGGGGTTTTAATATGATGCTCAAATGCAAGGTGGCATGGTGACATGAGCATGATATTATGCAATGCAACAAATGACATGTATGAAGTAGCACTATAAAGAATAAACTAAGTAGCATTACAATTGTTAGACAATTGGGATGCTAGAAAAAAGATAATTTCTAAACAGTTCTATAGAGACACGCTACAACATCCGCCCAACCAGATATGGACAAACGCTCGTTAATTAGTAACAACAGTTATATAAGAAACATAAATAAATATGACTCACTCTCCTTCTTGACTACCGACGAGAAGGCACAAGAACATCCCATTCATTGGCAATTTTATTAACTATTCCATGAGTGTTACACTATTTAGTAGTCATATCTTAGTCAAATTAAAGGCGGTACCTTAGTTATGCTTATCCATGATCGAGAAACTCTGCTCCAGGTTGGACATAACCGTGGACATGACTTTCAAAAATATTTACCCTATAGGGGTGCACAAATAACAACACACACACGATCAACCTCTAGAAGAACCAAATAAAAAGAAGTGAGGCCTCACGAAAATGCATTCACAGGATTCAAAAAATATTTTAGGGGGCCACCCCACTAAGATACCCGCAATGAAGTTGGCCGGCTTCGAGATGGACCCAGGGTTTTTGTCAATTGATGTAAACGAATAGGAACCCAAAAGTGTGACTAGGCTTGTCGATACCACGAAAACATTCCACGTTCCAAAATAGTACAGGCACTCAATGCACAATCGTAAATAAAGAAGTAAACCATGGCATAAGTATAGGATAGTAATAAAGCACCAAAATACTTTATGGTCCCAAGAAATAAAATTCAAATCAAACTCAGGCGAAGGGGGATTCATAGAGTCTCTCGAATGTGGATAGTGCGAATAGTCAAGGAACAGGAATCAAGTACTCATGGTCCTACGAGACACAAGTGAGCGTGGAAGAACCAAATGACAACTATTTGTTGGGTTCGCAGCATAGATACCAAAAAATTCCTACGATGGGAACTACTATACGCCAAGATCTATCTACTAGATACAAGCAACGGGTGGATATACATCCATAGAGAACATACCCTCGAAGAACAACAAAGCTTTGTTAACGACATGGAACTCGTGGATGATGTAGTGAAACGCTTGTCGATCTCAAGATCACGTGGAAGTCCTAGTGCCACAAATCAGCAGCGCATCCATCCTCGCACACACATTCAGGACACCAAACAACCTCCACCTCCTCGCTCCAGCGATGCAGCGGAAGCAACAACTCCTTCTAGATGAAATGCCACCGGGAACATGTATCTCGCTAATCCGAGACCATGGGGGAATAATTCTAGAGGGGGAGAGAGATCCTTCACGAGGAGGTGTACTTTGTGAGGGAGGAGAGGGGGCCTTCTATAGGAGAGGGGGATCCTCCCCTCCCATGGCCGGCTCCCATAGGGGTGCCCCCACATCTTTCGTTAGTTCAACACTTTTTGATTTGCGCAACAGAAGGTCTTAGAACAAATTTGTCTTTACCTGCTGGTCTGTTTTGACAGATTTCTGCCATTTTCTGCATTTGCTTCTTGTTGGTTCCTCTTTGAATTCTTTTGGGGAATTGAGATTTTTGTGGGAAGTGCTACAGTAGCTAGTGTTATACTGGAAGTTTATTGGTGTTGTAACAGAATCTAAAGACTTATTATCTTGAGTGCACTATTGTTGCTAATAAAGATTGTGTGAAGTTTTGTATGAAGGAAAAATTTCAGGTGTATGAAAGGAATGAGTAATGAGATGAAAGATGGACTAAATCTCAAGCTTGGGGATGCCACGCCTGTCACCCCAGGAAATATCCAAGAAGTACAAGCGTCAAATCTTGGGGATGCCCAAGGTATCCCCTTCTTTATCAATAAAAATCCCAGGTTTCTTCCAAACGCTTCATTTTTATTGTTTCATGCACAGTTGTGTTGTTCTTGGAGCATCTTCTTTTTCGTTTTCGTTTTCGTTTTTTGTTTGCTTGGTTTTCTTAATTTGCTGAATAAGTTGGTCAGACCCCCTCTTTCATGCATTGGTTTTCAAATAGTTTGGTTTGGTTTGGAAAAGAGTAGGAAAGTTCATGCTTAAGTGGTAAAAAGAGCTCGTTTATGGCCCATGCTTTGTCATGCCATGCTTGATAATTTTTTGGCTTTATGCTTAGTATTCTTTGTTGTAGCATGACTTGTTATAAACAATTGAGATTGCTTAATGTGCATTGGATGAATCATGCATTGTTTTAGCATATTAAAGCATAGTATAGTGGTATTCTCCTTTGATGCTTTATTTGGGTTGACTTGGCGCATGCTCACACCATGTTATGACTATCTCAAGTCACCATAGCCTTTATGATCCTTTAGTTTTCAACTTGTAGTATCACTTTATGCTTTGCTCAATAATGTATTGTCGCTCTGCATGATTATGGCCATTATTGATCTCTTAGTTTGTCGCTCCCAGTCTTTTGCTAGCCTCCACAACCAAGTATGAGTTCAACTCATGCATCCAACTCCCTAAACCAAGTTATTCCAAAGAGTCCACCATACCTACCTACTAGCATATGCTATTCCACGTATGTTCATGCTTTTGTTTACCTTCCAAATTAAATTTGTTATGAGAAAACTAGTGATTAAAGCTCTCACGAACTTGATGGCACACTTTACTTTCTGCATTTAATAAACTCGAAACATTGGGTCCTTCTTTGTTGCGTATATGCTTGTGCTTTATAAGTTGAAGTTAGCAGAACCATGTATCATGGGGAACGCTTTCAACATTGCACTTGTACTTTTTACCCCGTTGATATCATGTTATTTTGCTTATGGATCTCGGCGGTGTGAAATAAAAGTGGAACTTGTAAGATCATGGAGTTTGTATGTGTGTTAGAGGAAGGCCTGGGCCGCTAGCCTAAGCCATGCCTAATCATGGTGGAAACTTGCAGCATCACCATAATGAGCACTGTATGAAGCATCCTCAATAAAAATCTATGTAAATAGCAAATAAAAATTTCACTGAGATGCTCATTGTCTGCTTGCCTTGTCATTTTGATAATGGGATAGCTCCTGTATCATGTGCAAGGGGTACCCCGTTGGCGGTTCTTTATGATACACATGTACTTACAATGACAAGAGCTTACTTGTGACTAAAGTTGAGTAGCATGAGGTTCGGTCTTCATAAGTAAGGGGCATGAGATTTTGTTTTATAACTTGTCAAGCATATCCTCTTAGTTGTGTCACTTTAACCTTAATCACCTTCAAGATGCTTATGATAGGAGCAATGAGAGCTGAAAGCTAACAAGTACCATAATTTTTGGAAGCTCTTTATGAGACTTGAATCCCTACTTCCTTCTATGAAGGCCTTTCTTCCACTATTACATTGAGTCTCCACCTTCTACCTTTATGCACTTACTTTGAGAGCGTAGTGGCCATTCTTAGTTCTATGTGCATTATCCCAAGACTTGTTGATTGATGCATACCTTGATATTGCTTGTTTTAAACTATTTGTATCTAGTCACTCTTATGAACTTTGAAGGTGTCCTATGCATTTATATTTGCTACTCTATGAGGGACAAGCTGAATACTATTATGCTATGTTTTCTTTATGTGAAACAAACAAACGTCTTGCAAAGCATTGTTATTCATGAATCTTTTGTTTTTGCCTTTTCATGTTGCATCATAGTTTCTTTGTCTTATTGCTGGAACTTTGTCTTTCATGTTATGATTGAAGTACTATGATCCCAGCTTAGAATGTTTTACAAGTACTTTGATCAAGTTTATGATGGTGCATGTCACCTCAAAAATGATTCTTTCTTTTTATCACTTACCTACTCGAGGACGAGCAGGAGTTAAGCTTGGGGATGTTGATACATTGCAAATGTATCTATAATTTTTAATGTTCCATGCTTGATTTTATATACTTTCTTGTGTTTTATCCACACTTTGGAGTACTTTTCATATGATTTCTTGGACTAACCTATTAACAAGAGCCACAGTGCCAGCTGCCTGTTTTCTACTGTTTTTGGTTCCAGGAAGTCAGAAAATGAATATTCTTGGACTTGGACGAGAAAAAAGCCAAAGTCGCTATTTTACTGGAAGTGATCTGGAGCCAGAATATGAGACGGAGAGGGGCTGGGGCCCAGCCACACCACCTGGCCGCGCGGCCAGGCCTGGCCCGTGCGAGGGGGTGGTCTGGCCGACCCCAACACCCCCTCGGCCTCTCCTTACGCATATATATTGCCTTCGATACAAAAACCCTAAGTACCCGATCAAAAATCCATGAAAGAGCCCATCGCCGGCGTCGTCTCCATCCCTAGATCAGGAGGGATCTGAAGCTCTTCCCGGTACCCTGCCGGAGAGGCGAATTCACCCTAGAGGCCTTCTTCATCATCATGCAAGCCTCCGGTCTGATGCGTGAGTAGTTCATCTCTGGACTACGGGTCCATGTAGTAGCTAGATGGCTGGTTCTCCTCCTTTGCGCTTTCATGTTTATATCTTGTGAGCTCCGTTCATGATCAAGATCATCTATTTGTAATTCTGCATGTTGTGTTTGTGCGGATCCGATGGATATTGAGATGCTATTTCAGATTGATTATTGATTCTATCATGTCTTTGTTATTTGTGATCTTGCATGCTTTCCGTTGTTAGTAGCTATCATGGCCAAGTAGATGCTAGCAACTCCAAGAGTTAGTATTTATCCTCGATAGTGGGTTCATGCCTCTGGTAATCTGGGGAAGTGACAGAAATCTCTAAGGTACTAGATGTGATGTTGCTACTAGGGAGAAAACAACAATCCTTTGTTCATAGAACAATCGTATTGTTTACTTTACACGCAATTCGTAAAGCAATAATATGTTGCTTGCAACTTAATACCGGAGGGGGTTCAGATGATAACCTGAAGGTGGATTATTAGTCATAGATGCAGTTGGATGGCGGTCTATGTATAATGTTGTAATGCCCAATCAAGTCTCAAAGGATTCAAGATGATTAGTATATGCATGTATTGCTTTCTCGATGTTTGTCAATTGCGCCGCTGTAATTTGTTCACCCAACATGTTATCTATCTTAAGGAGAACCACCTCTAGTGAACTATGGACCCCGGTCCTTTCTTTTACATTCAATCTACAATCAAGGTGTTTACTCCTTTGTGTTTACTTTCTGCAAACTATTACTTCCTTCCATTCGATACATTTAATCCTTTGTTTTCAGCAAAACCGGTGAGATTGACAACCTCATCGCAACTTGGGGACAAAGTTCTATGGTTGTGTTGTGCAGGTCTCCACGTTGCTACTAGCACCGGTAGTGCGCCCTTCCAAGGCTCAGCTAGCAACACCTTTGGGGTGTTTCCTTGCTCCTACTGGTTCGATAACCTTGGTTTCATAACTGAGGGAAACTTACTTATGTGCTCATCATACCTTCCTCTTGGGGTTCCCCAACAAGCTCATCATTCACGAGACATCACCCGTCTATAAGAAACATATCCTTAGTTCTTCTTAAGTACTAAAGGATATTCTTGACCGCTATCCAGTGTTCTGAACTTGGATCAGATTGGTACCTACTAGTCAAACTAATAGCATGTGCCACATCCAGTCTTGTACATAGCATGGCATACATTATAGATCCTATGGCTGAAGCATAGGGGATCTTATCCATTGTCTCTCTTTCTTCCACCGTAGCCAGACTTTAAGTCTTACTCAATGTCTTGCCTTGCAACATAGGTAAGTACCCCTTCTTAGTTCCGTCCATATTAAACTTCTTTAATATCTTATCAAGGTATGTACTTTGTGATAGCCCAATTAGGCGCCTTGATCTATCTCTATAGATCTTAATGACTAATATATATGACATTTCACCAAGATCCTTCATCGAAAATTTGTTGTTTAGATAACTTTTAATAGTTTTCAAAAGATCTACATCATTTCCAATCAATAAT
Organism: Avena eriantha; assembly: GCA_910589775.1. Taxonomy (NCBI): domain Eukaryota; kingdom Viridiplantae; phylum Streptophyta; class Magnoliopsida; order Poales; family Poaceae; genus Avena; species Avena eriantha. The sequence goes on from OU342746.1 coordinate 19,774,962, forward strand.
ATGTCATCCACATATAATATCAGAAATGCCACATTATTCCCACTCACTTTCTTGTAAATACAAGCCTCTCCATAAGTTTGGACAAATCCAAACTCTTTGATCACCTCATCAAAGCGGAGATTCCAACTCTAGGATGCTTGCTTCAGTCCATAGATGGATCCATGAAGCTTGCATACCTTATCAGCATCCTTAGGATTTACAAAACCCTTAGGTTGTATCATATACAACTCATCTTTAATATTACCATTTAGGAACGCAGTCTTGACATCCATCTGCCATATTTCATAACCGAAATATGCAGCAATTGCTAACATAATCCTAACCAACTTTAGCATCGCTACGAGAGAGAACGTCTCATCTTAGTCAACTCCTTGAATTTGTCAAAACCCCTTTGCGACAACTCAAGCTTTCTAGATGGTCACATTACCATCAGCATCTGTTTTTCTTTTGAAAATCCATTTATTCTCAATGGCCTTTCGGTCATGAGGTAAGTCCACCAAAGTCCAAACTTGGTTTTCGTACATGGATTCCATCTCATATTTCATGGCTTCTAGCCATTTGTTGGAAATTGGGCTCATCATCTCTTCTTCATACATCGTAGGGTCATCTATTTCATCAACCATGAAATTCATAACATGATTTTCGTACAGTTTAGGAGCTCACGTGTCCTGCTTGACCTGCGAGGTTTGGTAGTGTCCTCTTTCGGAGTTTCATGATCATTATCATTAGTTCCCTCTTCATTCTGTGAAGTCAACTCTAGAAAAATTTCTGGTGCACCGCCACTCGTCATTTCATGAAGAGAAAGTTCAATAACCTCTTTGAGTTTTACCTTCCGACTACACATGCCTTTTGGGAGAAACTCTTTCTCTAGAAAGGATCCATTCTTGGAAATGAAAACCTTGCCCTCGGATCTGTGATAGAAGGAATACCCAATTGTTTCTTTAGGGTAGCCTATGAAGATGCATTTTTTCCGCTTTGGGTTCGAGTTTATAAGGTTGAAGTGTCTTCACATAAACATCGCAACCCCAAACTTTAAGAAATGACAGCTTATGTTTGTTTCCAAACCACAAAACATACGGTGTATTTTAAACGGATTTAGATGGTGCCCTATTTAAAGTGAATGCAGCAGTTCTAGTGCATAACCCCAAAATGATAGTGGCAAGTTAGTCAGAGACATCATAGATCGAACAATATCCAATAAAGTACGATTACGATGTTTCGGCACACCATTACATTGTGGTGTTCCGGCAGGTGTGAGTTGTGAAACTATTCCACAATCTCTCATGTGTGTGCTAAACTCGTAACTAAGATACTCACCTCCACGGTCAGACCGCAGAAATTTAATCTTTCTATTACGATGATTTTCCACTTCATTGTTAAATTCCTTGAACTTTTCAAAGGTTTCAGACTTGTGTTTGATCAAAAAGATATACCTGTATCTACTCAAATCATCCATGAAAGTAACAAAATAATGATATCCACCTCGCGCCGACACACTCATTGGACCACATACATCTGTATGTATGATTTCCAATAAATCTATCGCATGTTCCATTGAACCGGAAAATGGCGTTCTAGTCATCTTGCCCATAAGTCATGGCTCACACGTATCAAATGAATCCAAATCAAGAGATTCCAAAAGTCCATCAGAATGGAGTTTCTTCGCGCGTTTAACGCCAATATGACCTAGACGGTAGTTCCACATATATGCAGATATATCATCATCAAGTTTAATCCTTTTAGCATCAACATTATGAATATATGTAACAATATTATCGAGATCCAATAGAAATAAACCATTCATCACAGGTGCATGACCATAAAAGATATCATTCATATAAATCGAACAACCATTGTTTTCAGATTTAAATGAATAACCGCTTGACAACAAACATGATCCGGATACAATGTTCATGCTTAGCGCAGGCACCAAATAACAATTATTAAGATTTATAACTAATCTCGACGGTAGGTGGAGAGGTAGCGTTCCGACAGTGATCACATCAACTCTTGATCCATTGCCGACACGCATCTTGACCTCACCCCTTGCTAGCTGTCGCTTGTTTCGCAGCCCCTGATTCGAGTTACATATATTAGCAACCGATCCAGTATCAAATACCCAGGTGCTACTACGAGTACTTGTCAAGTACACATCAATAACATGTATATTAGATATACCTTTGTTTGCCTTGCCGGCCTTCTTGTCCGCCAAATACTTGGGGCGGTTGCGCTTCCAATGGCCAGTCCCCTTACAATAATAGCACTTGATATCAGACTTAGGGCCATCTTGGGATTTCTTTTCAGGTGCGGCAACAAATTTTCCACCCGTCTTTCCCTTCTGCTTACCCTTCTTGTCTTTCTTAAAACCGGTGGTCTTATTGATCATCAACACTTGATGTTCTTTCCTAATCTCCACTTATGCAGTTTTAAGCATTGACAGAAGCTCGGGGAGAGACTTCTTCATGCCTTGCATATTTTAGTTCGTCACGAAGCTCTTGTAGCTAGGTGGAAGAGATTGGAGAACATGATGTATGCCTAAGTCAATGGGAATCATTATTCCCAAGGACAGAAGCTTATCCACGTACCGAGACATTTTTAGTACGTGCTCACTAACGGAGTTGTTCTCTTCCATCATGCAGTTAAAGAACTTTTCAGAAGCATTATAACTCTCTACGGCAGCATGGGTATCGAAAATCATTGTCAATTCAACCATGGTATCAAAGACATTGCCGTTTTCAAAACGCTTTTGAAGTTTCGGCTCTAGCTCATAAAGTATGCTGCAATGTTGTGGTATTGCCAACGAGTATGCCATGGAGGGGTCCTCACAGTGCGTGTTCAGAGACATGGGGTAAGGCGGAGAGTTGGTGGGTGAGAGGTAACACAACTTACCCAGGTTCAAGTCCCAGAATGGTGGCAGAACTCTACTCCTGCTATAAATCACTATAATGGCAATATGCCGAGTTACAGAGATAGGTTCGTTGTGCGAGGTGTTGCATGTTGTATGTAGCAATCTAAGAGGTTTTCTGCCCTAAAGGCTACCACATGCCGGCTTATAAAGGTGCCAAGAACTAGGGTTTATAGGGAAAGGTCCTTGTCAGACAAGGTAAAGAGTCCTACATTAATACGAACTAGTCTACCATGTCTTGTACTCCAAGGCTCCGAGTATGTCAGTGACTCCTGCATAGCCTTCTTTTATCCGGCATGGGCCTCCCTTCAGGAGCCCTCTAACTGGGCTGCCCAGTAGGCCATAGGCCTTGCTACCAACTATGGGCCACCCTGGTTAGGCGGATTGGTGACATGCTATGAGGATACCCATATAGCATATCCCCAATAGTAGCCTAGAGGACATTGAAATCTTGTGTCGTCTCGCTCGTTGATCTCCGAGTATCCCGTCTATGTGATCCTGGCACTTCGTCAAGCAATATATCAAAGGTCTCCCAAAGAACCCTCAATCCTCTCCGGCTTCGCAATGTAGCCAGAGATTCCTTGAGTCTTTGTTTCCAGAGTCGTAAAATCCCCGTCTTCGATGGAATCTTTAGATATGACCCTTCACTGCAACTATCAGGAGGATGACGTAGGGTACAGCCTACATTACCTCGAAACTCATAGAAACAGAGAGTTAATCATCAGTTATTTTCACACGCGCAAAATCTAAAACGGTGGAGCGGCAAAAAAGGAGGACGTGGCGAAATTACCACGCACGTTCACTTCCACGTCGGCAACGTTCCATCCATTAGATCTCTTTGCACGAATCTTGAGGCGGGGCCTATATATTTTCATCGCGGTCAATTTATTTCTCTTTTACCCGCATTCGTCTTCTAGCCTTCGTCTTCCTCTAGTCGCATGACCGTTCGAGCTCTTTTGTGAAAACCCTAACTAGACCCCTTCTTTCCTCCACCTTCTCCCCGTTGTAATGGCCTCGAGCAGCTCCATCCCTACATCGGCGGTGACCCCTGAGGCTACCTTCGAGCCATCTTAGGGAGTGACCATCCCGCCGGAGGGGGTGGTTGTCCCTGTCAACGCCATCGTGGAGAACACAGGCGATGACCAAGAACGAGCGGCACCCGAAGCTGTAGAAGAAGAAAACGACTCCCATAAGGGGTGTGGAGAGGCTTTGATCTCTCCGCCAAATATTTGCAGGAGCTGGTCGCCGAGGGGTATCTCCCCGTGGCGAAGGAATTGGTCTGGCGGGCGGCACCGACCGGCGAGGTGGGTCCTTCTCCCCAAGCCGGAGAGAAGGTATACCTCAAGGCCCAGCTGGTGCGAGGCGTAAGCCTGCGAGTCTCTAACTTCTTCTTGGATATCCTCCGGCACATTCGAGTACCCCCCCACAACCTTGCTCCCAACAACATTCTAGTCCTTAGCAACTTCGTTGCCTTGTGCGAAGGATACCTAGGCATAAAACCTAGGTTAGATCTGTTTGTATATTTCTTTACCATTAAGAGAGAATCCGTAGAGTCCAAGGACGAATTGCAGATCTACGGAACCATTAGCTTCAAGATCTGTCCTAGTCGGCGCTTCCCCGACATCGTAGGGCATGAGTCCTGCAAGAGCTGGTAGCGCACATATTTCTACGGCCCAGACATCCCTCTGCCTGACTGCCTAAAGACTTATCCCTACTTTCTTGATGGAGTTGCCACCGAGGTGCCCGCATGGCAGACCCTAGCCTCCCTTCCCTCCGACGATGATGTCAATCGTGCCGTAAGGCGGATTGAATGGCTCGTAGACGGAGGTCTGAAGGGCTTGGATCTTGCCATGTGCTGGTTCGTTAGGCGGATCCAGCCTTTGCAGCACCGCACCGAGTTGATGTGGAGATATACTCAAGACGGTAGGGATCCCATGCGAATTTTGCGGGATAACTTCTCTACTGGATCCATCAAACTCCGGCTAAAATATATCGTCAGGATGAAAGACAGGAAGCGCGGCTTCAAGATTACCTACGATATGTTTGATTGTGACAAGTGCCCAGAGTTAGCTTTTGTTTCCTTTGTTGCTCGTTATATACTCTAAGGTTTTTCCGACTTGAAGTTGTCCATCTAACACTCCTTTTCCTAGATGATGACCTTGGACACGGATTAGATTGCCTCCTAGGACTATGATAAAGCTGAAGGATATCCAGGTGGTGTCTGACGACGACGCCCCCAAGGATCAACCAGCTCCGGCAGCGCGAAAGCGGAAGAGCTACACCTGTAACGTTGTTGCCGAGGCCAAGAAGAAGAAATCAGAGAGTGGAGTCTCCAAACGATCCACTGCCTCATTAGAGGCGGAGAAGAAGAAGAAATCCACCAGCATTCCCATCACCAGGGCTCCTGCCGTGGAGTAAGTACTTTCATTCTTCGGCTTGTATTTTTCAGCTCATACCTTTTTTCAACTTTTGTACTTATACTTTGTACGTTTCAGGAGGAAAGCCGGTGTTAGTTTGAATCGATCCTCCAAACATGCTGGAGAGTCAAAAGACATTCGTGACATGGTGACCAGGGACGTGGCCGCCAAGCCTTCTCCCGCTACTACGCCCCCTACTCCCGCCGCCAAGCTTTCTGCTGGCCCCGCTAGGACTTCATCCCCCGTCATCCCTGAGATCTCCGCCATCGAAACAGTTGTCAATCCAATTCTTGATATCTCAGGCTTTGTCGAGGCAAACGTTGCTCCCAGTGGCCAGGCGACGTAGGAGAACACTTCCTCTAAACTGGCTGAAGCTTCGGCTAAGGATGCCACTGAGAAAGGGAAGTAAGTGGTAGAAGAGGTTGATGTGGAAGCAGCAATCCAGGGGAGAGCCTTTGAGCCATCCTCTGCCTTGAAGATGCAAGAGACGGCTAGGGCATCATCCATTCCTCCGGCTTCAACTTCTCCATTGGATGCGACTCCTCCGACGTTGTGCATGGATGACCTCATCTTGGAGGCCAACGCAATTTATAACAATGCCTGAACCTTCCATGATCCTTATGCTCATTTGGCCAACAATCTTAGGTTCATTGCCATCGTAATTCTTTTGATCTTCACTTCTTTTTTATTTGTAATGTATCCCACTGTAGCCCCCGATCTCTTAGGCAAAAAATCAATAGTTTTGGCCTCAGTGCTCTAAAGAACTAAGTCTAAAACTTGTCCATGTAGCCCCCGAGCGTTTAGTTGAAACTAGAAAGTTCCAACTAGATGCTCTAGAGAAACTAGCTTATTTTAAAATCTTATACTGTAGCCCCCAAGCGTTTAGCTGAAACTTGAATAGTTCCAACTAGATGCTCTAGATAAACTAAGCATTTTAACATTTTGTGTAGAATGAGAATAATCGGAGGATAGCCGCCAATGAGAGGTTTGCAGCTCTGCGGAAGGAACTCGACCTTGAACAAGGTAAAACAGCTTTCCTGAAGCAACATATCAAAAATAGCCAGAATATGTTTCTTGTAACAGCTCCCTGCTTTTATTCATGGATTCATTTCTTCCGTGTTCTTATAGAACTTTCTGATTTCCATCTTACAGAAGCCATTGCCAAGGCTAAGAGAATCGTCGAGGAATCCAAGCATATCCAGGAGCTCGATGATGAGAATAAAATTCTGAAGAAGGACATGGCTGATGCCGTCGAGTGCCATGAAGCAGCAATGAAGGTGCTGCAAGAATATGCTGACTCCGAGATGTAGCGCCTGAAAGACGAGATTGCACAGCTCAAGGAACAGAACCAAGCTTTCAAAGAGCAAAACACTAGGAACCTTGAGGTGTACAAGACAGTCCATAAGGAGTGGGATGCATTGGCGAAGTCATGCACACAAGCAGAGACGAGCATCTTCGGTAACCTTTCTCCGTCTTGGTCACTTCTGTAATTTCGACGATTTTTTGATTGGTTTATACGCATGGTCCTTGTTTCTTTTGCAAACCATAACCCCTATTGGCTTAGACATCTTGGGTGAAGGTGCTCCATCCCTCAAGGAGCGCATGATTCTTGTAGCACAGAACTATGCTCTTAGGTGATGATGCTTAATAACACCATCAAGAACCCAAGAACAAAATCGCCGGCTTTGCTTTCTGAAAGTCACTACTCCGGAATCCACATAAAAACTTCAAAAAACGTGTAGATCAGAAAACTTAAGCTAACGCCCATAGGTGGAATTTTCACAAGTGCAAATGCAAACTTGCGCATAAAGGGTTTATATGATCCAAAAATGAACAACTATAGGTGGTAAAAGACTCAAAAGATATGGAACCAAATGCTTTATTTCATTGATCATATAAGAAACTTATTACATAATATAAATGTGCTAAGTGTAAAAGGGACGTAGTTGTGCTATGTTCCATGGCGGTCTGTCTCCGGGTAATCATCATCGGAGTCACGTTGCTTGCGCTTGCGATTTTTTGGCCTATCTTTCAACTTGCCAATATCGACGAGGTAATAGGAACCATTGGGTAATGCTTTTCTTATGACAAAAGGTCCTTCACAAGGCGGGGATAGTTTGTGTGATTTCTCCTGCTTGAGTCTAAGCACTAGATCTCCCTCTTTAAACGAGTGATGCTTTACATGGCGACTATGGTAGCCACACAACTTCTACTGGTAGATGGCGAATCTCTGGCATGCCAGCACGTGCTCTTCTTCAAGTAGGTCCACAGATAGTTGTCTGGATTCTTCAGCGTCATCTTCCTTGTAAGCAGAAACTCTTGGTACATCGTGGAGGATGTCGGATGAGAGGACTACTTCTGCTCCATAAACCATGAAGAAAGGAGTCAAGCCGGTGGATCTGTTGGCTGTTGTTCATAAACTCTATGAGACAGATGGTAGTTCCTCCGCCTAGGCTCCAGCTTCTCTACGTAGAGGTGCCTCTAAGCGTGGCTTGATTCTGTGCAGAATTAGTCCATTGCCCCTTTCAACTTGCCCATTTAACTATGGGTGTTCCACAAATGCTAGGTCAAGGCGGATACCTTTCTCATGACAATACTCCTCAACTTCTCCGAGAGATAAATTTCTACCATTGTCGGTGATGATGCTATGTGGGAGACCCAATCTCACTAATAGAACCCGGACAAATTTTAGGGTTGTTGCCCCATTAAGCTTTCTAATGAGTTTAGCTTCAATCCATTTTGTGAACTTATCCACTACAACCAGCAAGTGTGTGAATCCATAGGGTATTGTCTGCAAAGGCCCCACCATGTCTAGCCCCCAGACTGCAAACAACCAAGTTATTGGTATTGTTCGCAATTCTTCGGCTAGAACACTTGGTTGTGTTGCATAAAACTGACACCCAAGACATGTTTGTACCAACTTGTCGGTGTCCGCCTTGGCAGTTATCCAGTAGAATCCTTGTCAGAAGGCCTTAGCCACCAACGATCGGGGAGCAGCGTGGTGCCCGCAATCTCCGAGATGTATTTCTCTAAGGATTTCAATACCTTGCTGTTGGGAGACGCATCGAAGGAAAACTCATGTGGTACTTCTTTTGTATAGCTGGCCGTCAATGATGATGTAGCCTTTTCCTCTGCGTAGTATTTGCCAACTTTCGACTTCATCGATGGGAAATTTTTCGTCTTGTAGATAATCCATGAACTGTTTCGTCCAAGCCGGAGAGGTCACTATTATTGTATTAATAAATGAATCCACTCTATCCGGGTTGTCAGGGTCCGCTCCCTTCATGGATGGGTTCCATAGCACTTGGCTAGTTCGTCTACTTCGTCTCGATATGACGCCATCATAGCGTTCCGCACGTTCCATGTGCCAGCTACTTGCTGGGCAACCTAGTCGGAATCTCCACAGCAAACTATGCGCTTGATTCCAATATCCTTGGCTACACGAAGTCCATGAATGAGGGCCTCATACTCCGCCATGTTGTTGGTAGCCTTGAAGGGTATCTACAGGACATATTGCACCTTTTGCCCTATTGCTGATTGTAATAATACACTAGCCCCGAGCCATTGAGTAGCTTCGATCCGTCAAGGTGCATGATCCAATACTCTGGCTCTGGCACATGATTGTCTTCTGGCAGTTCTATCCAATCTGCAAGAAATTCCGCCAATGCTTGTGATTTGATAGCGTCACGTCTCTTGTAGGTGATTTCAAAGGCGGAAAGTTCAATGCCCCACTTTGCCACTCTTCCTGTAGCATCACTGCTGTTGATGATGTCGGATAGTGGAGCTTTGCTCACTATTGTGATAGGGTGCTCCTGGAAATAATGCCTTAACTTACGGGAAGCAAGGAAAACTCCATAAGATCTCTTTTGTTAGTGCGGGTAACGCTACTTGGATTCCGTCAATACCTCGCTTACATAGTAAACGGACCGCTGAACTCCATACTCGTGCGTTGGTTCCTTGCGCTCCACCACGATGACGATGCTGATTACTAGGTTGGTTGCCGCCATGTAAACTAACATAGGTTCCCTTAGCACTGGTGCTGCAAGTATTGGTGGGGAGGAGAGTATTCTCTTCAACTCCTGAAGTGTTGCGTCAGCCTCGTCCGTCCATGTGAATCTATCTGCCTTCTTGAGCAACTTGTAGAGCGGCATAGCCTTCTCACCAAGTCGGCTGATGAACCGGCTTACTGCTGCAACACAGCCTGTGAGCCTTTGTATGTCCTTCAGGCATGTTGGGCGTTTAATGTCGAGGATGGTCTTGATTTTCCCCGAGTTCACCTTGATTCCGCAATGCAAAACTATGAAACCCAACAGTTCGCCGGAGGGTACCCTGAAGACGCACTTCTTGGGGTTCAGCATCATGTTGTATTTTCGGAGGTTATCGAAGGTTTCCTGCAAGTTAGTGATAAGATCATTTGATTTCTTTGACATTACAGTGATGTTGTCCATGTAAGCATGTATGTTGCGACCTATTTGGTCATGTAGGCAACGTTGCATCGTCCGCTTGTACGTAGCACCAGAGTTTCAGAACCCAAAGGGCACCGTGACGTAGCAATACGTGCCATAAGGTGTGGTGAACGAAGTGGCCAATTGGTCCGACTTTCGCATCCCGATTTGGTGGTATCCTGAATAGGCATCGAGAAAACACAAAAGTTCCAAGCCAGCCGTCGAGTCAATGACTTGGCCAATGTGAGGCAAAGAAAACGGATCCTTCGGACATGCTTTGTTCAAGCCGGTGTAATCAACGCACATTCTTAATTAATTGGCTCCCTTTTTGGGGACAAGTATAGGATTTGCCACCAATCGGGTGCAAATAACTTCTCGGATAAAGGCAGCCTTAAGTAACGTAGATATTTCTTTGCTTATAGCCCTTCATCTTTCATCACCAAAGCATCGTATAGGTTGCTTCACCGGTTTGGCATTAGGATCAATATTCAAGCTGTGCTCGGCAAGTTCCCTAGGTACACCTTTCATGTCGGCAGGTTGCCAGGCAAAGATGTCCCTATTCTCACGGAGGAACTCGACGAGCGCGCTTTCCTATTTGGGATCCAGGTCCGTGCCAATGGCGATGGTCTTGGAGGAATCACCTTTGACAAGATCCACATGCTTGGTCTTGATGGCGGCCTTGAAGGCAGGTTCGGCAATAGTAATCTGCTTCTTCGAAGCTGACATCTCCAAGGCATCGAGCTGGTTCTGGATCTCCTTGAACTCCTCACCGTTGAGGACTACTTCAGCGAAGGCGGCCTCACTGAGCTCGCACTCCCGTGCCTTGGTGAAGCTTCCGTCAATGGTGATGACACCATTTGGTTCGGGAATCTTGAGCTTGTTGTAGACAAAGCATGGCCTTGCGAGGAAGGAGTGGAATATGTCGCGTCCAAAGATGAAGTGGCACACGCTCTCGAAGGGAACCACTTCAAAGGTCATGCATTCTTGGTGATAATTGTTAACATCGCCAAAAGCGACAGGAAGGGTGATGCAGCCCAGGGAATTTGCTTGTCGGCCAGGGACAACCCCATGGAACACGGTGTTGCTCTTCCTTAGCTAGGTCTCCATCAAGTTCATCTTGTGTAGTGTATCCAGGTACATGATGTTGATGCTTCTTCCACTTTCCACGAGGCACTTGGTGAACTCTGTGCCGTCAATCAAACGGTTGATGACCATGTCATACTGGTTCTCTGTTGGGATGAGTTCTAGGTGATCCTTCCTATCCCAAGTAATTGGAACTTCCGACCACCTGACGTACTGGGGAACCGTAGGGAGGGTAGCCATCAGTATCCTCAGAGAGGTTTTCTAGGCCCGGACGGTTGGGGTGCCAAGGAAGGTGTGGTAACATGGAGCCTTCTTTTTGAAGGGATTTTTCCCTTTATCCTCTCCCTTTTCAGAAGATTTGGGGTCCACGTCTTTGTCCATATCACTTGATTCCTTGGGCTCTTCCTCCTTCTTCTTCCCTTTGCCCTTTCTGTAGGGTCTATTCTTCCGACTTCGCTTGTAGCCGGACTCACGGTCTTCCTTGAGATCATTGACGAATTTGCATTGGCGGTTGGTGTGGGTGGCCTTGTCATTTGCGTCAAGGTGGACGAAACATGGCATATCGCGGTACTCTTTGTATGTTTGGGGAACGTGGGGCACTGAGGGTGTAGTATCACTCCTCTGCTGGCCACTGTTAGCCCGCCAACCACGTCCATGTTGTCTGGCTCCGCCTCTGTCAGTGAGCATTGCGGCGACCATGTTGGCTACTTGCTTTTCTTTGGGTGGATTCTTCCGCTTGTTATTATTGTTCTTCCTAGCCTGGGTAGGGATTTATATTGCTGGCAACGATCCACGCGCGTTGTCGTTAGCAGCGGCGAACTCGCTAGCCATGGCGATCATTGCGTTGAGGTTGAGCTCGTTGTTGTCTTGCTTGCGCTTTAACGTATGGTGAAGCAAAGTTCCCTTTTCCAGACCATGAATGAAGGCGGCCATAGCGGTCTGTTCGTGCACCCCTGCGCAGGAATTTTTCATATCTAGCCAGCGAGAGAGTTAAGCATGGGAGGTTTCATCCTTTTCCTGCACACACCGTTGTAGGTCTCCAACAGTGCAGGGACGTTTGTACGTACCCTCGAATTTCTTGGTGAACACTTCATGCATTTCCAATTACATATTCATTTCTCTGGCAAGTCGTCGATCCATTGTCTGGTGGTGCCAATTAGCATGAGTGGGAGGTGCTTGACGGTGACATTGGGGTTTCCCCCTGCGATGTGAATCGCTTCGCTGTAGTCCGGCAATCATTTTGGTGGTCTGGCGGTGCCATTGTAGGGTTTGATGGTCTTGTCTATCCGGAGGCCCTTGGGGTAAGTTGTGGCCCATATCACTGGTCCAAAACAATGTGGCCCAAGGTATGGGAGCTCCCGAGCTTCTTGGATCTTGTCCAACCATGTACGTGCATCGTATGCATCGTTCTAGGTGGCGGTGGATGCGGTGTTTTAGCTCTCTTGTTGTGCCCCTCCTGCGATTCCTCACGCCTGTCGCGGTTACTTGTCGGACGTGGTGGTTCCTTGTGGGACCAGCTCATGTGTCCTTCATTGCCGCTGCTCTCTCTGGCATGCCAAGGCTGCGTATAACGACGTTGGGCTGGGGCCACCTTGGCGGTGGCATGCTTATGTGGTGGCGTGACTCTGGTTCCTCGTGACGCCGAGATGGTGGTGGATGTGGTGACCGGCGGGGACGAGCCTTTTCTCTGTGATCGGAGGATATTGGGATGGCGTCAGTCCTGTTGTGTGCCTCTCTCTGTCTTCGCGCTGTGGAGCCTATGTGGGATCCCTCATCAAGGGGAGATTTTGGCCTTCCGCGGCTGTTCAGGGTTGACTGGGAAAGCTCCGGGTTGGACTCAAACCTTTGCGAGGTGGCCTTTTGCTGCTGCTTGCATGCCTTAGTGACAAGGTCGTACACCTAAGCAACTGCTTCTGGCAACCTGTCCTGCTCCAGGAGGGTCTTGGTGACCGCAATGTTGAGGCCGGGAGTTGGCATGACCTGCCTCCCCTCTAAATCAATGTAAGGGGTGGCTTTTGTCGGCTTAGATCCATCATACCCAAACCTTCGCCGAACGTCGGGATCTTTGACGACGTGAGCTGGACTTTCTTTGCATTTTTCTTTAATAGAAATTTCTTGTACTCAGCCTCCATAGCTCTTGCCTCCTTGATGGATTGTTGCGCCATAGCCATATCCTCGTCCACCTTAGCGCCCTGCTTTCCAATGCACTTGGCTTCTGCCAAGATTTCCGTGCGTTTCTCATCAAGCTCCGTAACGCTCCGGAATGGGCGACGGTGATTATCTCAATGAGAAGTGCGCCACAAATTGCTTCGTGGGCAGGAGTAACCAATGGGTTACCAGCTGCTGGCGTTGATGGTGGCATTGGCGGCTGATTTAATTGTCGGGCAGTGCTAGGGGCCGTGGTAAGTTCCTGCACCTGTTTTGGGCGGATCATCGGAGGAGGCAAGGCCTTGGCCAGAGCCGGTGGCTCGACGTCTTTCTTGGCTGCTACTGCTGCTCTGGTAACCACTGGCGTGGGCGGAGCTCTCTCACGTGCCGGTTCCTGTCTGTCTTCTTCCATCACGCTCCCAATGGCGACTAGCACCTGGTGGGAACTGTTGGTCTTATCGGTGCGCTCCTCCTTCTCGATTTCCTGCTCGATCTCCCTCATAACATCGTCGTATTTCTCCGAGTTAGTGTCCTAGCCGCTACCATCCATATTAATGTCGGCGTATAATGCGTCAAAGACAGAGTCGGAGTTGGCTTCGATGTTGACGGTGGCGGATGTGGAGGGTGATGGAGGTGGGCTGTAATTGTTGTTTCCTCCTCCGGCTATGATAGCGATTGTCGTCATGGCCTCTTCATTGCCATCCACATATTAGTTGACGGTGGCAACCATCACGCCAAGGGTGAGAGGGCCTACGGCTTGCCGCTTTCGGAGGGTATGCCGGAGGAGTGTTCCAAGTGTGAGCCCTTCCACGAAGTGGTATATGAGCTTGTTGGCGCGGTCGCCCTATAGGGTTTCCCTGACCCTCATCCATCTGGCGAGGTATTCACGGGGAGGTTTTCCATCCCTTTGAACACATCTAGCTAGATCGAAGATGGAAAAGACACCGACAAAGTGTGACCTGCGCATCTCTAACGCTCGGGGAAGCCAAGCGGATTTACGGGGTCCTTCCACCTTTATATCCTGCACAGGGGCGGTTTGGGTGGGCCTTGAAATTTCCTAATCCGAGCCACCATACTCCAAGGAGAGGTATTGTAGCATCCCATTTGTGTAACATCTGTAATGCTACATGGTCTAATAATAAAATGGTACTTCCTACATGTATTGTTGCATCATCATGATATCATGCTCATGTCATCATGCCACATTGCATTTTAGCATCATATAAAACCCTCTTAATTTGGTTCTTCTTTCATATGCATTTGTATTCTTATTAATTGCATTTGCCTCTTGATACATTGTAGTTGGTTCTTGATATATTTCTTCATGCCCAAGTTGATTTGTGGGCATATATTTTCTTGACTCCACCACTTTCTTTTGTCACCACCTTATAATTTCACCATCCAAACTATATATGAGCACTTGCATTTCTTTTGGCATTTATCTAGCTTATATGTAATAAGATGGATCCACTTCTATTTCTATATGCTCCCATATAAGAAACATGTTGTTTGCACAATATTAAATATGGGGAGCCACAAGGACACCTTTGCATGCTATGTGAATATAATTCCTTGTCAAGCTTCTATATGGTCTGAATTGGAATAAATGATCATGTGAGAATATAATTGTGGTTATATGATGTCTAGTGGATCATACACACAAACTTGGCCACCTTATAATCATGCGTGTTCTCTTATTTAGTGCATATGGGAAGGAAGCTTCCTTTTTCTTTGTTTTGGCATTTTTCCTTTCGAAAATTGGATGCAAGCATGGATTATATGCTCATAAGGAATTATAGTTGTTTTCACAACTAAAACTGTGGCATTTAATGCTTCAGCATGGCTCATGCAAACTAGTCCCATATTTTATTTGGTTTGATTTGAATCCTTTTTGTTTTCTTGAGTGCTTGCTTGCTTGAATTCAAATCCTTGGATAAATTCAAACAATCTAGACACCTCACCTTCTTTTCCCAACTTGTTCTTTGGGGGTTTTATTTGACCATGTGGATTTACTTTTATATCTATAAGTTTGAGTTCAAAATAAATTAAACAAAAGGAATAAGACAATCACCTAGGCCAACCAGCAAGCCAGCAGCAGCCCACCAGAGGGCATCAGTGCACCAGAGGGCATCAGTGCAGCAACTCATCTACAGCAACCACAGAAGCCTAAAATCCCTTCACGCTAGTCGTTGTTTGTCTTCTACAAGGAGGTGAGGGGCTCGCTCATGTTTTCAACCACCACCGAGCCCTGCCACCTCCTTCCCCTTTTAATCCCCACCCAGGGAGCCCTGTGAACCCTACCTACCCTCGAGAGCCACCGCCCCGCCGCCAGATGCAAGCCCAGGTCAAGCTGGGCATATCAGGAGGCAACGCCTCGCTCTCCTATTCATCTGCGTAGAAACAGACCAGCCGAGGAGGTCTCATCTCGACACGCTGTACCTCGACTTTGTCTCCGGCGACCGGGATTTTTTCTTTGATTTCGGCCGCCTCTATCCTCCACCGGCGTTCTTGACGCGTCATACATCACCTAGGTGAGTTGGCGCAGCTCATGTCTCCATGGACTTCCTCTGTTTTTTTTCGTTGTGCCGACGGTGACTCTCTTCCCGGCACTGCAGCACCTCTCTGCCGATGATGCCCCCATGACCAAGACGGAGCTGCGTCGATACTTCCTAGAACCAGCGCAACGCTCGCGTCCTCCTCGCAGAAGGCCAGAAGCCGGGGCAGCCCCACAATGCCGAGCCGCTGCCCACGTCCACGTGGTCGTCTATGTGCCGCTTGTAAAGTTTTTGTGCCGTCTACCTTCTTCAACATTGACCCCGTCCACACTAGCGTCTCCGTCGATGCCAGAGTAAGCATCCATTTACTCTCTAGACTCCACCTGCCATCTACTTGTTGCCGTGGACACCGCGTCGTCGTTGCCGTGCACATAACCGCCGTGGCCTCTTCAGCTATTCCTCTTGTGTCTGTTCCCACTCTTGCACGCCTGCATTTGCTGCCCACACACGCACTCAGGCTACACACGATTGTTGCACCCGCTACACCGCAGGGATACATCCATGGTCATCATCTCCGGACAGAGCCTCCACCGCGCACGACATGTCAAAGTTCAGAGTATTGCCGATTAAAAATTTTAGTCCGTCAGAAAATCCAAACTCTGGCATTGATCTGTTTTAATTTAATTCCCAGCGACATTTTGTAGAAAACCGATTCCCACTCGGATGGAAACATCCCAGGTCGTTGACTAATTGGTCTAGAGTTGAACTAAATCCTCTTTTATCTCTGAATTTCTAGATGTTTTATTGAATCTTGGTGTTAACTGAACCCGTTCGGTGTCTGTTTAACACGTCCGACTCAGCTAGGTATGCACGGCACCAAACGATCCAACACCAGCAAAAATTATGTTTTGTGTACATGAAATGCTTTGAATCTTTACTTGTACACCAACACGAAACCACCACACTGTCTGCAAACCTGTGACACTACAAAATCTGGTATCGTAGTTTAGCCCCCGGTTTCTTTTTATATAACCTAACAATGTCTTTTTTTATAAGCTAATAACTGGGGTAAACCGAATCCTATTCTGAAAAATGATACTCCTTCCGACCCAAATTTATTGACTTCGATTTTTCTAGATTCGGATGTAACATATTTTAGTGCTAGATACATTCGAATGCAGACAAATCCAAATCAATTAATTTGATGTCTAGATACATTCGAATCTAGACAAATCGAAGTCAATTAATTTGGGTTGGAGGGGGACGTGTTTTGAAGTTAGTAAAGTGTGAGGCACTCAATTCCAATATCTGTTATACTTTTTGGCCCAACAAAGTTTTTGGCCACGTGGTTAAATGTTAAAACTTGATTTATGTCTCACTTTAATTCCGTAAGTCCGAATTCGACAAATAATATGTCAAAATCTATCAGCACGACGAGCCCGTTCCAATTATGCATTCCATTATGAATTGAAGCATGCATCATATAAATATTAAATAGTCAGAACTGTTTATGGGAGTAAAACTTGCCTAAATAAATTAAAAAGTGATTTATTTCTTGTACCACACCTCACAAATGCTATGCCATGTAAATTGTGCATCATTCCATCATGGAATACTTGTTTTCTTTATCGCATATGATTTATATGATTGTACTATGTATTTATTTTGGCCCCTTGTGTGTTTGGTTTTTATCCGGATAGACGCTGAGCAAGGAGAATACCAGGAGCCTCAGGATTTTTACCCGGATCCTTCCTATTCGGCAACCGAACTACCAGGCAAGCAATTCCCCATGCTTGTATACATATAGTACCTATGCTTATATCTTACTCTTGCATCATTGAGTCGCGATTGCATTAAATTGAATCCCAAGTATTGGATAGCCTTTACTTTCAAACTCCACCGAAGCTTGTACCTCCATCAAATGTGCCATTACTGCAGGAGTTGTTTGAGCCATGCGAGTTATAGAATTGCATGTGTAGGGTTTGTGCGAGTCTTTGGATAATGTGGTACCTAAACAACTTAATATGAGTAGAGAACTAATGAAAGAGGCATCGGTGAGCATTATCTGCTATTTGGTTCTTTAAGCTCACTTGTGTCCCGTAGGACCCCGAGTACTTGATTCCTGTTCCTTGACTATTCGCACTATCCACATACGGGACACCCTATGGATCCCCCTTTGCCTGAGCTTGATTCACACTTTATTTTCTGGGGCCACAAACTAGTGTGGGGCTTTATTACTATCATGTACTTATGCCATGCTTTACTGCTTTATTTTTGATTGTGTGTGGAGCACCTGTACTGTTTAGGATCACGGCACAATTTCGCGGTATCGACAAGCCTAGTCACACTTTGGGTTCCCAGTTGTTTACAGCCATTCTCGCAAACCCTGGGTCCGTCTCAGAGCCAGCCAACTTCGTTGCAGGTAGCTTATTGGGGTGGCCCCCTGAAATGATTTATGAATCCTGTGAATGCTTTGTCGTGAGGCCTCATTACGTTTTATTTGGTTCATCCCGAGGTTGATCCTGTGTGTGTGTTGCTATTTGTGCTCCCCTATAGGGTAAATATTTCTGAAAGCCGTGTCCACGGTTATGGATGACTTGGAGCACAGTTTCTCGATCATATACAAGCATAACTAAAGTACCGCCTTTAATTTGACTAAGACATGATTAGTAATTCGTACAACACTCATGGAATGGTTAATAAAATTGCCAACAGATGGGTTGTTCTTCCGCCTTCTCGTCGATAAGCGAGAAGGAGGACGATCGAGGTTATTATGTTGCTTATATAACTGTTGCTATTAATTAAAGGGCGTTCGTCCATCTCTGGTTGGGTGGATGTGTAGCGAGTCTCTATATCTCTTTGTAGATATTATCTTTCGCTTCAATTGCGTCACCCCTAGGTTTTTCCCTTTAGATGCATTAAGACTTGATTAGTACCACTAGGGTCTCACACGATAAATATTTGATTTCGGTGGACAGGTATACTCTCAGGAAGGCTACTGGGTCGAAGAGACCGATGATGGTGGCAATGACCATCAGGTGTAGAGATTCTGGGGATGGAGATCTGTGAGATCTATGGGCGGGATGTACTTATGTTCAGGGCATCTTATGCCGATTTGCTTCTTATTTGTACTCGGATCATGATTTCCGCTTTCACTTGATACTCTGTTGCGTGATGTATGAGGAGATATCTTAAACTATTATATCTATTTAGGATATTTGGATCTTGCTATATGGCATTGAATATTTCTGTTTCTATTGTTTCTAGATGATGTGACTCTGATGTCTATTGTAAGTCGCAAACATAGATGATCATTTGTGTATGTCGTGGTCGCGTTACCTATCGCTTACGCCGCTTGCTCTTATCCCGATGTTCTTGAAAGTGGATAAGGTGTAGGCTGGTACTGTGCCCTGCTCCGCTTTGACGGGGCTACACGTGGGAGGCCTTAGGCCTCCGCGGTAGCATCCCTTCTCCACTTTTGGTTCGTCTAGACTTGAACATAGAGCGTAATGTCCGAGGTATTATAGGTATGGCCCAGATCCTTCTGCGAACATGTCGTGCTCATAG
The DNA here is from genome assembly GCA_910589775.1 of Avena eriantha. Taxonomy (NCBI): domain Eukaryota; kingdom Viridiplantae; phylum Streptophyta; class Magnoliopsida; order Poales; family Poaceae; genus Avena; species Avena eriantha. The sequence goes on from OU342746.1 coordinate 19,794,022, forward strand.
GAGGTCTGTGTGGGGCTTGACGAGTTTCCGACTTCCCGGGAGCTAGGACTCGAGTCAGTTTCGTTGATGAAGATGTGGATGTCTCTGAAGGAGATGACGGAGCAGCGTATGGGGTTCGTCTTCGCCGGCACCCAAAACTCATCTAGAGGGACGATCGGGACGTTGGCGGAGAAGAGAACATGCCCGATGGCTACGGTGTCGCTGATTCCTATGAAGAGATTGGACCTCGCCCGGTGTAGAGCTCGAAGCACCTCTTTCCCCATGGTGGGCGCCAACTGTCATGGTAATGCTGACGAGTACGCCATGGAGGGGTCCTCACAGTGCGTATTTAGAGATGTGGGGTAAGGCAGAGAGTTGGCGGGTACGAGATAACACAACTTACCCAGGTTCAAGTCCCACAACTGTAGGGGAACTCTACTCCTGCTACAAATCACTATAATGGCAATACGCCCAGTTACAGAGAAAGGTTCGCTATGCGAGGTGTTGCACGTTGTACATAGCAATCTAAGAGATTTTCGGATCATAAAGGTGCCAGGACCTAGTGTTTACAGGGAAAGGTCCTTGGTGGACAAGGTAAAGAGTCCTACATTAATACGAACTAGTCTTCCATGTCTTGTACTATAAGGCTCTGAGTATGTCGATGACTCCTGCGTAACCTTCCTTTATTCGGCATGGGCCTCCCTTCAGGATCCGTCTAACTGGTCCGCCCAGCAGGCCATAAGCCTTGCTACCAACTATGGGCCACCCGGGTTTGGCGGATTGGTGACATGCTATGAGGATACCCATATAGCATATCCCCAACACGCAATGAACTAAGTTGTGGTCATCCTTGCGAGTCAAATAGACATTCTTTTCTTTGTCAGGGGCATCAGGAGCTGGTGGGGGGCCTAGCGGTGCTTCTAGCACATATTGCTTTTGTGCAGCAGTGAGGAGAATCCTCAAATTCATGGCCAGTTGGTAAAGTTGCTACCATTTGCCGCAAGTTTCTCTTTCTCCATGAACACATTGAAATTAAAAGTAGGTGGTGCCATCTGAAACAAAATTAGGAAAGTTTCGACTAGGTTTATGATAGATCAAGTTCAGCTAATCAAATTACGAATGAACTACCACTCAAAAACAACATCCCTCGCGTCTTTTTGTGGATTACGTGAACCAAATCCACTACACCAAGTCCAATCATCACGTGAGTCGGTGTAGCTTCAAAGGCAAGCATCCATATGGGCATCATATCAAATATATGACTCATGCTTAACCTTTCGGTCCATGTTCTAAGGCCATGTGTGTACATGCTAGGCTCGCCAAGTAAGAACCTTAGTACTCACGTGTGTAAAATTGTCTTACACCCGTTTATGATCATGGATTCAAGTACACCCGATCATCATGTGATGTCTTGAAGCAGCGAAACATAGAACGATGCAAACTTAAGGGAGAACACATTTTTTCTTGATATCTCAATGAGGGATCGTCTTATAATGCTACTAAAACGCCAAACAATCAATATAAGATGCAAGCATCAAATGTGTAAAGTGAAATGATATGGTTCTTGCACTTGATGACCATCATGTGTATCGTGGTATGATCTTTATCATTCCTTTGTGTGTAAGGCCAATGTCTATGGATCTCACACTTTAGGTGTGTTGCAAGAGTATCAACTATACATCAACTTTTAATATAACCATATCATGACACCAGCCCAGCAACGATCTAAACTAGACGCCTCTAATTTATCAATTGCATGTTTTACGTGGCTTAGGGTTTTCGAAGATAGAACCGGTCTTACCTACGAACATGGAACCACAATGATGATAACCAAATTATTAGCAACTCATTGTAAATCAGATATTGAATATAGTAGGAGAGATAGGCACCCGCTAGCCACTTATGAAAAACTAGCTGCATGTCAAGCGTGGAACAGGTCTCATGTGTGAGGACATGTAAAGTTAGTCCGGGCCACTTCGTCTGACTAGGCCACCAATATCCAAAATACATGAAAGAAGCAATAACATGATCACCATCGCCCACATACTCATATTTGTACTACCCGTGCAAAGCATCTACGCATAGATCAGGCTTTGATACCACTGTTGGGTTTGCAGCATAGAAAACAAAAAAATTCCTACGATGGGAAATGCTATACGCCAAGATCTATCTACTAGATACAAGCAACGGGTGGATATACATCCATAGAGAACATACCCTCAAAGAACAACAAAGCTTTGTTAACGAGATGGAACTCGTGGATGATGTAGTCAAATGCTTGCCGATCTCAAGATCGTGTGGAAGTCCTAGCGCCGCAAATTAGTAGCACATTCATCCTCGCACACACGTTCAGGCCACCGAACAACCTCCACCTCCTCGGTCCAGCGATGCAGCGGAAGCAACAACTCCTTTCAAACGAAATGCCACCGGGAACATGTATCTCGTTAACCCGAGACCATGGGGGAACAATTCTAGAGGGCGAGAGAGATCCTTCACGAGGAGGTGTACTTTGTGAGGCAGGAGAGGGGGGGGGAGGTTCCTCCCCTCCCATGGTCGGCGCCCATGGGGGTGCCCCCACCTCTTCCTCATTCATGTGGTGGTGAAAGGGTAATTTCCCCTATGTGTGGTTTTGGTGATTAATGACAATCCCTATGGAATAATGTTTTCATTGAGTTTTATATGAAGGAATATTCCATAGGTCATTCTTGTAGACCATATGTTGGATTCAAGTATGGATGCCATGAAGATAAAGATATACCTTGAGTTTTGTCATCAAAATCATCAAATTGAAGAGAAGAATATGTTATGTTCAAGATCTTGAGAGTGTGATCTCAATAAAAGAATTCAAGATATGGCTCTAAGCCGGTGTCATGATAGCCTCATTAGTTGAGATATGGTTGAATAAGATTTAGAGCATCTAATCAAATGAAGAATTCTTTATGTACCTCAGGATATTGAGATGGAGCATGAGAAGATACTTGGTTGACCAATACAAAGAGTGAAGAGTGATTTCAAGTTGGTCAACACATGAAGCATAAAGAATGTACCACATGGATCTTGTGGTATGGTAAGCCTTGTCATTTATGCATCATGAACTAACGCATTATATATGTGACTTTGCATTTTCTATATGGGATAGGTATCTTTCCATGGGAATGCTTCAAAAGTGAAGATCTCATATAGCCCATGAGAGGATGACATCAAGTGCTGATCGTCATCAAAGTTTGAGAAGGGCAAGTTCAAGATAAGCAACTCGAGAAGATCATTTTCTTGAAGCTTGCCATCCATATTGGTGATAATGGACATGTGAGGATGTGTCTTAATGAAGCTATCACATAGTGGTGTATGGGTGAGCAAATTACGAGTCTTCATGAGGCAACAATGATCAAGTGATGCATTCCGGCTTGGATGGAGCTTGAAGCGTTGTCATCAAGATCAAGCGGGATGCGCAAGGCAAAGGTATGACCTTTCTAGGTTTTCCTTTTACCGGTCTCAAGGTGGTTGTTGGGAGACTGGGTTATAGGATAGATAGCGGCACTATCAAGAGGGGCTTTCGGTTGGGTAACTTGATCACATTGTCTTAGGAAGCTCAATCCTTTGCATACTTTGCATCTTCCTATTTTGTTGCTTATAGGTATTTTATCCATGTGAGGTTCTTCATCTTGTTGCTAGCTCTTCAACAAGCCCAGGTTCATCGAAAACAGAATTCGTATGTATCTTATATGGCGTTTTCGAGTTTGAAGGTTTTACCGGTTATTCTTATAGGGAGGCTCCATACCTTTCCTCATTTGGTTCTATCTTAATTTTTTGGACTATGATTTTTCCATGCACCATATTGTAGAGCTTGTTGTCCTCGTCAAAACAAGCCCAAGATCATCGAAATCAGAGTCTGGATGTAAAAGTTATTGCGTTTTTCGTGAAGTCTGTTTCATCCCGGTTGTGGATCCGGTTCAACCGAGCCCCACATCGGACGGTTCGGTGCCAGCGCCGTTAGACCGGATCTCAGACCGGATTTTCCGGTTTTCGCGATAGAGTCTATTCCGAGTTGGCAAACAGAGGTTTTCCGGTTTTTAGTTTGGTCCTCTGGCCTAGGGACCGAGTTTCCCGATTTTGGGGCCGGTCCAACCGACTTTTAAATCGAGTTTTCACAGATTTCCTCCCAACGGCCATATTTTCTTTCCCTATAAAAGGGGGTTCTTCCACCAACGTTTTTGGGTGTTCTTGAGCTCAAAATTGACCTCCATTGTTGACCCTCTTGAGCTTTCTCACTCCCCTTCCCTCCTACGATTCTTGCATCTTTTTGAGGGCTTTGGAAGAGGAGATCTAGATCTATAATCCCTACCAATCAATTCCTCCTCTATGTGAGGGGAACCCATTGGATCTAGATCTTGAAGTCATTTGTTGATTTCCACCATTGTTCTTCCTCTCTAATTCCTCCCTAGCACTTGTTGCTTTGGTGGGATTTGAGAGTGATGGATTTGAACGCCCTTGGTGTTCTTGCTTTGCATTCTTTCATAAGTGTTGAGTCTCCACTATGATTTGTTCTAGTGAGAGACCGTGAGCTCGTTGCTCTTGGAGGGTGACCTCCTAGTTGGCTTGGCAGTTGGTGCCGCGATGTCCTCTTCGTGGAAGATTGTGAAGAGACCCGGGTTTGTCCTTCATGGAGCTTGTGAAGTTGTTGTGGAGCTTCCAATCTCCGGAGTGGAGGAAAAGCTAGCCATAAGGAAAGGGCCTATTCCTTCGTGGGATAGACTCGGATAAGAAGGTGAGCCTTCGTGGCATTGGGAAATCCTTCATGGAATCCCACAGCTCTCCAATGTGACGTACCTTAACTGTAAGGGAACACGGGAATACATCTTTGTCTCCGCGTGCATTGGTTATCTCTATATCCGAGCTTACTTTCCTTGTGATAGCCATCGAGCTTGAAGTACTTATATCTTGCTTATCACTTGTGGTATATTTATCTTGTGCTATCCTGCTTAGCTTATCTTGTTGTTGGTGCACGTAGTTGAGCCTAGTGTATTTAGGTTTTGTGCTTGTAAAATAAACGTTAGTTTAATTACGCATTCTATCAAGCCAAAGCCGTAATAGTTTTGAAATTGCCTATTCACCCCCCTCTAGGTGACATCTCTATCCTTTCAGTTGGTATCAGAGCAAGGTCTCTCCTTGTTTAGGCTTCACCGCCTAGAGTGTAAAGATGTCGGCTAGTAGTATAGTACACAATGACACAATTATCTTTGATGGCACAAATTATATTTTTTGGAGAAATTTCTTGCTTTGTAATCTATGGACCTTGTGTCCAAATATTGAGCGATTTCTAGATGTAGGTGTTTCTCCTCTGATGGATCCTCAAAATCTATCGTTAGAGGATGAGAAAAATTTACATCTCGAAGCTCAAGTATCTAATAAGACCTTTTTCTCCTTGTGACCCACAATTAATTTGTTCTTGACGATTGTGAAGCGCAAGTCATCTCATGAGATGTGGACCAAGCTTAAAGAAATATTTTGTGGGTCCATTTCTCATAGGGTTGGTGGTATCTTCGAGGATCTCTCTTATCCTTCACATCATGAAGAGCTCCAAGTGGCTTCCACCTCCGGCTGCGATGAGATTTCAATTCCCTCCACTTCACCTACATGTGACAAGTCACAAGGTAATGGCATGGTGAGTGGAGAAATCATATGTAATGATGGTAGTCGTTCTCTTTACACCAATTATTCATGTTCTATAAATGCTAATGGTGTAGATAATTTGGACTTAAGTACTTCTTGCAATGATAGTTATATATAACCTTGTGTTGCTAGTCCTTGCATATTGTCTAGAAATTATTTGAGTACTAGTGTAGATGATATGCTTGATTTGTCTTGTTCCAATAAAAAAATTATTCTATTTCCTCTAGTTTTGTATCTAACAATGTAGAGGAAATCAAACACCCTATGGAGCAAGACATGATCATGAATGAAGAATCAAGAATATCCTCATCTTCATCCTCCTGTGCTCACATGTGCCTTTTGGCAAGAGGATCAAAGGTATCTCCTACTTCGGATCCCCACATATCTTCTCTAGATAATAGCAATGATAATGATCATAGTGATGATGACCTTGATAAGGATACTAGTGCTCTTGTGCTTGAGTTGACCTTTTTGTGTACCTGTCTTTGTGGTAATAATAAGGCCGTTGCTTGTCTCAAACATGTTATGGACACCATAACTAAACAAACGGAAACCATAGAGGAGTTGGATTTCCAACTTGATGATGGGAGTCCTAGATTCCATCTCCTTAAGCAAGATCTTGCCGAGGAGAAGCACACTAATTGTCTCCTCACACAAAAAATTGAATCTTATGGGCTTGAAAATGAAAAATCTATTACTGATGCTAGTGCTACTAACTCTAATTCTTGTGAAGCATCTATGTTAAAGGAGAATGTTGAGCTAAGGGCTCAATTTGAGTTGCTACAAGTAATTATGGGAAATTGGAAGGAATTCATGAAAAGCTCTCAGCCTCTCATAATGATCTTTTAATCTCCTATGATGGGCTAAAGTTAGCTCGTGAGGCAAGTATCACTAAGGTAACATCTTGTGAGCCTCATTTGGACATTAGCACAACTTCTACTCAAAATGCTATTTTTTCATGTGCTAGTCCTAGTGATCCTTCTAGTCATACTAGTGATAAACCTTGTGTTGGATTACTTGCTTTGCCTTGTTGCTCTAACAATGAAGCTTCTACTTCCTCTAGTACCTCTATTTCTACTAACCATGTAGAGGAAATCAAAGAGCTCAAGGCCCAAGTCACTTCTTTGAAGAAAGACTTGGATAAGAGTCATGAAGGCAAATCCACACTCAATAATATTTCGAGTGTGTAAAAATACCCCAATGATAAAAGTGGACTTGGATTCAACTCCAATAACAAGAACAAGTCCAAGAGCAACAAGAAGAAGGGCCAAGACCAAGTCAAGGATTCGGCCAAGATTATTTGGTTCAAGTGCAAGGTTGTAGGACATCATGTAAGATCTTGTCCATTTAAGAAAAAACACTTGAATGAGAAGCAACAAGGGAAGCGGTCACAAGGTCAAGGTCAACCCCAATCTCAACCTCAAGTTGAAGCTAGGCCACTTCCCAAGAAGAATCAATATAAGGCTCCCCAAGACAAGAAATCAATAAAGAAGAGAAAGGGGATAACTTGTTGCTACATATGTTGTGAGAAGGGGCACTTGGCCTCTTGATGTTCAAATGGTACCTTATCTAACCCTATCATTGTTGATGATTATTATTCTCTTGGGAAGGATAAGTATGGAAATGTGTTTGCCAAGTTTGTTGGAACTCAAAGTGGTGTCAAGAAACGAACCATTTGGGTTTCCAAGCCTACTGTGAGTAACCTCTTAGGACCCAACTTGGTTGGGGACCAAAAATCTCAAACTTGATCAATAGGTGTTTTTGGAGGGCATTGGAGACTTGGCTAACTCATGAAGAATTAAAAGATCTTCATATATTATATTTTATAAAGCCAAGTTATAAGGATTATCATCTCCCTACCATATACCCAATGTGCCTCTTTGCGGTAACTCGAACTCAACTCTTTTATATTGTAAGTTACTTGCCCCTTTACATGTTTTGGTTTTGTACCAAGTATGTGTTTGTATTTGTTGTGCCTCATGCTTGCTTATTTTGTGTATTCAAGTATGTCTATGTGTTTGGCACATCATTTACTTGTGTGTTTTGCTTTGAGCCTCTAATGCATCTTGATGAAATCTTTTTTGGCTCTCTTCGAGTGATTAATGGACCATCCCATTTTGGGAGAGTGATATGCCTTGCGCATCCCTCAAACATTAAAATATGTGTACATGAGTACTACCACTTAGTATTGATATTGCAAGCTTATTTATTCACTATTTGGTGTGTCATACTCATGAGAAATTCAAATTCTAAATGTCCATTAATTATCTCTAGTTGAGGTTGTTTTTTCCTCTTATTAAGAAAAAATAGAATACCAAATTATGGGGGAGTAATATGCTTCTTTTGCATATCACAATCCTAGGAAATGTGAACATATGGGGTGGTGCCACTTAGAGTTGATATTGTTGATTATCTGGTATCTAGGTGGCATGTTTGCTCAAACAAGATCCTATTTTTTGTTAGAAGCTTTTATTGCTCATCTTTTTGGTCTTTGCTTGAGTAAGAAATTCTTGGTGTGGCCTTCCTCAAATGCATATCTCTATATCTTATTTGGGAGACCATTTGCTTCAAGTTATTCTAATCATTGCTTTGCATGATTGTGTGACTAGTTGAAGCTATCAAGAATCCCTATCTTTGCATAGTGCTTGATCTTTTTATGCCTATCCTATGCTTTTTATTGTGAAGATTTATCTTTAATATCCGTGCAATATACCACTGGAAATAAATTCCAATACACTCATTTCTTCGACAATTGATATACTTGGGTGTGGTAGCATTTGTGGATCGTCTTCACCTTGGATTTCACCTCCTATTGCCTTTTTTTGTTTCCAAACATTGTTGTGGCTCCCATTGTCTTCCTTGGCTTTTGAACATCTCTTTGATGGTGTTTTTTATTATTATCAAATGTGCTTTTAGTGGAAGACAAACCTTTTTTTCTCGGAACCTTGTGCCATTGTGAAAAGCGTTAAGGGTTTGGTTTATTTGTTGAAACCTTGCTCTTTTGGGAGTTTGTTATCTCATTCTTTCTTCTCTATGTTATTTGCTTGAATGAGATAAATATTTGAGCATTTATGTTTTTATCTCATCTTTTATGCTCAATAGTTTTTGCTTGGTTCATTTTTTGAACTTTGTTGAACATGTTGTGTTGATTTGATTCTCTGATATAGTTTGGACAACAAATGTGTTTTGTCACACCTTGTATGCCTTCTTGAATATTTTGGTGTTTTGTCCAAATTATATCTTTGTTGGTTCTTGAAAGTCTCGTGCATGCATGTTTACTAAATGTATATCTTATATCATGTTTTGCTTTCTTTGATCTAATATATAGGGTATACTCCATCAAATCCTTAAACGGCTATGATGTGCATGAAATTCAAATTGCATCTCTAAATATGCACATATTTTTTATGGAGTATGTCCTATGTGTTGTGGTTAGTCTAACCACTTTGGACCCAATAAGTTTGGGGACCAAGATGTACTCTAATGTTGTTTTAGGTACATCGTATATGCAATGGATGCTTGTGTTATCTATAAGAAAGGTGTGGTCACCACTGATAATTAGAGACAAGCTAGGATGATCGAAGAATTCTTATCTACTACATCATACCATTGCTATCTTGGTAACAAGTATCTTATTCATGCATATTATTCTTCCATCCAATCTCTTATAGGTTACATATTGGCATGAATTTATTTGTTTGTAAATGTTGTGGTTCTTGCGAGGATCTTTGAAAGACTTCTCTATCCATATTGCTTATGTGAGTAATTTGAGATGATGCATATTTTGGGGAGTATATAAAATCATGTTCATGATTCACCAATTCCAAATATGCCTTCTAGCAATTTATTGCGTATGAATTCCTCAGGGTACTCTCATGTGCAATATTGTTGAAATTGCATTGAATCCTTCTTTTGATACTTGTTGCCTTTCTCAAAATTTCCCAACTAGCATTAGTTCCCTTAGTGTTAGTTGTGATGTTTTTGAGGTTTTTCTTTTTCTTTGGCGAAGTTCTTTGATATACCATGAGAGAAAATAGAGCCATGGGCTATATATGCACTTAAGCAAAATATCATTTTTTTGGTATATCTTATGACTTCCTCTTGGATATCATGTTTTCTTATTTTTATTAACCTCTGATACATTGCAAATGTATCTATCATTTTTGATGTTCCATGCTTGGTTTTATCTACTTTCTTATGTTTTGTCCACACTTTGGAGTACTTTTCATATGATTTCTTGGACTAACCTATTAACAAGAGCCACAGTGCCAGCTGCCTGTTTTCTGCTGTTTTTGGTTTCAGGAAAGTCAGAAAATGAATATTCTCGGAATTGGAGAGGACAAAACCCAAAGTCTGTTTTTCACCGAGGGACACCAGGAGCCAGAATACGAGACAGAGAGGGGCTGGGTCCCAGCCACACCACCTGGCCCCGTGGGCTGGGCCTGGCCACGCCAGGGGGTGGTCTAGCCGCCCCAGACACCCCCTCGGTCTCCCTCTTCGCCTATAAGATGCCTTCTGACCTAAAAACTCAGGGGGTCCGACGTTTTTCCAGAAGGAGTTCCGCTCCGCCACCACCACCAGATTCCATGATTCGGAACCAGAAACTCCGTTCTGGCACCCTGTCGGGACGGGGAATTGGAGGAGATCATCGCCATCATCATCACCATCGCTTCTCCATCGACCATCCATGTTTCCCCCATCGATGAGTGAGTAATCCCCCGCTGTAGGCTATGGGGATGGTAGGGATTGGATGAGATCGTTCATGTAATGGAATCAGATTGTTAGGGCATGGTGCCTAGTATCTTCTATTAGTGCTTTATGACTTTGTTGCGACTTGTTATGCTTAATGCTTGTCACCAGGGCCCGAGTGCCATGATTTCAGATCTAAACATGTTATTGAATCATTATGATCGTATTGTTTATGGTCTTACCTGCAAGTTGTATACACACGTTGTTGTCTAGAACCAATGGCCCCGAAGTGACAGAAATCAGGATAACCGGAGGGAATGGCTTTGATGTGAGGATCACATGTGTCACGGAGTGTTAATGCTTTTCTCCGGTGCTCTATTAAAATGAGCACCTTAATTGCCAGTAGTTCCCTTGAGGCCCCGCTGCAAATGGGCTAGCATGACAAAAGATGTTGTGCAAGTTCTCATTGCGAGCATGTATGACTATATATGGAACACATGCCTAGGATTATCTAGTACTTGGATTCTTTATCTTACTTATCTGCAATTGCCCTATGTTCTGATTGCTATGTGAATTATCTTGTCCATGCAACGCCCATCCATCCATCCCTATGCCTACCGCACTCGAATCCTACTGTTTGCTGCAATTGTTACTACTGTCTTTACCTTTACTACTGTTGCTACTTTATTATTGCTACTACAAAACTGTTGCTACTGATAAACTATTGTGAGCAAGATTGTTTCCAGGTGCAGCTGAATTGACTACTCAGTTGTTAAGGCTTATAAATATTCTTTGGCTCCCCTTGTGTCTAATCAATAAATTGGGTTTCACTTCCCTCGAAAATACTGCGATACACCCCTATACTTGTGGGTCATCAAGACTATTTTCTGGCGCCGTTGCCGGGGAGCATAGCTTTATTTATCAATTTCACTTGGAATCACTATTATTCAAGCTTAGTTTATTTCCACCTTGTTTGCTTGTTTTTTATCAAAAATACAAAAAAATTAGTTCATACTCTAGTTGTTACTTTCGTTGGTCTGTTATTGTCTTACTTTATCATGCTTTCTATAAATGGTAGGATCTCATCACTAGGACCTAGATGTTTCCCAATCATAAAATCCCTAAGCATGAATGCAAACCTTGTTATGATCCCTAGCCACTAGGTGATCATCTAAAACCCTCAACCAGATCCATTCAGAGGATCTCCATTCTTGATGTTTCCAAGACCATGAAGACCAATATCAAGCATGGATCTCCTCTACTCACTCTAACCTTTCATATCACCCCTTTAGTAAAGCTCTGATACCTTGCAACTCCTCCAAGAACTTTCCCTCTCATACTCTAGTCAAACTCCCCAAAACTGCCAAAATTGACTAAGTCTGGGAACTGTTTCAACATCACCTATTGGAATACCTCCTTCTCCCAAACCATGTGCATTTTTGGAAATGCACTTGAACCATCTTGTTAACCATCCTAAGCACAACAAGGCCCACATTGGCCTCTGGTTAGATCCTCCTCCAACCCACTTATCCCTGATGGTTTTGCAGACAAGAAAATAACATTTCCTGCAAAACTAGTCATCATGCCTACTTTGCTAGAAGCTCACACCACCACCCAAACCTCTATGGATCAACTATATGCATGGTTCTGTTCTCCTCATTGATGTATATCAGAGCCTACTTCACTTGTCCCAAGTGGAGCTCTGTGCTTATTAAACCCACATGGTTTAGAAGGCTTCATGACACTTTCTACATGGCAGCTTTAATTTCAACAAAGTTTGCCATCACTCCTAGATCACTTCAAATGATGTTAACTCAAAATACTCCTGCCATGTTCATCTATATGACTTGGTCTACTCACCCATTCATCCCTTGCACCAAGGTGAGCTCTAAGCTCCTAGATGCAAGCATGTTTCGGTGGTATAAAAATAACCCCACCCTAGATCATCAACTCATTGTTTTCCATCCTTTTCTAGTTGGAATTTTTCATTCCCACAAGGTTGCAAATGCTTGATACACCTTGTTAATATCATCCAATTTGACCCTCATGATTTATCAATAATTATCCATAATTATTGTGGCCCCAAAACTATTTAAATTCTTAAATAGTCAAAATCTCCAAAACTCCCTCCATAAAGGAAAGTTTGGTTTTTAGCAAACCACTTCCCCGAATTTTAGCTCATATGAGTTCCACAAGTCATATCCTATCTTTCCACCGCAAAAATGAATATTTTTGAGAAGCTTTATTATTTCTTTTTGCCAATTTTCTTAAATGGCTAAATTGGAATAATAATTGTTTTAAACACTTTTATTCCTCAATAAATCTTGGGAAAATTCCCCTAAGTGTGTTTTCACATTTGGGACCCTCTCAAACCAAAATCCACCCTTGCCCAATGCAAATTTATCAAATGATCACCAAGAAATCATTTTTGTCCTTTTTGAGTAATTGGATTTAGGAGGACTAAAACCCCTCTGATAAATCTCAAATAAATCCTAGGAGTCTACCTTTGCCTCCTCTACTCCCAGTACCTTTTTCTCCTCTAGTCCAATGCAATTTTGTAGACTTCCTTCACCATCATCTATTAGATCAATATGTGTCCATTAAGCAAACCACCACTCTAAGCACTTCCATTTCCCAGCAAATCTTGATCAATGTTTCTCCCTCACACCATGACACATCCTTGGTCGACCACCATTGCAAGATCCACCTCAAAAAATCCTCATTTGCCCTTGCAATAGTAAAAATAAGGAGAAATAAACCCAATTCTTACAATAATCAATCTAAGCTAATTACCATTGATGCCACCCCCTCTCCATCTGGTCCAGCACGACCAAATACCAAAAATACCCCTCTCCACCTCCCCCTAGACAAAACCCTGGCCAGCATTGTTCACCCCTTGTCCTAAAGGGTAATTTACTCCATCTAGTCCTTCTCCATGGTATAAAGGCCAGTAGCCCTTCCCCAGCCAGTTCCCTGCCCTCATTTGCTCCCTCCCACCTCCCCCAGCACACCATACCTCTCCCCTGCCCAGTAGTTCACAGATCTGGCCCATCGCACTCTTTTCCTTTTTCCTTTAGCATATCCATTTATTCTAGAGAAGTTTCTGCTAGGTTTAAATCCAAATAAAATGGTAAACCTAATCCAAATGCCTAGATCCAAATTCCTGGTGGTTCTCTGGTGTTTTCTCAAACATGCAGAGGTAACCCCATGTCCCAAATAATTTTTACTAGAATGTATCTGGTACACTAATTATTTTCCACAGGGAGTTTTACAACTCCATTTTTTGTTAAACCAATGACCTACTAGAAGGTTTTTGAAATACCTATCATCCGGCATAGGTCACAATGCCAAGGTGAACTGTATTCTGCCTTTAGCAAAATTAACAAAACTAGCAACAGTCTGTCTTAGATAATTTCCCCAGGTCTAACCAAATGTGGTTTTGACCTGATTCCACCTCCCAGTACACACCAGAACCCATATCTACCAAATCCTAGAAGCTCAGAATTGATTCAGCTCTGGTTGTATTTTAGTGAATTAAATACCTCTGTGATGGGTATTTTCACTAAATAAATCACTCATAGAGTTTGACAACTCCAAACAGAGTGAAACCAATTTATACAAAAAGGTATTCTAAATACCTAACACATGCCCTTGGAACCAACTCAATAGCTCCTGTAGTTTTAATCTGGTAAAAAGATGAAAAATCTGACAGAACTGCCTTTGGGATTTTCCTGAGGGCATTCTGTAATTCTTTGGACATGATTCCAACCCTAGGTGGTTCAGTACAACATGTACTACCTAACCATCCAAGGAAATAATTTTTGCAGCTCCAGAACTTTCCTGGTGAATTATTTTCTCAAACTAGAGTTTAATCCACTATAAAAAGCATATCTAAATCTAGAAAGGTGATAATCAAGTGAAACCACTTGTGTGGGTTTTGTTTTGACAAGACCTAGAAGGGGATATCATTTTTACACATTGGTATTCTACTGACCACAGATCCCTAAGCGAAGCTCTTTGTATCTAGTCTTGTCAACTATCTTCCAAGAGAAAACACCCCAGTGGCAATCTTGTAAATTCCATCATTTGAATCCCACTACCCCAAAAACCCTTCCAAGTCCAGTAGTATTCCTCATGCTTGTTTTCTGTATGATTTCATGTTGTTTGCCTTGTATTGATTGTGATATTGTTTGCTTGCATGTGTACCCGATGACAACGATAGTGTGAGTGTTTGGCGACAAGAAGGAAGGGATTTCTTATTATTATAGTATTGGGTATTCTTGGTCATCTAAAGAAGTCCAGGGACTTATTGCCGGTCATAGGCAAGCCACCATTCCTGAACTCTGAAATATGTCCTATTCTCTTTTACCTGCTTTATATCCTCTTTATAAATTGCATACTCTACCTGCATGACTTGTTTTACAAATACTGCAGTAGTAACTTGGCTCCTCCAAGTTATGATTTCATGTCCATCGAGGCACCACCCTGATGAATCCATCATTTATCCCCTTTAGACCGAGAGTACGATTATTAGCATCCTACCTCCTTGGAAACCCCAGTTTTGAGAAAATAAACTGTTTTGGGATTTCCCCACTACAACTGTTTCAAAACGGCATTGTAAAACCCTGGGAAGAGGCATCATTCCCAGTGGAGGTTTTAACAAAAGAAATGGTGAAGATGGTACAGGAGATGTGATGGGATGTTCTACGCCTTTACTGGAACAATTTTTATCCGCGCAACCACATTACCCCAGGTTGCTGGGGCTTAACTCGTAGTTTGTCCGCTTTAGCCGAGGCAACTTCTACCATGCTTATAGGGAGAAATCCCTGGAATCTCGGGCCGGCGTCCCAGATCTAGGATCTGAAGCCTATCGCTTGCCTCGGCAAGAATGAGCCTGAACAATCAGGAGTCCGGTGCAACAATTGGGTCTCCCGCGGATGGTATGACTTAGGTAGTACGGAAGGAAGTGGAGTCACCAAATTTAAGGTATACGCCAAGTTATGGCTTGGGTATGCGCGTGTACGGAAGGAAGGACTCTGGCTGGGAGCCACATACGCGTTGCCGGGGAGATAAACCCAAGAGGAAAAGCATGCCTTTGCTAGTGTAGACAAGCGAAAGGTTAGGTTTGATTATCCGAACCCCCATCTACAGTGGCAGTGAGCCGTGGTTATATCCCGGCGGATGTATTGATTCTTGTGGGTAAAGTGTGCAAACTCTGCATAGTATAACCTATTCGAATAGCCGTGTCCACGATCAAGGACGGTTGTAAAGATGTTGGCTAGGAGTACCCAAACTGTGCTTGTTTGGGAAACAAGTACTTTGAGGACGAAGGTTCCGGGGGAACCCTAGTTCGAAGGCTTTGTTTTGACTCGTAGGGTCGAAGGTGTTCAAAAAGAGTTTTCACTCCAAAACTGTTTTCAAAACTCTTTTTCAACAAAGACATGGGGATGTCTGGATTTATAAAACAGAAGCATGTTTTCAAACTCTTTTTCAACAAAGATATGGAGATGCCATAACCTCACAGTTAGTTTAGGCTTTTTCAAAAGCAACCCCAGATAGAGCTATCTCGCCACAGCCAGAATTGCATTTCCTTTGTTCACTTATCTTGGTGGTTTTTGCGAGTACATTCAAAGTACTCACGGCTGTGTCCCTGGCTATTTACTTGGCCAGACTTTTAGGAGTTTAAGGTGACGTCCAGCGAGCTAGGTCGTCTTCCCAGTCAGCTGCCTGTAGGTTGAGGCACGATTGGGCTCTGCGCTTGGCGATGTTCCGCTGCTAATGTTGAGGTAGCCATAATGGCATTTATGTAAGTCTTGTAATTCATTATGTTTCGGATGTTGTAATGGTACCAATCGGTTATGTTCCAGGGCTCACTGATCATGGGAACATGGAAATATGCATAACAGGGTTATCTTGGATAAATAATCCGTGGGGTCCCACAGACTTGGTATCAGAGCCATCCTAACTGTAGGAGACCTTAGCTAGCATGGACATTAGACAGAGAAACGACAAACCTATTTTCTAAAAGACAAGGGAGAAAAGATGACTATTTGCAAAAGTGCTTATGTCATTTCCCCCTCTGATTTTGAAAACCTACTTGAATTAATATGATTTTCATAATCTCAAAATCATGCACACCAGTCACTAACCCAACCTGGACCTAAAGCCTTCTATAGATGGAGCCTATTGATGAAGAGTGGCCGAAGATTGGATTTCCCCACATCTTATGGGACTCGATGCAACTGTGCGGTTACCAGCAGAAACCTACCTACACCCTACACAAGGGACTGGAATCAGGAGATTATGTGGGACAGATTGTCATACTAGCCAAGCCAGGAACCAATGGAAGCCCTATCTACTCCACAGGAGCTCGGATGCCTAGTCCCGTGCTTGCTATCGACTTAGTAGCCAGAGAAGCTTTGATGCGCATCCGTAGTTCCCTCCCGGAGATGAGACAGCCCACAACCTTCTACCTCCCCATGAAGGGAAATGTCGACTGCACCGGAGGAACTCAAGACCCCAGCCTGGCGTATCCTGCCCTCTCCTTTCAGACCCGGTATAGCTACTCCAGCAATCATGCGTTAACAGCAGTCATTGATGAATACCGCCACTCCCAGATGGAGCTCCGTCGCTTGCAAGCCATTCTCAACCGTAAGGAAGCTCTAGAAACCCTGTAAAGGAATCAAGCACAAGCAACTGCCACTGAAGGAACCTCAGGAGAAGCCGCCCCCAAGAAATGTAGGAAGTGCACCACCGCCAGTCAGTACCTCCGTAGGTTCAAGACCCTCAAGAAGGCGCAGAAAACCTCCACTGATTTGCCAGAAGCTAGCCATGACTCTCCAGATGCACCCTCCGAGTAATCACCCACATCGCTGTACTCGCCCCTTCTAGCAATAGGGTAGAGTCATGTATCGTCCCTGAACGCATTTTGTAATGTTTAAAGTACTATTAGCACCTTCGGGTGCATATTTGGTTGGTATGTAATGACTTCCTTGATTGCTATGCTTGTTTGAATTGTTCCTATTTGCGTGTTTTACCCAAGTCGTTGCATCAGACCCAACCCCAAATCGTCTGCCACCAATAAGACCTCCCCCAGGATGGCCACGAAGACCGGAAGCTCGAAGAAGGCATGTAGCCGCTGCGGAGACGAAGGACACCAAGCCAACCGATGCTCCGGCCACTTCCCCAACTGTGGAGAACCCCATTCACCCTAAGTATGCCCAACTCGACTTATCCCTTGTTTCCTCTACAAAGGCCAAGACCATGTCCCTATCAAATGCCCAATATATCCCTTCAATGGCAAGACCTGTCAACCTCCCGATGTCATCCTAGAAGAGTCGTCAACTCAGCCACGACGGAAGAAGAACCCCCTGCTTCACGTGTAGACTACCCGGTCACTTCAGCCGAGATTGCCTCGAGAGAAAATCCGCCAAGACTTACCTGGCAGAGAAGCTCGAAGACATCCAAGGTCCCCTCCCTCAGAAAAGATGGTCACCCTACCGCTCACTGCCACGCAGCTCAAGACTAAAGATGTCCCGCGCCCTCCTAGGTGACAGCGCCCCGTGGAAGTAAATATAAAGAGAAGCCCATTCACCCACTCCAGGACTTCCCAATGGTCCACGAGTGCGGTCAGTAGTAAACTAGCCCATGTCCCCCTGGAAAGACAACTAGGATATCGCCCTCCCTATGTTGTCCTATGCTACCTTGAGACTTACTTTTGTCGCCCTCCTAAGAGAGTCCCCTATCTGTACTTCTCCGACCTACCCAAGTCAAATCCTAAGGGGGAAAGGCTGCATCTTTCCCGCAAAATAGATAACCTCTTTGCCCGACAGTGAGACCCGAAGACGCAGATCTCAGAGAACATACTGGTCACATACTTGGATACAATAACCCACTTAAGAGAAGTACCATAGACCCTTATAGAAGGAAGATCCCTCCCCGCAACCAAGGTTTAAGCCGGCTCGACCCTCGAGTTTCAAGAAGATTGGAGTTCAACCTTGCTATCAAGATGTTTCTACTCGAAGGAAAAGTTGACAAGTTAGCCCACAAGAAACACATGGTACTAACTTCGAAACAAATCCCCTAACCTTACTCTCTGGAATCTCGGGACGAGATTCTTTTAAGGGGGAAAGGTCTGTAACATCCCAATTTCAGCAATCCTAATTTGTTGTGCAGAATGCAAAAATCAGGGGGAACAAAAACTTTTTCTTGTGCTTTAGTGCAGTGCTTGCTTGTTGTTTGTTTGCACTTGTGCATATGAAGTGTATCTTAGGATACTCCTTACCTCAACCTCAGTTAGCAAAAGCTACTTACCAAAACTATGTGGGCTTACTTTACATATTCTCAAAAGTTCTGGCATTCCAAAAACAGGAGCCAAGATGCCTATGCGACCAAACTATTTTTGTAGCTTCCATTTACAAAAATTATGGAGAGATATCGAATACAATCTCCTTATGTTTTCAAGACAGAACACTCAAATAATCTTATCTCTAGCTTTACCAAAACCTCCTTTCAAAGCATTTAAATTCTACTCTTGATAGAGATACCAAGAACCCTCATCTTATTCAAAACTCAACCTCTTCAAAAATTCCCCAACCTTACCTAAAGCTGAGCTTGATGGTGAACCCTAGAAATAGTTGATTAGTGTATAAGATGAGTTGCCTTGATGTGTTGACTGATGAGTTGCTTTGATCAGTTGTTTGTTTTGTTTGCTTAGGAAGTAGTATGATCCACTCTAGGAGCTCATCACTAGGACCTAGATGTTTCCCAATCATCAAATTCCTAAGGATGAATGCAAACCTTGTTATGATCCCTAGCCACTAGGTGATCATCTAAAACCCTCAACCAGATCCATTCTAAGGATCTCCATTCTTGATGTTTCCAAGACCATGAAGACCAATATCAAGTATGGATCTCCTCTACTCACTCTACCCTTCCATATCACCCTTTTGTAAAGATCTGATACCTTGCAACTCCTCCAAGAAGTTTCCCACTCATACTCTAGTCAAACTCCCCAAAACTGCCAAAATTGACCAAGTCTGGAAACTGTTTCAACATCACCTATTGGAATACCTCCTTCTCCCAAACCATGTGCATTTTTGGAAATGCACTTGAACCATCTTGTTAACCATCCTAAGCACAACAAGGCCCACATTGGCCTCTGGTTAGATCCTCCTCCAACCCACTTATCCCTGATGGTTTTGCAGACAAGAAAATAACATTTCCTGCAAAACTAGTCATCATGCCTACTTTGCTAGAAGCTCACACCACCACCCAAACCTCTATGGATCAACTATATGCATGGTTCTGTTCTCCTCATTGATGTATATCAGAGCCTACTTCACTTGTCCCAAGTGGAGCTCTGTGCTTATTAAACCCACATGGTTTAGAAGGCTTCATGACACTTTCTACATGGCAGCTTTAATTTCAACAAAGTTTGCCATCACTCCTAGATCACTTCAAATGATGTTAACTCAAAATACTCCTGCCATGTTCATCTATATGACTTGGTCTTCTCACCCATCCATCCCTTGCACCAAGGTGAGCTCTGAGCTCCAAGATGCAAGCATGTTTTATGGTATAAAAATAACCCCACCCTAGATCATCAACTCATTGTTTTCCATCCTTTTCTAGTTGGAATTTTTCATTCCCACAAGGTATCAAATGCCTGCTACACCTTGTTCATCTCATCCACTTTAACCCTCATGATTTATCAATAATTATCCATAATTATTGTGGCCCAAAAACTATTTAAATTCTTAAAGTCAAAATCTCCAAAACTCCCTCCTTAAAGGAAAAGTTTGGATTTTACCAAACCACTTCCCCAACTTTTAGCTCATATGAGTTACACAAGTCATATCCTATCTTTCCACTACAAAAATAAATATTTTTGAGAAGCTTTATTATTTCTTTTTGCCCATTTTCCTAAATGGCTGAGTTGGAATAATAATTGTTTTAAACACTTTTATTCCTCAATAAATCTTGGGAAAATTCCCCTAAGTGTGTATTCACATCTGGGACCCTCTCAAACCAAAATCCACCCTTGCCCAATGCAAATTTATCAAATGATCACGAAGAAATCATTTCTGTCCTTTTGGAGTAACTGGATTTAGGAGGACTAAAACCCCTCTGATAAATCTCAAATACATCCTAGGAGTCTACCTTTGCCTCCTCTACTCCCCAGTACCTTTTTCTCCTCTGGTCCAATGCAAGTTTGTAGACTTCCTTCACCACCATCTATTAGATCAATAAGTGTCCATTAAGCAAACCACCACTCTAAGCACTTCCATTTCCTAGAAAATCTTGATCAATGTTTCTCCCTAACACCATGACACATCCTTGGTCAACCACCATTGCAAGATCCAGCTCAATAAATCCTCATTTGCCCTTGCAATAGTAAAAAGAAGGAGAAATAAACCCAATTCTTACAAAATTCAACCTAAGCTAATTACCACTAATGCCACCCCCTCTCCATCTTGTCCAACACTACCAAATACCAACAATACCCCTCTCCACCTCCCCTGGACCAATCCCTGGCCAGCATTGCTCACCCCCTTGTCCTAAAGGGTAATTTACCCCATCTAGTCCTCCTCCATGGTATAAAGGCTAGCAGCTCTTCAGAAGCCAGTTCCCTGCCCTCATTTGCTCCCTCCCACCTCCACTCACCTCCCCAGCATGCCCTACCTCTTCCCTACTCTGTGCTGACGAGAGGAAGAAGAAGGAGAGCTCTCGGCAAGGCACCTCCCCCTCTGCTCCATTCCTTCTGCATGTCCGCACCTGAGTTCCCCTAACTCTTCTCTACTTAACTGTGCTTTTCTTTTTGCCTAGGACTAACTCCTCCGTCATCGGCGTTGAACTCCGACGAGGTCGCCCTCGGCCGCCGACGTGCCAGCTACCTCCCGGCACCAGATCCCCTCGTGCCGCCCCTTGTTCGGCTCATCGTCGATCACCGCGTCACCCTGCCGCCTCCTCGACCTCCCTCAAGCCCCCAGGTATCCTCCCCGCTCCTCCCTGCTCCGCCCAGGGTTCCTGCCGCCGGCGCTCAGTCTCTTCGAAGATGACGTCAGCGAGCTGTCCATCGCGACTTGATCCAACGGCTGATAGCGTCCTATACCGCTTCGTCGCTCTCGCTTGCTGACAGTGGGCCCCGCTCATCAGGTTCCAACCACCCATCCCGCGCGTCGCGCTGCCCTGCCGTGGGCCGAATCCTCCTCTGCAGCCCAGTAGTTCACAGATCTGGCCCATCACACTCTTTTCCTTTTTCCTTAAGCATATCCATTTGTTCAAGAGAAGTTTCTGCTAATTTTAAATCCAAATAAAATGGTAAACCTAATCCAAACGCCTAGATCCAAATTCCTGGTGGTTCTTTGGTGTTTTCTCAAACATGCAGAGACAACCCCATGTCCAAAATAATTTTCTCTGTTTACTAGTAATTATTTTACTAGAACGTATCTGGTACACTAATTATTTTCCATAGGGAGTTTTACAACTCCATTTGTGTTAAACCAATGACCTACTGGACTGTTTTTTAAGTACCTATCATCCAGCACAGGTCTCATGCCAAGGTGAACTTCATTCTGCCTTTAGCAAAATTAACAAAACTAGCAATAGTCTGTCTGAGATAATTTCCCCAGGTCTAACCAAATGTGGTTTTGACCTGATTCCACCTCCCAGTACACACCAGAACCCATATCTACCAAATCCTAGAAGCTCAGAATTGATTCAACTCTAGTTGTATTTCAGTGAATTAAATACCTCTATGATGGGTATCTTCACTAAATATATCACTCCTAGAGTTTGACAACTCCAAACAGAGTGAAACCAATTTATATAGACAGGTATTCTAAATACCTAACACATGTCCTTAGAACCAACTCAATAGCTCCTATAGTTTTAATCTGGTAAAAAGATGAAGAATCTTACAGAACTGCCTTTGGGATTTTCTTGAGGGCATTCTGTAATTCTTTGGACATGATTCCAACCCTAGGTGGTTCAGTACAGCACGTACTACCTAACAATCCAAGGAAATAATTTTTGGAGCTCCAGAACTTTCCTGGTGAATTATTTCCTCAAACTAGAGTTTAATCCACTATAAAAAGCATATCTAAATCTAGAAAGGTGATAATCAAGTGAAACCACTTGTGTGGGTTTTGTTTTGACAAGACCTAGCAGGGGATATCATTTTTACACATTGGTATTCTACTGACTAGAGATCCCTAAACCAAGTTCTTTGTATCTAGTCTTGTCAACTATCTTCCAAGAGAAAACCCTAGTGGCAATCTTGTAATTCCATCATTTGAATCCCACTTCCCCAAAAACCCTTCCAAGTCCAGTAGTATTCCTCATGCTTGTTTTCTATATGATTTGATGTTGTTTTCCTTGTATTGATTGTGATATTATTTGATTGCATGTGTACCCGATGACGACGATAGTGTGAGTGTTTGACGACAAGAAGGAAGGGATTTCTTATTATTATAGTATTGGGTATTCTTGGTCATCTGAAGACGTCCAGGGACTTATTGCCGATCACAGGCAAGCCACCATTCCTGAACTCTGATATATGTCCTATTCTCTTTTACCTGCTTTATATCCTCTTTATAAATTGCATACTCTACCTGCATGACTTGTTTTACAAATACTGCGGTAGTAACTTGGCTCCTCCAAGTTATGATTTCGTGTCCTTCGAGGCACCACCCCGATGAACCCATCATTTATCCCCTTTAGACTGAGAGTACGATGATTAGCATCCTACCTCCTTGGAAACCCCGGTTTTGAGAAAATAAACTGTTTTGGGATTTTCCCTATTACAACTGTTTCAAAACGGCTTTGTAAAACCCTGGGAAGAGGCATAATTCCTAGTGGAGGTTTTAAAAAAAGAACTGGTGAAGATGGTACAGGAGATGTGATGGGATGTTCTACGCCTTTACTGGAACAATTTTTATCCACGCAACCACATTACCCCAGGATGCTGGGGCTTAACTCGTAGTTTGTCCGCTTTAGCCGAGGAAAATTCTACCATGCTTATAGGGAGAAATCCCTGGAATCCCGGGCCAGCGTCCCAGATCTAGGATCTGAAGCCTATCGCTTGCCTCGGCAAGAATGAGCCTGAACAATCAGGAGTCCGGTGCAACAATTGGGTCTCCCGCGGACGGTATGACTTAGGTAGTACAGAAGGAAGTGGAGTCACCAAATTTAAGGTATACGCCAAGTTACGGCTTGGGTATGCGCGTGTATGGAAGGAAGGACTGTGGCTGGGAGCCACATACGTGTTGCCGGGGAGATAAGCCCAAGAGGAAAAGCATGCCTTTGCTAGTGTAGACAAGCGAAAGGTTAGGTTTGATTATCTGGACCCCCATCTACAGTGGTAGTGGGCCGTGGTTGTATCCCGGCAGATATATTGATTTTTGTGGGTAAAGTGTGTAAACTCTGTAGAGTATAACCTATTCGAATAGTCGTGTCCACGGTCAAGGATGGTTGTAAAGGTGTTGGCTAGGAGTACCCAAGCTGTGCTTGTTTGGGAAACAAGTACTGTGAGGACGAAGGTTCCGGGGGAACCCCAGTTCGAAGGCTTTGTTTTGACCCGTAGGGTCGATGGTGTTCAAAAAGAGTTTTCACTCCAAAACTGTTTTCAAAACCCTTTTTCAACAAAGACATGGGGATGTCTGGATTTATAAAACAGAAGCATGTTTTCGAACTCTTTTTCAACAAAGATATGGAGATGCCATAACCTCACAGTTAGTTTAGGCTTTTTCAAAAGCAACCCCAGATAGAGGTATCTCGCCACAGCCAGAATTGCATTTCCTTTGTTCACTTATCTTGGTGGTTTTTGCGAGTAGATTCAAAGTACTCACGGCTGTGTCCCTGGCTATTTACTTGGCCAGACTTTCAGGAGTTTATGGTGACGTCTAGCGAGCTAGGCCGTCTTCCCAGTCAGCTGCCTGTAGGTTGAGACACGATTGGGCTCTGCGCTTGGCGATGTTCCGCTGCTAATGTTGATGTAGCCATAATGGCATTTATGTAAGTCTTGTAATTCATTATAGTTCGGATGTTGTAATTGTACCTGTCGGTTATGTTCCAGGGCTCACTGATCATGGGAACGTGGAAATATGCATAACAGGGTTTTCTCGGATAAATAATCCGGGGGGTCCCACAATAAAGATATACCTTGTGTTTTGGCATCAAGATCATCAAATTGAAGAGAAGAATATGATATGTTCAAGATCTTGAGAGTGTGATCTCAATAGAAGAATTCAAGATATGGCTCTAAGCCGGTGTCATGATAGCCTCATTAGTTGAGCTATGGTTTGCTAAGATTTAGAGCATGTAATCAAATGAAGAATTCTTGATGTACCTCAAGATATTGAGATGGAGCATGAGAAGATACTTGGTTGACCAATACAAGGAGTGAAGAGTGATTTCAAGTTGGTCAACACATGAAGCATAAAGAATGTAACACATGGATCTTGTGGTATGGTAAGCCTTATCATTTATGCATCATGAACTAACCCATTATATATGTGCCTTTGCATTTTCTATATGGGATAGGTATCTTTCCATGGGAATGCTTCAAAAGTGAAGATCTCGTATAGCCCATGAGAGGATGACATCAAGTGGTGATCGTCATCAAAGTTTGAGAAGGGCAAGTTCGAGATAAGTAACTCGAGAAGATCTTTCGCTTGAAGCTTGCCATCCATATTGGTGATAATGGACATGTGAAGATGTGTCTTAATGAAGCTATCCCTAGTGGTGTATGGGGGAGCAAATTACGAGTCTTCACGAAGCAACAATGATCAAGTGATACATTCCGGCTTCGATGGAGCTTGAAGCGTTGTCATCAAGATCAAGCGGGATGCGCAAGGCAAAGGTATGGCCTTGATAGGTTTTCCTTTTACCGGTATTAAGGTGGTTGTTGGGAGACCGGGTTATCGGATAGATAGCCGCACTATCAAGAGGGGCTTTCGGTTGGGTAACTTGATCACATTGTCTTAGGGAGCTCAATCCTTTGCATACTTTGGATCTTCCTATTTTTTTTCTTATTGGTATTTTCTCTATGTCAGGTTCTTGAGCTTGTTGCTAGCTCTTCAACAAGCCCAAGTTCATCGAAAACGGAATTCGTATGCATCTTATATGGCGTTTTCGAGTGTGAAGGTTTTACCGATTATTCTTGTAGGGAGGCTCCATACCTTTCCTCATTTGGTTCTATATTCCTTTGTTGGACTATGATGTTTTCATGCACCATATTGTAGAGATTGTTGTCCTCATCAAAACAAGCCCAAGATCATCGAAATCGGAGTCTGGATGCAAAAGTTTTTGCGTTTTTCATGAAGTCTCTTTCATCCCGGTTGTGGATCTGGTTCAACCGAGCCCCACACCGAACGGTCCGGTGCCAGCGCCGGTAGACCGGATCTCAGACCGGATTTTCCGATTTTCACGACCGAGTCTATTCCGAGTTGGCAAACAAAGGTTTTCTGGTTTGTAGTTCGGTCCTCCGGCCTAGGGACCGAGTTTCCCGGTTCTAGGGCTGGTCCAGCCGACTTTTAAACTGAGTTTTCACATATTTCCTCCCAACGTCCATATTTGCTTTCCCCTATAAAAGGGGGTTCTTCCACCAGCATGTTTGGGTGTTCTTGAGCACGAAATTGACCTCCATTGTTGACCCTCTTGAGATTTCTCCCTCCCCTTCCCTCCTATGATTCTTGCATCATTTTGAGGGCTTTGGAAGAGGAGATCTAGATCTATAATCCCCACTAATCAATTCCTCCTCTAAGAGAGGGGAACCCATTGGATCTAGATCTTGAAGTCATTTGTTGATTTCCACCATTGTTCTTCCTCTCTAATTCCTCCCTAGCACTTGTTGCTTTGGTGCGATTTGAGAGTGAGGGATTTGAATGCCCTTGGTGTTCTTGCTTTGCATTCTTGCATAAGTGTTGAGCTCTCCACTATGATTTGTTCTAGTGATAGACCGTGAGCTTGTTGCTCTTGGAGGGTAACCTCCTAGTTGGCTTGGCGGTTGGTGCCGCGGTGTCCTCTTCGTGGAAGATTGTGAAGAGACCCGGGCTTCTCCTTCATGGAGCTTGTGAAGTGGTTGTGGAGCTTGCCATCTCCGGAGTAGAGGAAAAGCTAGCCATAAGGAAAGGGCCTATTCCTTAGTGGGATAGACTCGGAGAAGTAGGTGAGCCTTCGTGGTTTTGGGAAATCCTTCGTGGAATCCCACACCTCTCCAACGTGACGTACCTTATTTGTAAGGGAACGCGGGAATACATCTTTGTCTCCGTGTGCCTCGGTTATCCCTATACCCGAGCTTACTTTCCTTGTGATAGCCATCGAGCTTGAAGTACTTATATCTTGCTTATCACTTGTGGTATATTTATCTTGTGCTATCTTGCTTACCTTATCTTGTTGTTGGTGCACTTAGTTGAGCCTAGTGTATTTAGGTTTTGTGCTTGTAAAATAAACGTTAGTTTAATTCTGCATTCTATCAAGCCAAAAACGTAATAGTTTTGAAATTGCCTATTCACCCCCTCTAGGCGACATCTCTATCCTCTTAGGTGGAAGCTCCACTCACATTAATTTTTCCACCACTCAAAGTTCCACTCACATGCATTAAATTTCCACCAAATTTATTGCATCTATCATTTAATAAAACTCTTTTATTTATTTTATTCCGAATTTTGTTAATTACTTTAATTAACAAGCATTCACATAAACCCCCCTGCAACATTTCAATATCACATGCATAACCAATTTCAGCAATTTCACCCAAAACAATTCCGGTGTCCATTGAAATAATTCTAGCGCTATGCAATTCTTTCATCTAGAACATATTTGCTACAAATGGAGTTTGGCAACCCTTAACTGTGTCACCCTACGGTTTACGAATAATGCAGAAATGACCGAGACCCCTCTCAGATCAATAATCAGAAGCGAGACCTAGAGATCCATACTGACTCCCACACATTCAACGATGACTTTGTATGATGTTATAGTGTGACGTTTGATGTTATCAAAGTATTATTTCAGTGTTAGCAATTAACATGATCTCATGGTCTAAGGATAATGATTACTTTGTATGATGTTATATCAATATAAACACAATGACTTTATTGGTAATGCTATACTTCGGATGAATGTTCATCACATCATTAACCAATGCTATGACCTCGTTATTAACAACAAGTAATGTATATGATCAGGAAACCTTGATCATCTTGTTAATCAACGAGCTAGTTTATAGAGAGGCATAACTAGGAACTTTCTGTTTGTTTATTAAACACACATGCATTAAAATTTTCTTATTAATACAATTATAGCATGCAAAATAAACATCTACCTTATACTTGGAATACATATAATAACAACGTTATTATTGCCTCTCAGGACATATTCTCTCCACTATTGCCCACCGGTGCCTCTTTCTTTAGTTATCCCATTACTACACAATTTAAGTTGTATATGTACCTCATTATCCAAAAACTCACACAAAACCTACACATGCAATTCTATGACTCGCATGGATCAAACAACTCCTATAGTAATGGCTCATAAGATTGAGGATACAAGCTTCAATGGGGTTTAAAAGTAAATGTTATGCAATACTTGGGATTCAATTTAATGCAATCATGACTCTGATACATGTGTAAGATAGAGGCATAGGTGCTATATGTATGCCAGAATGGGGAATTGCTTCCTTTCTAATCAATAGTAGCGTAATCGGGATCCGGGTAATACTCTTGGTTCTCTTGATAATTTCCTTGCTTGGCGTTTGTCCAGAATAAAAGCCAAACATACAAAGCCCATAGTAAATAAAGTGCACAATTATATGAATATATGCAAGAAGCAAACAAGGTATGTCATGATGGAATGATGCACGGTTTCCTAGTATAACATAGCATGGCATGAGTAAGGTGTAGGAAAAATAATAAATCACTTTATTAATTATTTAGCCAAGTTTTACTTGCATAAACAGTTCTGTATATTTAATATATATATGATGCATGTCTCAATTCATATCATGGAATGCATAATCAGAACGTTCTCGTCGCGCTGATCGATTTAAACATATTATTTGTCGAATTTGGAATTACAGAATTAAAGTTACGAATTAATTAAGAAAAGGCATTTAATTTTTTTCGAAATTTTAAATTGTTCGATTAATATTTTAAATAGCATATTCATAATCCTCATGTTTTTCTGATTTAAAAACATATATCATTTATATTATTTGGAATTACGAATTTAAAACAATATTTAAATAAAATTAAGTCAAATTAGGGTCAAAGTCAAAAGTTGACTAGTTTGAATTAATTCTCAAAATATTTGATTAAAGTTTTGAATTCCCATTCAAATACAAAGCATATTTCATATAGAGTTTGAATTCAAATTCAAAAGTATTTTAAAGTTATAAATTAATTCAATATATTCAATTTGTGTTTTATTTTAATTTAGAAAATAACAGGAACTTTTTATACTCAGGCGGAGCTAGCCACCACAACTGACGGGTGGGTCCATGGTATTGGCGGGTCCACTCGCGCGTGGCCTAGTTGTGTGATGACACGTGGTGGATTCGAGGGCTTGCTTGCAAAAACGGAAAACACTAGGAACCTTTTCAAAAGACCCCCGGACGGTGGGGTTTAGGAGGCTGATAGGTGGGTCGGCTGGTGGACTGCGGATTGCGGAAAAACGACGGGGGCCTTTTTCGAAAATGTTCTGGACGGATCGGGTGTTAACTGAAAACAAAAGTAGAAAATAGTGAGTTTTGCCGATTTTTTGATGAAGATTGCGATGAACCGAAGTAGAATTTTCGTACACCATAAAAACCAAAAGTGAAGAAGAGATCAAGAGCTACATGTTTGGTGTTATGAGTTTTGATGGAGGCGGGTTGTGGCAGTCGGAAAAACTCTAGGAACAGAGGGGTTCGGCTGGTCGCTGTGTGTGTAGAGGCAAGAAGCTGTTGCTGCTGAACGTGCCAGCGCTGCTGCCGGCGCGTGCGCACGCGCTGGCGAGCGACATGGAGACGCAGTGAGAGGGACGGTGGGAGGCTGTGACTAGGAGGCAACGAAGGTCGCAGCGGTGCTCCACGAGCCCGAGCGAGCTCGCGGGGAGGCTAGCGGCAAGCGAACTGCGTGCAGGTGTGGAAGCAACAATGACACACCGAAGGTGCTCAACGAACGGCGATGATGATACAGGAAATGAGGGAAGGGGAGACCGTGTCTAGGAGATCTCTGGTGCTCACTTGGTTGCGTCTGTGTAGGCGCTGGAGCGAGGGGTGGAGTAGATTGGAGAGGAGGCAGAGGTGCTAGTGACTCGTTCGTTTTCGGGCACGGCGGCGACGAGGTGGTTCCCGGCGAGATGAGTCCTTCTTCTCTGTGTACCTAGCGACGGCGGTGATGCAACAACCTTCCCCAACTCCCGTACTCCTCTTCTCTGTCTCCCTGACACCAGTTAGACACTAGGCTAGCTAGGGTTTTTAGGTAGTGGAATGAGTGGCCATGGCTAGGGCTTGGGGTTCTTGGGGAGGAAGGAGGGACGATTTCCTCTAGGTCTTGATCAGGGTGAGGTGGATGGGGATCCCCTGCTGCTATGGCTACTTTATTGGCAGAGAGAGGGGAAGGACATCACGACTCGGTGAGACCCTGTCCTTGCTCAGCTGGTGCCAGCGCATGGTCCAGGAAGAAGAACAGTGGTGGTCCGAAGCCTGTTGGCCCTAGGTGTAGGGAGAGAGAGGTGAAGCGGGGCTGGTTGTGTTCAAGCAGGTGGCGCTGCTCCTCTGCTGCCCTTGGACGCGCCAAAGAGAGAGACATGGATAAGGTACAGCCAGGGGTGGGGGTGCAACCGGACCAGGTTAAAGGGTCGTGTTGGGGTGTGTTGGGCCTAGCTAGGCTAGGGAGAGGTTTGAAACAACTATAAAATCCCAATAGTGAATTTCAAAGAACAAAAGCAAATAAAAATCGAAATAGACTTGGTTATTATTTCATGTGTGGCTTCATTATTTCATGTGTTCACACATACACTCATGCCTTACATACTTACATTAGAGCATGCATGTGTGGTCTTTGTGAAACAAAATACAACATGCTTGCATGCCCTATGCATGCATTGATGCATTGAGTAGCTTGTGAAAATAACTCGGTCACATGTGGCATTTGAACTGAGAACCATTTGTAACAATTCAAAACCGACAAGCACCTTCCCAAAAACAAATGATTTCCAAAAGAAAGACAAAGGAGGGAAAAAATTGTATGGGCCATGCATGGTTATTAAATGCCAACACTAGAATTGTGAAAACAATTATAAGCCCATATGGTCATTTAATCCATACACCATTTTAATTATATTAACTATGGTCCCACAAAAGAAACAAGCTTGCTACTCATCTGAAGAAGATGAAATATAAACATGCATGGATACAAATGAGCCATGCTAGTGTGTGTGATCCAGATGCTCATATAGCCTCATATCTATATTCAAACATGATCATTGATTCATATGGAAGCTTGAAAAGAAATCCCACCCACCTAGCATGCAAAGGTGTCCATGTGTCTCTGCACATATCCATATTGTGAAAACAATAGGAATCTATATGGGAGCATGTAGAATTAGAAGTGGATCCATTCAAACACATCTGAGCTAGAGGTAATAACCAAAGAAATGCAATTTCCCATATATAGCTTGGATGTTGGAATTATAAGGTGGTGACAAGAAAGGCAGTGGAGCTAGAAAAGATATGCCCCCAACTCAACTTGGGCACGAAACAATATATCAAGAAGAAAATACAATATATCAAGAGGCAACTACAATATATAATGCACATGGGATAAGAACCAAATAGAGGGGGTTTTATATGATGTTCAAATGCAAGGTGGCATGTTGACACGAGCATGATATAATGCAATGCAATAATGATATGTAGGAAGTAGCAATATATATACTAGGCAAGTAGCATTACAATTGTTAGACAATTGGGTTGTTACAGTGAGGCGTTGGTGGTGGAGCGGCCGAAGGGCCTCGGAATGGACGAATCCGTCAACAAGACCGAAGCCTGACTTCCTCTTTATGGGGGAAGGAGAGGCTTTTCCCGAGCCTGAAGGTTCAGAAAAACCAAAGGAGGTGGGGTTGGAACAACGCCCTGTCTACCTTGTCAGCATGGTGTTGCGTGATGCCTAGGAAAGCTATCCCCGGCCTAGAAGATGCTACTCGAAGTCCTAATCACTTCCCGGAAGCTACGACACTACTTCGAGGCCCACCGCGTCATGTTGTCAGTGACTATGGACGGAAGAGTGTGCTGCGTAACCGGGAAGTGACGGGGCGAATCCTAGAGTGGGAAACTGAGCTCTCTGAGTTCGAGTTGCTCCCCGGGTCTTCCTTGAGAGGTTGACAAAGCCTTATGTGTCCGTTTCCCCCGGGAACGGGGCCCTTCCTGTCAACCCCCCAAAGACCACCAGAAAAGGGAAGCCCCGGAAGGGTCAGGCCATGATGCCGGATAAGGATCCGATCTTAGAGAAGCATGTGAAGGCTGTGGTCGAAGACGCCTCTCTATCCTAGGCGGCTGAGATCCTTCGCTATCTCAAAAATCAGGACTTACCTAAGGAGGACAAGAAGGATGATCGCATTAAGCGACAGGCACCCATGTACTATCTCATTGATAATGAGCTATACCACAAGATGGAATGCAGGGTCAAACTCCACTGTATTTCAAGGGAGTAAGGGCAAGCACTACTATCAAACATCCATGAGGGAACCTATGCAAACCATGTCGCCTCACGAGCGCTGGCTAGAAAGGCCTTCCGGCAAGGCTTTTACTTGTCTACCGCTCTAGCCGATGTGGAGCACTTGGTCCACACATGCGATGGCTGCCAATTTAACACCCAGAGCATCCAGCAGCCCGGGCAAGATTTGCAAACGATCCTAGCCTCATGGCCAATCTTGATCTGGGGACTGGATATCGTTGGGAAGTTTCATAGGGCGGTCAGAGGGTACGAATATTTGATGGTGGTCGTTGACAAGTTCACCAAGTGGGTGGAAGTGGAGCCGATATGGGCAATGATCATCCTGGCGGCCATAAAGTTCATACGAGGAATTTTTTGCCATTTGGGGGTGCCTCACAACATCATTGCCGATAATGGCACACAGTGCACTAGAAAGTCCATCAAGCCTTAGTGTGAGGAGATAGGCACCAAGATTTTCTATTCCTTTGTCGCCCATCCAAGGGACAATGGACACATGGAGCATGCAAATGCGGAGGTACGTCGGGGGCTTCAAACCAAAATGTTTGACCGTTTCAAGACAAGCAGGCGGAACAGGATTGAAGAACTCCCAACGAACCTGTGTGCCCTACGGACGACGCCCAACCGGGCGACCGGCAAGATGCCCTTCTCCCTCGTCTATGGGGTGGAGGCCGCCCTACCAACGGAGCTCAGTACGGATCCCAGCAGGTTCGTGCCTACGACGATGCAATCCAACATGCGGAAAAGGATCGATGACATCAACTTCCTGGAAGAGGTACATTGCCGAGCAGCGGTGCAACAAGCCCGTTACCAACAAAGCTTACGTCGGTATCACAGCCGGCGGGTTCACCCTCGTGAACTAGAGCCTGGGGACCTAGTCCTTAGGCAAAGGTTATACACCAAGGGAATGAACAAATTGTCGCCTAAGTGGGAGGGACCTTTATAGGTAGCACACATAACTAGACCCGGCGTAGCCTAACTAGAATATGAGGATGGCCTGCCCATGCCAAATTCCTAGAATATCGAGCACCTGCGCAAGTACCACCTCCGCAAATACTACCCCTGGAACACCCAACCATCTGAAGCACAGTTCTGTTAACGACCTTTTAAAAAAAAGCCCGGGAACATGAGTATTCTCGACAAAACCGGTGAATTACGTGCGCATGACAGCCTGACCCAATGAAGGTGCCCAGGTGGTCATATAAGCCACCGTAGAAAGCCCAGGAACATGAGTTTTCTCGAAAAATCGGTAAATTACGTGCGCACGACAACCAAGCCCATATAAGGTGTCCTGGTGGTCATATAAGCCGCCGTAGAAATCCCGGGTACAGGAGATGTCCTGGCAAAATGTGATAGTACGGCGTTACGGAGTCTGGCCAACCTAGTGTAAACCGTTGTAACCCAGAGGCAATTCCTCACCCTATCAATGACAAGATTCTGCAATTAGAACCTCTGTAACACCCTCGAATCAGCCCTATACAAGTTTTAGCGCTTCCCGCCAAACCCGCATAGAAACAAATCAAGGACGCCCACCAGGCACTTTCGTGCGGGTGTAAAACGAAGTAATACCATTACACAATAGTCCATGATGGAACCCACAGAACAGATATATACAACACGACTCCATGAGTCAAGAATACAGATATATACAGTACAAGATCCAAATCACCTTGAAACAAATACAACGTCCGACTACGGACAAGATGCAAATGGGGCTAAGAGCCCTAAAGAATAACCAATGGCGTCCATAACCCTGCCCAGGCCAAGCCGGAAGGGTAACCCTGCTAACGACGTCAATCACAAACCTGCTAAAACAAAAAGGGGGTGCCAACAAAGGGCGAAGGAAAAAGAGGAGCGTCAGTGCCAGTACACGGCGAGGCTAGAATTCGGCGGCTATCGCCTACATAGGTATGGTGGACTAAAGCGGCAGCGCATCATGCACTAAACAATCTATAGAGACTCGATTAACCTGTCGGCTATTAGAGAAAGATAAGAAAGACCTATTCGGGACCAACCTTATTCTAACACCAATCATACCCATCCTGGTATTCCCTCTCGAGACCAAACGAGGAAGTCAAACCGAGGAACTCACACAGTTGGCAGTTTTATTCATTCCATTATAGTTTAAGCACTTACTAGTCAGATATAGATAGCATGAGTCATCCTGATAGCATAAGTAGTGGGCAGTTTTAATTAACCGTTCAGTTGTGGTTGCAGTACTTACTAGTCAGATACAATTAGCATGTGACATCCCAAACCCAGCAGTTGTTGGCACTCTTATCACATTCCATTGGAGTTGCGATACTTACTAGGCAGGTATAACAGGACATGATACACCCTAGTTCCACCCGTTGTTGGCACTTTTATTATCCATTCCATTGTAGTGAAACTGATTACTAGTCACATATTAAGTCAAATTTATAGCACTACTTTATTTATGCTTGTCTATGATCGAGATACTGTGCTCCAAGTCGTCCATAACCACGGACACGGCTTTCAGAAAGATTTACCCTATAGGGGGCACAAATAGCAACACACACACGATCAACCTTGGAAAAACCAAATCAAAACCCAACGAGGCTTTCACGATAAAGCAATCACATGATTCATAAAATATTTCAGGGGGCCATCCTACTATGCTACCCGCGATGAAGTTGGCCGGCTCCGAGACGGACCCAGGGTTTGTGTGGACGGCGGTAAATGACTGGGAACCCGAAAGTATGACTGGGCTTGTCGATACAGCGAAAACGTGTCACGATCCAAAACAGTACAGGTGCTCCACGCACAATCGTAAATAAAACAGTAAAGCATGGCATAGGTACATGATAGTAATAAAGCCCCAAACTACTTTGTGGCCCCAAGAAATAAGAAATGAATCAAGCTCTAGCTAAGGGGGATTCATACTCTCCTGGATGTGGATAGTGTGAATAGTCATGGAATGAATCAAGTACTCGGGGCCTACGGGAGACAAGTGGATAGGAAAAACCAAATAGCATATATTGTCCATCTATGCCTCTTTCATTAGTTATCCCAACAATTTAATAATTATATTTAAAGACATGATCATCTCCACCATTAAGCATCTCCACCATTAATCATGTGCCAACTTGCCATCAACGGTGGAACGACAACGACGCAAAGCAGCACCTGAGCAAGCAACTACGACTAACAAGGCCGACTATCTATCAAACGACAGGCAATAGGATGTGTCCAAGCCAATATAGAGGTTGCAAGGAATATAAATGGTACGGAAACTAAAGCATTGCAACACAGATAGCAATAGATCAACAGGAGGAAATAAAGACTATAAAAGCAAAATAGGTAGAAAGAGGGAGATGCTCGCCTGGGAAACACTACCGAAGGATCATATGTGGAGAACTTGTCGATACTCGCATCAACTCATCGGCCTAATCTGCGAAGAAGCAAACACTAGAAGAAACACCAGATGCAATATTTAATACTACGGCAGAAAATCCGGCATGATTATGATATGATGCAGATGTGGTGCAATTAGGCAGTATTAAGAGGAACCGGGGTCCCCACAATTAATTAGTAGGTTCCAGTTATTTAGATACCCCGCAATTTAAATGTTGTCTTAACAAGACAAATCATGGCATCGGTTTGCTACACAAATTTAAATGGAGTCCGGAATAAGACAAAGGTATCCCGCATATAGACTCCGTATTTAATTTAGGTGAATCGACTATTTAACCCAACCCACCAGATGACATGTATGCAAGCATGATGATTTAATGATGCGATAGGTATATGTCATATTATAAAAATAGAGGCTTAGGGTCACACATCTGGGTTCGGAAGATCTTGGTTCCGGGGTTTCGGGGTTCGACAGGGTTCGACGGGGATCGATCTCGGCGGGAACATTCTCGGACAACGGAGTAGATCTTGTCGCATCCGTGGTCTTCGGGTCCGTGAAGTAGATCTTGTCACACGGTGTCCGGTTAGGCGAACTTGGCAGGTTGGGACGATCTTGTCTTAGTCCTCGGGTGACTGTGTCGGCCTTGGGTCTCGGCGCCGGAAGATCTTGATATTCTAGGAAGGAGATCTTGTCGGTTCCATGTCGAAGGCCTTGGCGCTCCGGATCGGTCTTCGGGTCCATGAAGGCGTTCAAGGTGGAGAACTCGGCGTTCCGCGTAGGCGACCGTGGCGTCCATGATGAAGATCTTCTCAACCCGGTGTCATCGCCTCTGGTTAACTTGTGACTATCTTCGGATCATCAAAACCATGTAGAAACTCTTGGTAGTCCACATTAGCAGTCTTGGAGTCATCGGGGTCCAGGAGGTCGGGGCCGAGGATAGAAAATCCACTCGACCGCATCACCTCTACGGCAGAAGCAAACCAACTGGAATCCCCAAAACGGGGCATATTGGGTTCGTGGTCCTGTCTGGACTCGAACAAGCAGCAGAACAACATGGTTACACGCAGCCAGCAGGTGCAACCGAGCAGCCTGATGCGACACTTGCAGCGGGGTAGGAGGCAGGCACGCCAGCAAGGTCCAGGGTGACAACACGGGGGTACGGGCTTGCCGGCGAGAAGCGGTGCGAGCAGAGGAGGCGGTACGAGGCGGGGTAGAGGCCTCATCAAGGCGGCCAGGCGCTCGAGGCGGGGCCAGCACGGGGCAAGCTCGGTCGGTGGCGAGGCAGGCATCGGGGCGCGGGGTCGCACGGGGCCAGGTCGAGCTAGGCACAGGAGGCCGCGGGACGCTGCGGGGTGACGCGGAGGGGTGGCGGAGCTTGGTGAGGGCGACGAGGGCGTGCTGGACGGTAGGGTTTGCGGAGCTCCACGATAGAGGAGAGGGTAGGGCGGCCGTTCTCGGTGCCGAAGCCGACGGAGCGACAGCGCTCGCGGCGGAGGCCGGGGGACACAGAGAGGCCGAGCGATGGCACGGATCTGCCTCGGGAAGGAGGTCGCGGGCGAGGCGGAGAGGCCGAGCGGTAGCAGGGCACGCTGGCAGCGGCCCACGGAGAAGAGAGCGGCCGCGGCCCGCAGAGAACAGAGCGGCGGCGAGCAGGGCACCCGGGGATGGGTTTCGCGAGGTCGCGTGGGACGGTGCCGTCAATTGGCTCGGACAACCGAAGGAGAGGACAGGCCGGCGATGCAGGCTGCGTGGGGTCTAGGTGGCAGCGCGCACGAGCCTGGGGGGAGGTGGCGGCTGCGGTTGCGGGATCTGGGGAGGAGCGGGCTAGGTGGAGGTCATGGGGAAGATGGGAGCGAGCGGGGGGAATGGGCGCGTCGGCATGTGGGCCCAGGGTGTTGTGGTGGGGATCCCAAGGCAGGGTAGGTGGGGAGCGGGGCGTCGCGTGTCGGAAGCGCGTGGGTGGGCGGTGGCATCGAGGCCAGGTGGGGCCAGGGGAGAGCGGGAGCGTGGCTCTCTGCCTCTCCCGCGTGCGAGTGTGTGCGCGCGGGAGGGAGTTGGTGAGGGTAGGGTTAGGGTAAGGTGGGTGTTGGGTTAGGTTTTAGATATGCGGGTAGGTAGAGATTTATTTTAGGGTTTGGAGGTGGCCGGCTGGGCTTTTGGGCCTGGCTGGCTGCCTCCCAAAAATAATATATATTTTATTTATTTAAAAGGTTTTTGTAATCTGTTTTTAGACAAATATAATATATGGAAGAGACCGGGGTTTTGATTTGAAATAAAGACGAGGCGTTTAGAAAACAAAACCAGACTTTTCAAAAATAGTTTTTAAACAAACCATGCATGATGATGACGATGCTCAAATGCAATGTGGCATGATGACATGAGCATGTCGTCATGATGATGCAATGCACAAAAACACAGCGATTTTCTAGTAGTGGTTTTATCGGGGTGCTACAACCTCCTAGAGCCGGAATATCTAAGAACCTTGCCATTCAAAACCACGAACAACATAGGGAGTAATTGAAGTTGAGAGCGGCCAGGGGGCTGGGTGTGGGGGATGCCTCAATACACCTCGCTTACTATTCCCCCACTCAACTCCAACCTCCTAGTTTCTAGTAATGGAGTTGTCTTATGCAGGGACGAGATGCATCTTGGTGCCGTGCAGGGCACTTCTTTTTTCAGAAAGAGGAAGGAAAGAAGGGCGAAAAGGAAACTTGCTCGACGTAATAAGAGGTAAACAGGTATAACAGTTCATTACTATAGACTGATGGCTCGACAAGGGTGTCCATTTCAAGGAAATTAAGGAGAAAAAGGGGAAGCACACGCTCAACATCGTGCGTCACGCTTCATCCCGGCTACTATGACATCAATGTACGTGGCAACAACTTTCTTCGCACCAAGCTGCGCTAGCCCATCATCAAAGGGCTCCAACAACTCTGAGAAGGGAAAACTGGGAGCCAAGGCATACACGCGAGGGAGGATGAGCTTGGCGGTGGCTGCTACAACGCGTCCACCGTCCTCCTGCAACACCTCATCCACCCTCAGGCGCAAGGCCCGGAGCTCTGTCACCAGGCGGTCGAAGAACGGAATGAGGGTCGAGATATCTATCTCATCCACGACCGCTATGTTCATGTCCAGCATGAGCATTGGGATCAAAGTGGCACGTGCGATACCGGCCAGTGTGCTAATCTCGGTACGACAGAGGGCCGAAAGCTGATCTAGCCCGCTAGCACTCTTGAGGTGTGCCGCCTCGACATCATCCCCCGCCCTGCAAAGGCGCACAATCTGGTGGTCCCGCCGCATGATGCGCTCGTTGGAGTGCCTGGCGAACTCAAGCGCCTCATCAAGACACTTCTGGAGAACCACCTCGAGCGGTGGCTTGCTGCTGGGGAGACAGGAACTATTCATGCAAAGTTTCCTGCCACTCCACCGGACTGATGGCCGCGCTGGTCTCGTGGAGCCTTATATCTTGAAGTTAAGATGAGGACATTTCTTCTAACGCTCGCAAGGTCTCTTTGCACTCGTGAAATCTGACCCTAAAGGGCCCCCACAATAGAGAAATGCTCCACTTTGTGGGAGTTCCTCTCCTCGATGGCATGTGTCAGCTCTCGCTTTTAAAGCGCTTCTGCTCTTCCATGCACCCCTACAACGCTACAACGGAGGGAATGGCACCTGCTTGGAGATCTCTCCTACCCTTCAGCACCTCGAGCAGGACGTGTTCAAGCTTACCCTTCGCCTAGGAGGATGAGTTTTCCTCCGTGCGAAGGCGAGCTCGCTCGCGTGCGATGTTCTAACGCAGCTCATCTAGCTCACGTCGCTACTGGGCTTGGATCTCCTCAGCCCTTTTCTTCCTCTCCAGCGTGCGCACCGTGTGGAACAGAAACTCGTGCTGCTGGGATTCTAGCCCGGCGAAAGCCAAGCGTGCTTCTTCGAAGATCGATCGGTAAAGGGACAGCCCTGCTAGGGTGTGGGTATACCTATGAGCAATAATGTCTAGAAAGGGAGGAGTCATCCTATCTGTCACGAACATCTGGGGGAGATCGTCACGGGCTCGGTGTTCCACTGAGGATGAACTCGTCCAACGGTCGGGAGAAAGGTCATCATTGGCACCCGTGCCCATCGGCCAGGGGAGACCGGGGTCCCGAGGGGCGCCACCGTCGCTGGCTTCTGAGTTAGAAGCCTCCATCACTAAGTCCTCTGCCAAGGCGGCCTTGGCGGGGAGCTTGGTACCTAAAGAACAATGCTAGATGTAAGGTGACGGCCGCCTGAAACTCCAAACATGATTGAGTTTGAGGAGGCCGAGGACGGCTTAGCGGTACTCAGAGGGTCCACCGTTGCGGTGAACCCTATTTCCAGAGTGGCATGCTTGGCCGCATCCGGCGAGGAAGCCAGGGTCTAAGGAGTTGAGGCCTTACCCTGTTCATCTCCTCCGGAGGGGGTGAGCGCCTTGTTCGAAAGTTTGACAAGTAGATTTCGCTTTCTCTTGGCAGATAGCGGGGGAGACATTAACGTCATGTCTCCACCTTGTTTTCTTGTAGCCTCCTTCTCCGGCGCCCTAGGAAGGAGACCGAGAAAGATGATTAGAACAAGGTGATGAGTGCATATTTGCATCATGTTTTATATTATTATTTTGCAATGTATGTAGGATCTTTGTATTTTACGGCGTTCGTGCGCACATTTTATGTCTATTTTCACTAGGATCAGGACAAATCATGGATACAATGGACACAATTCTTGGAGCAGATGTATTAGGGAGAAAGGAGTCAAAAACTGCGTAAATCACTTATTTGGGAAATATTAATAACACCGGAAGAAAACCCAGAGCAATTGAGGCATCCAAAGGGTTTAACGACCAACTATACGACCGAAATACTTTTTTGGTTGTATAGTTCGGGTCGTATAGTTGGTGCCGCCACCTCCTCCTCAAATAGTTTCACCCCGTGTAACTGGATCAGAGAGACGACATAAAGAACACCTAGAAATCGCCAAAACCTCTCCTCCGAAAGGCATCTAGAGGGGGAATTTGGCCAAGGGATTCATCTTCGCCCTACACACAGCTGGGAGGCCAAAGCATCGATCTTCATCTCCATCAACCACTGCACCACCATCATGTCCATCCATCCCATCTTCATACCATCTAGATCTTGTTGTAATTTTTGTACTTGTTGTGGATTTATACAAGAACTATTCGTTTACTATTGTTTCCATTACCATTGCCATGATGTTGATTGCCTCCATGTCTGAGTAGATCATTAGTTCTTGGGAGGATGGAGAAACCTTAGGATATGATTGAGATAAGATAGAGATTATTATGTTATACATCATTATGTGTATGTATTTATTGTCTTCATCTTGATGTTGGGAGTTGTACACCTCCTTAATATTTTCCTCTTATGGGGACACAATGAAGGGGATTCCTCGTTGCTAGACGGATGGATGATATCAGTTACTGTGACTATAAATATTTTTTCATTCTTTACGTACTAACTTGGGAAAACAAGGAGAACTCATAAAGCCATGTCCATGCAATGGGAGAAATCCCTTAATAGCTGGATAATACGATTGATGTTGCTTATCTATCAGCTATGGTTATGAAGGATGATGTGAGCAGTGATTGCTACCTATTTGTCCATATATGGAGCTCCTCCCACATACATACATATCATGAAATTATTTTTATAATAATCTTGATTCCTTAATCTAAATTTCTAGCAATGTATCCACCACTCCCTGAGAACACCTTTTTCCTATTGAATTTCGAAGTTCTTTTACATACGCGATTCTTACTTTCTGCATTAAGTTTTATGTTACTTTAATTGCTTCATTCAATCAAAAACCCAAAAACAATTCTACTTTTCTTGCATCTCAAAGTTATTCCTTAAGTACTTCATTTAGTTTAGTTAAAATCATTTTAGTCTTTCGCCTACTACTCCCTGTGGGATTGATATCCTTATTTTAAAACTAGCTACAAACGATCTGTGCACTTGCAGTCATCAAGCTATTTTCTGGCGCCGTTGCCGGGGAGATTAGCGCTATAAGTCACTGTACTTTTAGTTATTTACTTTCATTGTACTAATTTTTAATTTAAGTTGCAGGATCACAACAATGGACAATACTCAACATTTAATCCAGCTTAAGGTAGTAAGGAAAATAGGTTCGCCCATGGCGGCTTTTATATCTATCAATAAAAGCATAAATCCGGATGGAATTGAGATCCACCCTTTATTATTTGAACTCCTAGACTCTTAAGAAATTTGTAGAAACCAATGAAGAGAGTCCATATGGACACTTGCAATTCTTTGAAGACATTCTCGGTTCCTTTATATTTGACGACTATAATCTTGACATGGTTAAAACCAAGTTGTTTAGACAAACTCTCTCTAATAATGTTTGCGACTGGTATAGATCTTTTTTAAGGAGGTATAGATATTTTTGTGCAGAAGCACCAAGGACTTGGATGGAATTGACAACCAATTTCCTATCAAAATATTACTCAGAAAGCAAAGCTTACAGGATGAGAGGTATTATTATCAGTTTCAAAATTAATCCTGATGAGGGTCTATATGAAGGGTATCTAAGGTACAAGAGCTATCTGGATAATTTCTCCCATCATCCTTTGCCTGATTGGTTAATCACTCACACTTTTTATGGATGTATTAATAATGAAAATAGAATGAATTTAGACACCGCTTCTAATGGTAGTTTTCTTTCTTATACCTATGATAAAGCCTGGAAATTTATAATGAAAATGAGGGAGGCAAAGGAAAATCTTAAAAACGACGAGAACATTACAAATAGTTTTTCTGAATATACTTGTGTTAACGTTTTCCTTGCAAATGAAAGGACTTGTGCAATGATTAAAACCCTTGGAATTGATTCTTATTCAATAAAGAAAATTATTGAGAATTATACAGGGCATTTACAAGTACATACAGAATGGGAACCTCATAAACCCCTCGAAGAAAACAAGCATGCAAGAGCGCTAATAGAAGAGTTCTCCTCTGCATCTATTCAACAGAATATCAAGAAAAAGCAAAAAGAGGAAGAACAAATAAAGAAAAGATTAAAGAAACTAGAAAAGAACCCCGAAGCTACCAATATAAATAATGTTATACTGAAGGATCTTATGGAAGCGCGAACAGTGGATAATGAAGTGGTTATGCTAGACTTTGAAACCTCTGAATTCATCGAAGGTAAGGTATGAGGTAACAAAACTTATAAACCTAGGACTCCTATATATTGTGGAGAAACTTTCTTATTCTGAATTTGTGAGCCGATTTCCACTATAAATATTATGCCTTGTTCACTTTATGAGGAACTTCTCTACAATTTAAATAATCCATATGTTGAACCGGTAGACACTACTATTAAATTGTCTAATAGAACTAATATAAAACCGGAAGGTGTTATCAAAAATATCTATGTCTTTATTGGATCACTCATGTACCCCCTTGATTTTCATATTGTTGACATGCCTCGAGATTATTTTTGTCCTATTCTTTTAGGCAGGCCTTTTGTTTCCATAACAAAAGCTCGAGTTGATAATAAGAAGGAGACTATTTCACTGATGTTTGGAGAAGAGGAAATGACATTCCACTTTGCCAAACTAAAGATGAGGCCATATGAAGTGGAATATATAAACAAAGAGAAAACAATTTCCGAGCTGGCAGCAATTCATTTCAGTACTCCATAATATGAATTAGACAGGAGCCTAATTAATTGGGAGGAAGCACTGGATGATGATGAGAGAGAAGGCATGGATGATTACCTTGACTCTGTTCCGGAAGCACAAAATCCACATTACCATGAAGAACTGGTACGAAAAGGAGATGAAGATCCCCACTAATTGAATTGAAACAAGTTCCAGACAATATGAGGTATGAGTGTTTAGATAATGAAAATAAATGCCCTGTTATTATTATCAAAAATCTATTAGAAAATGAAACAAATAAACTCATTTCGGTCTTGGTTAAGCATCGTGAAGCCTGTGGATATACCCTAAGTGATATTAAAGGAATAGATCCATCAATTGTAACACATAAGATTACCATGCTTGATGATGTTGAACCTATAGTTGATACACAAAGAAGGCTTAATCCGAAAATTAAGGAAGTAGTAAGAAAAGAGGTTATATGCTTATTAGATGCTGGCACAATATATCCTATTTCTGACAGTAAGTGGGTTAGCCCAGTACATTGCATACCAAGACAAGGGGGTCTTGATGCTGCTATGAATGAGGATGGTGAGCTAGTTCATGTAAAACCTATTGTTGGATATCACATGTGCATTGATTTTAGGAAACTAAACCTTGAGACACATAAAGATCATAAACCTATACCATTTATGGATAAATATTTAGAAAGACTGAGTAATAACTGTTATTTCTGTTTTCTTGATGGTTATTCTAGATATTCTCAAATTGCTATACAACTGGAAGATCAAGAGAAAATACTTTTACTTGCCCTTATGGCACATATGCTTATAGATTAATTCCATTTGGCTTATGTAATGCAACTGTAACTTTTCAAGAATGTGTTTTAAAAATGTTTGATGATCTTGTTGAGAATACTATGGAAGTTCAAACAAATAATTTTGTTGTTTGTGGAACAACA
This sequence comes from Avena eriantha, assembly GCA_910589775.1. Lineage (NCBI taxonomy): Eukaryota > Viridiplantae > Streptophyta > Magnoliopsida > Poales > Poaceae > Avena > Avena eriantha. The sequence continues at coordinate 19,838,067 of OU342746.1, forward strand.
TTTGATAATTTCCTCTACAATTTAACCAAAGTTTTGCAGAGATGTAGGCAATCGAATTTGGTTTTGAATTGGGAACAATGCCATTTCATGGAAAGAGAAGGTAAAGTTTTTGGGCATAAGGTTTTGTAGAAGGGTATAGAAATAGATAAAACTAATATAAATGCTATAGAATATCTTCCAATACCTCAGGACATAAAAAACTTAAAAAAAAATCTGGGACATGCAGATTTTTATAAGAGATTTATAAAAGATTTTGCTAAAATAGCTATACCTCTCACCAAACTTCTTGAGAAAGAAACTCCATTCTACTCAAATCATAACTGCATTGCAGCTTTTGAGAACCTTAAAAACAAATTAGTTTTAGCACCCATCATGCAATCTCCAAAATGGGATAAACCTTTCGAAATCATGTGTAATGCTAGTGACTATGCTTTAGGGGCTATGTTAGGATAGCGAGACGGAAATAATTTAAATGTTATTTATTACACTAGTAGACCTCTTAATAAGATTCGGAAAAATTATGCTACTACAGAAAAAGAGTTCCTAGCTATAATTTTTTTCTTGTGACAAATTTAGATCTTACATCATCAATTCTAAGGGAATAGTTCATACATATCACGAAGCTTTGTGCCACCTCCTTGTGAAAAAGGATGCGAAGCCCAGGTTGATTAGGTGGGTTTTATTACTACAAGAATATGATTTGCAAATAGTAGATAGGAGGGGTAAGGGTAATCCGGGAGCAGATCATCTCTCTAGGATGGAGGGAATAATTGCTAACCCTGTACCTACAAATCAGTCATTTCCGGGAGAATATTTAGAAAATGTTGAAATTGCTGATCCTTGGTTTGTAGATTATGCTAACTATCTCGCAGTAAAATTTATACCTCCTGGTATGACAAGAAATCAAAGAATGAAATTTTTTAATGATCTTAAATATTTCTTTTGGGATGATCCGTATCTATATCGTCATGGACCTGGCGGAATGATTCGGAAGTGTGTTCATAACCATGAAATGAATGCAAATTTTCAAGCTTGTCATGATAGCCCGTACGGAGGACATCATGCAGGCAAGCGAGCGTAGCAAAGGTACTTCAATCCGGATTTTATTGGCCCACCTTGCTCAAGGACGCACATAGGTATGTAGAACACTGTGATGCTTGCCAAAGAATGGGTAATATAGGTAGGAGACAAGAGATGGAAATGAATTATAGTCTTATAATCGAATCCTTTGATGTATGGGAAATGGATTACATTGGACCTTTTATAGAATCAAATGGTTATACTCATATTCTTGTCGCTATCGATTATGTTACTAAATGGGTTGAAGCTGTTTCAACAAGTCATGCAGATGAAGCTACCTCAGTGAAGATGATCAAGGATGTTATATTCCCCAGGTTTGGAGTTCCTAGATTTTTAATAACTAACGGTGGTTCTCATTTTATGAAAGGAACTTTTAGGAAAATCCTTAACAAATATGGAGTAACTCACCGCATTGCTTCACCATATCATCCTCAAACGAGTAGTCATGTGGAACTCACAAATAGAGAATTAAAGACCATACTCGAGAAGACGGTGGACAAATCAAGAAAATATTGGTCATATAAGTTAACTGACACTCTATGGGCATACCATACTGCGCTTAAAAATCCAATGGGTATGGCACCTTATAAGCTGGTATACGGTAAGGCATGCCATTTACCTTTAGAATTGGAACACAAAGCTTTTTGGGCGATCAAGAATCTAAACAATTATCTTAAAGCAGTAGGAGAAAAACGTTTATTTGATATTCATGCTTTAGATGAGTTTAGAAGTGAGGCTTATGAGAATGCTAGATTATTTAAAGAAAAAGTAAAAAGTTGGCATGATAGGAAAATAGAAAATAAGACCTTTAAAAGTGGAGACAAGGTGTTACTCTATAATTCTCGTCTTAAGTTGTTTCTAGGAAAGCTCAGGTCAAAGTGGGAAGGCCCTTATATAGTTGAAGAAGCTTATTCATCGCGAGCAGTGAAGCTCCAAAAAAACACCCTCTCTTTCATGGGTGGTAAATGGACAACGCTTGAAGCATTATCGAGCAAAAGAAGATATAAGTGTAGTCACCGTACAAGTGATCACTCCAGAAGAGGTGATTAAGCAAAGATATACAAGGAATGGCAACTGCAAGAAGAATGGAATCAAGATGAAATGAGCAACACTACATAAAAGAGCGCTTCATGGGAGGCAACCCATGCAAAGTAAAGGTTTGAGTAAGTTTTTAAATTTTTAATTAAGTTTTAATTGAGCTTGTGTTAAAGAAGGAACATTGAAAGCTCTAGCGAAGAAAAAAGAAGATTGATAATGCTAATATTGGTCGAAAATTTAAGTTGTCATTTTTCAGTAAAAACTTGATATTTCATTAACTTTCAGATTAATAAAGAATTCTCGGAGAAGCAGGTAATTTTTTGGGGATCCAGAAGTTTATCGACTAACTATACGGCGGGAATAAAAATTTGGCTGTATAGTTGCAGACGTATAGTTGTTTCAACATCACCCCTTCCATCCACGAAAGGTTCTGATAGTTTAACGACCAACTATACGGGGGGAATCAAAATTCTGGCCATATTGTTGCCACCGTATAGATATCGATGCCTTCGTCAGAACTCTTTTTTGGGTACTGGTAGTTTAACGACCAACTATACGGCGGGAATAAAAATTCCGCCCATATAGTTGCGGTCATATAGATATTGACCTATCTCCAAAAAAATATTCGTAGTATAGAAGGTCTAGCGACCAACTATACGGAGGGAATAAAAATTCCCGCCCGTATAGTTCCGGCCATATAGTTGGTTCCACCATAGAATAAAATCTATAGTCAGTTCATAACTATACGGCGGGACCTATACGGACCATGCCCGTATAGTTGCTCATTACGAACGGCGGCTAGGGTTTTTGACCTCCCCTTTTAAAGTTGATCGCTTCTAACCTTTTTCATTAAGTTTTCGTAGAGCTACAGCCTCCAGCCTCGAAAAATCCTAGCCATTCCTATAGAAGCCCTTCTAACATTATCCATGCAGCGAAACCATGCAGCCCTTCCATGTCAACAAGATTTGGAGGAAGAAAGAAGAGAAGCTCATGAAGAGAATCGAAGAAGTAGAACCTAAAGGATCATCATCATCGTCCAGCCCGGAGATACAGCCTCTCCCAAACTGTTAGGACATGTTCCCGCAAAGGATGGAGATGATGAGGCAAGCAGAGCGGGGAAAGAGCAAGGATGAGTATCTCCCTAATCCTATCATCACAACATCGGATCCAATTATAAACCTCCTCTCGGTCCATCGCCTCTTAAGCCTAAGAAGGTGCAGCAAGATGAGATTCATGATAAGATCTATCAGTTGAAAAAAGCTTCGAAAGCATGTGTTAAAACAATTGGAGAAGGGATTGACTCCTACTGGATGATGAGTAAAGACATTGAGAAAAAGTTCGATGACATCGATGGTAGAGTTGGTTTCTTGATTAAAACTGTTTTTGAGTTGACAGATGAGAAGAAATTCTTCCAGATTTTTTTTGAAGCTTCAATATGACATGGTCGAGATCAGCATCCGCCTCACAAGCATAGCTAAAGTTTGCAACATAGGGGAGGAAAGCAATACTCTTCCTACCCAGGAGGAGGAATATGTACCAACAAGGAGTTATTTGATCCCACCTGGCTTGATTCCAAGCATGGGGAGATCTTTAAGACCTTGTAATCTATATTTTATATTACTATTTTAGTTTTGCATTAGTTCGAGTTTAGAAATAAAGTTTGCATCATTTGTATTCCCTTAAGGAATAGTCGATCCCATTTGTGAAATTCCGACTTTATTATCATATATAGAGCATTATTGAGTTTGTGTTTGTCTTATTGGATATATGAATGGATTGAGTATAATTTTACTTGAACTTTATGATAGTAATAGGAGTCTTGTACACCATTTGTATTAATGGAACATACAAATATAAATTTGGTCAATATGTTGTAGGTACATGGTTTGATTTACAAAGAAAGAAAAATTATCTAATCAGTTAAGTTGAAAAAGAAACCTTAAACAAAGGAAAATTAGTAGTGCTTTCAGAATAGAGTGAGAACAAGTCGAGGTAGAATCTTCAAGTCATCAAGATGGTTCATATACAATAGGAATTTGGTAATTGAGATCGTTAAACTTTGGATTCCTACATGAAGTGGAATGTATGGCTAGCTCCTTTGCAAAACACTTAAACAAAAGTGTGAGCATATGTATATATATATAAGGGAAGAATAATAGCGAATGTGCAAAGAGAAAATAGGCATATACCACTATATTGTAGTATGATAAAGAAGTGTTTTGAGATTTTTAATCCCAAGTGAATATGTTAATCCTAAAACACTTGGGACTACCTCGCTAACTCATTCGGTCGAACCGAATACTTCTACATCATGTTGAAATTCATCTTTTGTGAACTTTTGATCACTAAGGTGTGGAAGCATTCTAATATTATTCGGATTGGTTCTAATATTATTCGGATGTATCATATATGATAAACACATGCAGCAATTGCCTCATTTATTTTATCGACTCATCTTCATGAATATGAGGATCACATCCATTAAGCTAAACTTTCTCGGGACGAGCAAGACTCTAAGCTTCGGGAAGTTGATGAGTGCATATTGCATCATGTTTTATATTATTATTTTGCACTGTAGTTGTAGGATTTTGGTATTTTACGTCGTTCGCGTGCACATTTTATGTCTATTTTCACCAGGATGAGGACAAATCATGGATACAATGGACACAATTCTTGGAGCAGTTGTATTGGGGAGAAAAGGATTACAAACAACGTAAATCGCTTATTTGGGAAATATCAATAACACCAGAAGAAAAGCCAAACCAATTGAAGTATCTAAAGGGTTTAACGACCAACTATACGACTGGACTACTTTTTTCGGCCGTATAGTTCCGGTCATATAGTTGGCGCCACCACCGTCTCCTCAAATAGTTCCACCACGTGCAACTGGATCGGATAGACGACATATAGAATACCCAGACATCGCCGAAACCTCACCTCCAGAAGGCATCTGGAGGGGGAATTTTCCCAAGGGATTCATCTTCGCCCTATGTAGATCTGGGAGGCCAAGGCATCGATCTTCATCTCCATCAACCGCTGCACCACCATCATCTCCATCCATCCCATCGTCACACCACCTAGATCTTGTTGGAATTTCCATACTTGTTGTGTATGTATACAAGAACTATTCATTTACAATTGTTTCCATTACCATTTCCATGATGTGATTGCCTCCATGTCTAAGTAGATCATTTGTTCTTGGGGAGATGGAAAAACCCTAGCATATGATTGAGATAAGGTAGAGATTATTATGTTATACATCATTATGTGTATGTGTTAATTGTCTTCATCTTGATGTTGGGAGTTGTGCACCTCCTTAATATTTCCCTCTTATGGGGACATGATGAAGGGGACTACTTGTTGGTAGAAGGATGGATGATAGTACTGACTGTGACTATAAAGCTATTGTCGTTCTATATGTACTAACTTGTCATAAAGCCATGTCCATGCCATGGGAGAAATGCCTTAATAGCAGGATAATACGATTGATGTCGTTTATCTGCCAACTGTGGTTATGAAGGATCATGTGAGCAGTGGTTGCTGCCTATTTGTCCATATATGGAGCTCCTCCCACATCCATACATATCATGAGAATATTTGTTATAATAATCTTGATTGCTTAGTCTAAATTTCTAGCGGTGTATCCACCACTCCCTGAGAACGCCTTTTTCCCTATTGCAGTTGCAAGTTCTTTTACATACGCAATTCTTACTTTCTGCATTAATTTTTATGTTACTTTAATTGCTTCATTCAATCAAAAACCCAAAAACAATTCTACTTTTCTTGCATCTCAAAGTTATTCCTTAAGTACTTCATTTAGTTTAGTTAAAAGCATTTTAGTCTTTCGCCTACTCCTCCCTGTGGGATTGATATCTTTATTTCGAAACTAGCTACAAACGATATGTGCACGTGCAGTCATCACAAGGCAACAAAGAGAAGATCACCTCATAAGGAGGCCACGGAGTTAAGAGGCTTACCCATCCCAGTTGTGGCACAAGGACCAGCTGTGACTGAGGAAAGCGATCCCGACAAACCCCAGTGTGGGGCATGAAGGGGGCAGCGGCGCCAATTCCCCGTGAGCCGGCGGCCTGCCATGATGAAGCTCCTTCAAGGAGGAAACACACCCCTTGCCGGGCGGAGCCTAATGCAAATTCTTGGCAGAGTGGGTGTGATGGGAAACCGCTCAAAGAGGTGGTGCCCCGGGAAGTCGGTCCTGGTAGGCGGTCACTGGCTGATGGAGGAACCAACCGCTAGCAACCCGAGGAGTCATCTTCGTTGTCTAGAGGCATCAAAGCCGAGAGGTTAGGTAAGGCACTGGTAGCCCCTTCAGATGCCCCTTATGTGCGACAAACTCCGACAAGGAACGCCACACACGTTGAACCCCGTACTCGTTGCACTGAGGCATTGACAACATAACGGAGTCAATTCTCGCCTTGTCGAGGTAAAGGGGAACAACAGAAGCGGGGAGCAGCGCTAGGTCTGTCTTGCCCCCAAGCATCAGGTTCACCGTCTCCTTGACCATCGAAGTTTGGGTCTCGAAGGAAGGACCGAAGAAGAGACGAGTATGGTCCAAGGGGCCGCTGTACTCCTAGATGAGGTGAGAGCACTCCTAAAGAGGAGCGACGCAGCAGGCGATATACCCCTAAATGACGTGATGGCCGGTGAGGCCACCTTTTCGTAGGTCAGAGATCCACGCGTATACCGGTGCGAATTCCTCATCACCCCGCTCTTGGTCACCCCATATCGGGCGATGTGAATGGGGAGTCGAGGGCTCGGCAAGGACGTCGTCCTAGACGGGGAAGCGAACAAAGTACCAAGAGTGCGCCACTCGTCCCACTTCTTATTCTCCAGCAGGATGTAGGCTTCGGTAAGCCTATCCCGGAGGCGGAAGGTAACTGCCCCCCGAAATGGCATCCCCCAACTCGATGTGAGGGACAAAGTAATGGAGGAATAGGGGAACAGAGGGCTTCATGCCCACAAAGTCTTCACAGAGGAATTGAAAGATGGCCAATGCTATGACGGCGTTGGGGTGCAGCTGAGCTATTTGCAGGCGGTAAGAAATGAGAATGCTCTCAAGAAAGGAGAGAGCGGAGGGTTAACACCCGCCGCTAGGAAGCAGGAGAAAACCTTCACATCACGAGGAAGGCGACTCCCACTGGGAGATCTGGCATACAGGAGACGGGTCCCCCTTTGTTTGTTCCGAGGTGAGGCAGCGACGCTGGCTAACTTGTCGATGCCCTCCTCGCTCATTCCTTCTAGGAAGAAGGGGACCGATGACCGCCATTAGGCCTCCTGCTGCTCCTGCTTGTTAAGATGGGCCGGGTCACCCGTCCCTCCGTACGGGGCGACATAACTCTTCTTGCCAGCTGGCACGAGAGCAGGGATCTTCTTCTTGGGCACCATGGATCTGAAGGCAAGGGAGAATGGGGAGGAAGGAATAAGGATTGAGAAAGGGGGATGGTGACTCCGTCTGCCCATGTGTGAGAAGTCACATATGGTAGAGAGGAGGGAGCGTGCCGCTCGGTTAACTTCAGTGGACCCCACTTGGCGAAGCAGCCCAAGGCGGTTGGGTGCTCGCTTTTATTATTGCAGGAATCAAGGTCAGACCTCGGATAATTACGCGCACCCGCATGCCAGCCCGGTATGGGCTATGACTTTGTGTGTCGTACGTCACTTGGGCCCCCTATGCTATTGGAGGTCGAAGCCCGGTGGCGACCTCTTCGTGAAGTTGTGACAACCCCAATTACAGGCAACATCAAACAAGTTGCATGTCCTCGCCCGGGGATTAAGTCTGCGTAATGAGATTAGGGGTCCCTAGCATTGCGCCTTGGCGTGTGGGCTCCAAACCCACCGATCAACGGTTTGGCGGTGGCAAGGCTAGGATGCCGAGGGCGTCGCGAGGATGCGAGCACCGTGTGCTCCAAGCATGTATGGACTTGGCATGCTGAACCTATAGAGATTGACTGTCATCTATGATGTAGGTACCTATGGATGATATGAACGCTACAAGACGAGCCTCGATCTACCAGCTTGGCGTGGACAAGGAGGAAAAAGACAACAACACGCGCGAGGCGGCCCAAAACCTCCTTCTAGGGGCTGCCCCGATAGGAGGGTAAAGGCACGATTGGGGGTAGCGAGGCCAAGGAACGGCCTCGACTAAGCCCCGGAAGGACCATGGGAATGCTTCTCTTGGGTCGGGCGCACCTCGGGAACAGGAGTCAACTGAGCCTGACACGACGTGTGAGGCCCGGCCTTGGGAACTGGCAATGTGCCAGCGGTGCTAGACATCCTCTTGGCGCTACAGTCCGCTGCAGCTCGCCACCGACAGGATTGACAGCTTGGAGCCTGAGATGTCACTCTACCACCAAGTGCGCCTTTGCACCGCCCTTGGCCATCAATTGTCCATGGGCACCGCTCATCTTCCTGGTGACGTGTGGAACCCCGTGATTGAGCCCGGTAACACTCTTGGTCGTACTCCACGCCAGCCCTTGTAGTGACCTCTTGGAGTATAAAAGGAGGCATTCGGCCGTAGGAAAGGGAGGAGGTTTTATGGGGAAGGGTTTTTGGAGGGCAAGAAAGCATGAGGTTCTCTAGAGAGGGGATTTGGGAGAGGAAGGTCTTGGGAGAGGTTTGGAGGAGAGTTTTAGGGAGAGATCAAAGTGTAAGAGAGCTCGTGTAGAGCAGATAGAGAGAGATAGAGCGAATATCCTCCTCCATGCCGGAGAAAAGGAAGAGAGGTAGAAAAGTGAGGGAAGAAAGAAAGAGGAAGCCTGTGAAGCATACAAGCTAGAGAGAAAGCGGCTCCCCATCACCATAAAGACGATCTTCTTGTACCTTGATCCACCCCAGATAATCTACCAAAGTAGGACGTAGGGTTGTTATCCAAAGGGCGGCCCAAACCTAGGTAAAAAATGATTATGTGTGCTATGTGTATGTCGTGTGCTCGTATAAACAGGTTCCTTCATCAACGTTGAGGCCGGAACGCCTTCATGCCCACTTTCAAACAAATTGGGGTGTCCAACATGCCTGATGTCAGCGTAGGCGAGACGTGACACTATGATTTTGGTAATTAGAAGTTTCTCCTGTTACCTATTCCTTGTGACTCTTACGAGTTCTCGCCACAAAATACCTTTTCTGTCTTAGCCTTATGTTGAACGAAAGAGTGACCCTTCCATATCAAAAGTAGTTCAACAACTTGGTTATCCGTATCTCTGCAACATGGAAGCTCTACTTAAGGCGTCTAGTAGAGGTCTATTTCTCTATGTTCTTTCTGTTGTAAGCTTTCCTTCCTAGAAGCTTAAGATCTTTTGAAGCTCCATGGTCTCAATCCTTCTGAATACCAGTTATTTGTCACCTTGAAATCTTCTCCTCTTGTTTCCTATGTTACCTTGACGTGTTTCATGTCGTCATCTTAGAGTCGTTTCTAAAATCTCCTTCATGAGTTGACCATGAGATACTCGGTGTGTTGTTTAGTGTGTTTCCCTCTTATCCTTAGAGTAACCCTGTATCCCTTCTCCTTCCCACCTTTGGAATATCGGGTAGAGATTATCGTAAGGGGGATAGAGTTGTAACACCCCGGTTATAGTTAAATACCAATTAAGGTTGGAATTGTGCATTCATGAGCATGATTATTTTTTGCTAAGATAAACAATGCAAAGCAAAGAAAAACCCTAAACCCTAGTTATTTCCTCTCTCTCTCAATTTAATTCAAAGTGGTTTTGGATTTTGAAAAGTGCAAAATGAATAGAGCCCATATGGTTTACAAGTGCCCTGCGTGTTTTCAACTAATTTTGAACCGTCTGGTATTTTTGAAATGATTCAAAAACAGTTTTGTATTTGAAATTACAGAAGAGAGAATACAAAATAGATTTGAAAAAGGTTTTAAAACCCTCCTCCTCCCCTGGGCCGCGCATCCCACCTCCTCTCCTCGCTAACTGCCGCTCAACGCAAGCTAGCAGCCGCCTCACTTACTTCGCTGCAGCCCAGCCTGGCCCATTCAGCATGTGTACCGTTTCAGTGCCCAGGCGCTTCGTCATCTTCGTCGACAATGGAAAATAAGTTCCGCGTTGCTGCAGCTGTCGTCGATCCATGCCGGCCGCTCAGCATCGTCCATCACAGCCCGGAGAAGGATAAGACTGAGCCACGTCATGTCCCACTTTCCATGTGCTTCTCTCTCCCTGTCGCTCTTGCTCTCTCACTCCCGCGGACGAACCGAACCCTAACCGCCACAGTTGGCGACGAGTCCCACCATTGCACGCCTCCCTCGCTATTCTGAGGCCACCATCGTGACCACCATGCTCGTCTCTATCAGTTGCCCTAAAGCGTGCAAGTAGGCGAGGTCCCTATTGGTCCTATCGGACCCCCTAGCCCCAACTCTGGACTCCACCGTCATCGTTAATTGCCACTACTTCCGGCCACCCCGCTCGTTGCCGACCCCTCCGTCCGCCCCATGGTGAGCTCCTGGTCTGAAAGGACCCCTTCATCATATCCCACTCGCTCTATAGCTACCGCCTGATGATGGTTTGCAAGCTTCGTCGCCGCAGCTCACCGTACCCTAGTTCTAGTGACCCTCTCGTAGCGACACTGTAGCACCCCGGTAAAACCAGTACTAGAAAATCACGTGTTGTTTTTATTTTGTGCATCATCATGACCGCATGATCATATCATCATCCCACATTGCATTTGAGCATCTTCATGTTTTCATGCATATATTTTTCCTAAAACTATTTTCCCCAAAAGCCTATCTTTGTTTTCTAAATGTCCCTCGTCTTTATTTCAAAATCAAAACCCCGGTCTTTTTCGGATATTTTATTTGTCTAAAAACTATTTACAAAATTCTTTTTAAATTAAGCCAAACCCTAGCTACCACCAGAACTACCCCACCCACACCCGCCAGCCGTCGCCGCCACTCACCCTAGTTGTAGCGGTGCGCACACACGCATTAAACGAAAGCACACACATGCACAGACGCGCCGTGTACCGCATGCATTGCGCCCGCCCAAGCGTAGCACTACCCTCCACTTACCTGACCCGCCTGTGCACCCGGCCCCACCACTCACATTCCTCCCTCGTGTCGCTCCCACATAAGCACGCAACCACCCCGCTCCTCTCTCCCGTTTCCAGGAAGCCGCCCTGCCACCTCTCCCCGGCCGCCGCTGTTTCCGTCACGCGTGTTGTGGCCCCTCGCAGAGCTCCGTCCACTCGGCCTCCAACAACGTCGGCTAGTGCCGTGTCATGTCGCTGCCCCTTCCTCGAATCAGACCACTGCTAGCCGCCTCTCCCTGCAGGCCCGCCCTAGCGCCGGCCACCTCCTTCGCAAGCTCGAACCCCATCGTGAGCTCAAGGAATCACCGGCCTCCTGCCCCAGGACACCACGACCTGGCGTCCCTGTCGTCCTCCTTCCGGGTCGACCTCATTATCCCTACAAGCTCCAAGCGCCACCGCTCCACCCTCCCGTGTACCTCGTCGCCCTCATCTGCTGCCCCGCGTCCATGCTCCACGCTGCAGGTTGCTAGCCGTGTCCCTGCCACGAGTCGACTATCGCCAAGCCCTGGGCAGGCCTCCTTGTACTGCGTCGCCCGAGCTCGCTGACCCCGCCTTCCCCATAGACGCGTGGCCTCCACCTGCACCCCTCGCACCGCCGGCTTCCTCGACCCCAACAAGCTCCACCTGCCTCGCTGGCAACCGCCAGGCGCCGCCGTGCAAGCCCTGCACGGTAGTTGCTTGTCTGGTACCACCCTGCCCCGACGTTGCGCCTGCCACGTGCTTCTGTGCTTCTACTGGAGAACATGCCGTGTTGGAGTTTTTCAAGTCCAATTGGGAGAACGTTGCTGCCCCAAGTTCAACTCGATGAGACCTTCGTCGCCACCGCTGATTGGTGTTCCCTGATGCACCATGTAAAAAAACAAGAGCGTCCTCCAACGAGACCGACAACCGACGTGAGAAGTAGGAGCCCGAAGATCACCTACACAGAGCAACAAGTTCTCCGTCACGGAATCCGAACCCTCCGGACTGCCAAGTTCTCCTTCCCAAATCCGAAGCCCAAAGATCGATCCCGTCAAACCCGAACCCCATCGAACCCCAAACCAAGAGCGTTGAGTCCCCGCTGTGTGATCCCCTTTTCCGAGCCCTATTTTATAAAATGTTATATAAACTTGCTGCATATTAAATTGTGCATGATTGCATGCTTTGTCATTTGGGGTATTTAGATGATTCACCTAAATTAAATATGGAGACCATATGCAGGTTTTTCTAGTCTTATATTTGGCTCCATTTAAATTTGTGTAGCGAACCGATACCATATTTTGCCTTATTAAAACAACATTTAAATTGCGGGTATCTAAGCAACATGAACCTTCTAATTAATTGTAGGGACCATGGTTCCGCTTAATATTGCCTAATTGCACCACATCTTTGTCATGTCATGCATCATATCATAATCATGCTGAATCTTCTGCCGTAGTATTAAATAGTGCAGCTAGTGTTTCTTCTAGTGTTTTGCTTTTTCACAGATTAGGGTGTTGAGTTGATGCGAGTGAAGGAGATATGCCCTAGAGGCAAATAATAAATAGGTTTTTTATTGTCATATCTCAATTAGTTTATAATAGTTTCATATTGTCCTATAACTGTGCCAAGTAGAAACATTGGTACAGGTGTGGTATGAAACAACAAAGTCCCTAATAGCCTTTATTCATACTAGTTTGTTGGTCATGAGGATGATCTGGGATTCAAGATCATGGGCATTTATGCCAATTGACAACGGGGTCATATCATTGGAGAATGGTGTGATGGACATTCCTCGAAGGATTGCAACATGATCAAGTCATATAAGTTCATTGTTGCAACAGCTAAATCCAGACTCCTAATTCCTTAGACCGTGAGGCTATATCAATCGCAGTCTCCCGAGAGTGCTTAGATAGCATCAAACGCCACTTGGTAATACAGTGGTTATAAAGGTGTGTTCAGGTACTAGGAGGAACCGTAGAGGCAATATATGTCAAGAGCGGGATTTGTTCACCCATATGACGGGTAAAGATACATACAGCCGGCTTGGTGAGATTACATCCATAAATGTTGCAACAAGTGACTAGGTCACGGGGATGTAATATCACGGTAACAAGAAAACATAACTTGTTGTAAACGAGATTGAACAAGGTATGCGATACCAATCATCGGATCTCGGACAAGTCGTATCAAGAAAAAAAAGGAATATGGATACTGCATTTACGAGTTCAAACCACATTGTCATCAGGAATGCATAGGGGTCACATGGATATCCTTGGTCCCTCTATTGATCATTGATACATATCATGTCTAGAGCATTCCCGAGCCGTGAGAGGACACACTTAAGGGTACGATGAGAGCGATCATTCGTAAGATGGAATCACAATAGAGAAAGAGAAAGCCGGAATCATTCCGTAGAGAGATCCGAACTTGTTAGGAGAAAGAATAAAGGAAAAGATCGGAAAAGTGTTTTCGGATAAATGGGAATTTAAATATACATTTATTATATGTTAATTATGAATTAATATATTCTAAATAATATTTAAATTAAGATTTATAAAAGGAAAATTTTATGTTAGGAAAAATCCCCGGAGGGAAATAGCCTAGACATAAAGCTGTAGAAAAACAAAAAAGAAAAAAGAAAAGACAGAAAAACCAGCTGCTGCCTCTCTAGGCCAGGCGACCCACTAAGGGCAGGCGCCGAACAGACTACCGGCCGCGCAGGCGGCGGATAACCGCGCGCCACACGGGGTCGCCAGCGGGCTGCCGCAGTTGGCCGGCCCACCGGGGCGGTGCGGGGCGCGGGCAAAGGCCGCCGCGCTGCTGGGCCGCGGGGGACACCGGCCCACCCGGGACGCCTCGCCAGGCCGCCGCCACGGGAGCTGCTGTCCCGCGAGGGGGGGGGGGTACCGGCCCACCCTGGCTGGCTTGCCAGGCCACCGCCACGCAGGAGACAAGAGGGAGCGTGGTGGGCCGCGCCAAGGCCCACCCAGCCAGCCCCTTCCTAGGCTGCTATTCCTGCTGCTGTTTTGTCTATTAGGCTGAGTTGGTTCGGCCCAATTGGACAGGACGAAAATTCCTGTATTTTTCCTTTGACTATTAGTCCCACATGGCTAACCTAATGGGGAGGGCACACCCCCTCCGCCGATATAAAGGGGTGCCCATGGGTGGTATAAAACAAACCAATTTTGGAGAAGTCCTTTGGTTGATTTCCTCCTTCTTTCTCTCTCTCTATACCTTGTGACCATCACCCCAAGTCTGGGCTGTGCGATCAAGGCACACCTGTAGTACGCCGTTGTGCTGCAGGGATTCCTAGACGGATATCAACTTCCGCACTCCCAGCGGGATCGGGGAGCCGGAGGTCTCATCGTGCACCAGATGTGTATGAAGATACGAGGTGCAACATTTGGGGCGCTTAAATGTCGTGAGTCGGAGTTGCTGCACGATGAAGATGAAGAAAGAGCAAGGGGTGACCTGCGAGGAGCTTCGCGACCTTGAGGTCGGCTACGAGTACGACTATTTCAATCACGTTCCCTGCGGAATGTTAACCGCGTACGGTCTACAAGGGTATGTATTCTCTATGCATTGGTCGTTTCTGTATTACTACATAGATAGATCCTAGGCAGTTTCTGGTGTTCCAACGTAGGAATTTTTTTGTTTTCTGCTGCGGATCCCGTTTAGTGGTATCAGAGCCGATCTATGCGTAGGAGTGATGTATGGCCAGTACGCACATTTATTTTGCGGGCATTGATCCCTTAGTTGTTACCCTCTAACGTGTACTTGTTTATATCACGGTATTGTTTGATGAAGTGGCCCAGACCGACCTTACGCGTATTCGTACGCGAGACTGGTTCCACGCTCAACATACGGCTTGTACCGTATAAGTGGCTAGCGGGTGTCTGTCTCTCATTCAATAGTTGATATAGCATTTACAACGGAGGGCCCCGAAAGGGGTGTAATAGAGACAACTATTGGATCCATGTTGTGGTTGGAAAGTTTGTAGACTAGAAACGGTTTTATTGCGAAAGCCCTAACAACCACGTAAAACTTGTAAAAGATAAAGTAGAGGCATCTAATTTTATTTTGCAGGGGGCATGTGATTATGATATGAAATTGGTCGCTACGAAGGTAAATTAGTTTACTTTTCTGTTACTAAGTAGCATAGTAATAGTCATCATTCCAATGACCGGCCTGGTGGAGGCGTCGTAGACTTGGTGTCAAACCAAGGGCAAGATAGATCATGTCGGAGCGCTCGATGGAGATCAAGGCGCAAGAAAGACCATATTATATCACATTGTACATATGATGTTGATACCTACTTTACATCTTATTGTGTGCTAGTATTTAGATACTCAACGGTAGCAAATAAGATAATCCCTATTGAATTCCAATGTTCGATGTTCCCCTTGTGTCTGCACCACCAAGAAAGTTCTTCGGTATGAGGGGATCCATGGTACAGGCATGGGTGTCAGACTTATCTACGTTCGCATACAGTGGGTATAAGCCATGTTGCACAGTGAATACACACAAGTTAGATTTGGCGAGCCTAGCATGTGCAGACATGGCCTCGAAACACTAGAGATCGAAGGATCGAGCATGAGGCACATGGATGATGTGATTGTCATTGTTGAATGTCCACCTTTGATAATGCACTGATGGCCATGACGATCGGGGGAGGTGCAGAGGATAGGGATCATGCGATCACTAAAATCGTCCAGGGGATGACAATTTTAGTGGAGACCAATTATAAATTGATCTGTTATTATAAACTTAGTCTAGATGTGTGTTTGCAAATATCTTAGTAGATCATGGCCTATCCCTTTGAGGTCCTTTGCGACCATGGAAATATATTGCTTAACGTGTAACTTAGCAAAAGGGTCCAACTTCATAGATTAATACCCACGCCTGAGGGATATCCTTGTAAAAGGTGATCTTATCTTCTTGATACAATAACCATTAGGAGATAATTCGATGACTCCGAAATGTTTGGAAAAACACTTAGCGATCTTGCATTAGAGTTGAGAACTCTTGGAAGGGCTTGATTGCAAATGGAGGTCATGGATGAAAAGGTATATGTAAGATATACAAATTATAAATTTTGTTCTTGCAAAACTCATTGCAGTTTGCAAAGTATTTGATACTTGTCCCGTTTTGTGAAAACAGTAGGATTTGCTTGAGAATTGTTGTTTTTGAGGCAACGTGACTTGATGACGGCAAGCAAAACAGTTGATGGCCGACATCACCTCTTTCCTCAAAGTTTGTCATTTGGAATAGTGGACTTGAATATAAATTTGTAATCCTTGTTTGTGTGTCTCGCTTTTGGCGAGACGATTATTCATATGAACAAGTTACAAGCCAGTTTGTACTATTCTTATGAACAATACCTTATGGTCACATGATGATTGTCAATAAGTTATTCTCATCACTATGTTAATGATAATGGTTTAAACATTTACAAAGGATTATAATGCTAAAAGATATCCAAAGTTTAATAATGAAATGACACTATAGTTTAAGTCATTTTGGTTATTGCACGTTCTTAATGAAGATCGGGGTCCTAGATGCTTAGTCTAGATACTTTGCAAAACCATGTTTCATAAATTATGATAATTGGACGAATTCAAACGGTGTTGAAATGTCTAAACATCATAATCAATATGTATTAGATACATATGGTATACTATTATCTCTTATTAGGGTTATAGTTGTCGTTTAGAGTTAGAGATCAAAATAAGAAAACACCGATTTGAAATACAAAGGAACATCTATAGATTCGTGGAAACAACACCATAAGTGTTATGGCAAGTTCGAGTTCTGGAGATTTTGATAAGGCAAAGTCGTTGCGAATAAACAAGTCTTTGTAGAGACTTCTTAGGAAGCTATGAATGCATCTTCCACAAAGGGGCAAACCTTCTGTTGTGCAAAGTTGACGTGTCTTGATGAAAATACAGGTGGAAGAAAGTAAAATATCAAAACAAGGTATTTTACCTTACCTCTAGATTGTTGACTGGCGCAGCGGAATTTGTTTCATGAATCCAAACTCTGCAAATAAGAGGAGAAACTGTTGATAAACATCATGAAGTTTCAAGTAAATACTTTTACTAAAGAAAGTAGGATTCAACTATATATTCTACAAGTTTGTGGAATTATATTGTTGATTCACTTGTCATATTTTGAACAAGACATACCTATGAAATATAAAGAAGCGTGATGGACCTAAGTACGAGAAGTGAATGGTCATTGAAATCTCGTTAGTGGAATTCTCGATTTGATGATGATCAAGAAATTTTTGAATGTCCAAGATTGTCGAGAGGACCTAGATTTGAGTGGGATCAAATCAGCTTGGCTAATTCATAATATATAGCGGACATACTTTGAGTGGGATCTAAGTGAAATCCTTGGATCTCAAACATGAATGTCATATTTAAGTGGGAGCGTGAAATCATTCTAGGATATGTGGACAACATATGTGAATGATGTGATTGGTTTTAATAGCATTTAAATAGATAAATAAGGATGAAGTTTAAGTAATTAAACAATAAGATCTATCGAGATAGATTGGTGAGTTTAGTAAACACTAAATGTCCAATGCTTCCTGGACTTGATTCTGAAAGATGTTCATAATGTCCTAAGACAGGATTCCGAAAAATCTCAAAATGGAACAAGGTAAGAAAGTAGTTCTTACTGTATGAAGCATTGAATTAGTATTGCAACTATGGTTGAAAGAAAGAGATGTGTTGCATCTCCTATGGCTCAGTCATAGGTTCTTCCATATAACCATGTTGTATACTCGACGTAATGTGACCCGAAGTTCTGGTTGGTAGGACAAAATCTTAACTGTAAGTATGTGTCTTTAAGTGATTCCAGAGTTGATCACATAACCAAAATTAAGTTTGTACTTAAATGGCAAGAAGCAAAGTAAGTGGCATAGTTGCATTTCATGCACTAGGATCTACATAGATATAGAAGTATAAAGTCTCCATCTGATGTGATGTATAAAGTTATGGCGGGGCTAGTTCGCTTTTAACATATAATGATGTGTCCCAGGGCCCAGTGCCCATGAGAAAGCCCTCGAGGTTGATCTAAAGTCACTTTAAGCTCCTGGAATCCGGCCTCGTTCTGCTGCCATGACTATAGTATATACACAAAGGGTAGCAAAGTGTGTTTCAAAGTTTAGATGACAATGGTGAAAACAACTGTCATCATAAACACTAGAAACAAAGTCTCACTTTGTCGCCAAACAAATACTTCGACCCATTATAAGATAATGGTGTGAATGTCAAAGTTAGCAAGACATTAACGATTTGCAAAAGACATAATGATCTGGTAAAACAAAACATGGACATGACGTTTCCCATGAGCATGCATGATCTGTAAGCGCATATGGTATATGGTTTATATGATTAAAATGCGAGCTAGATTATTTGTACTCTAGTGCAAGTGGGAGACTGAAGGAGATATGCCCTAGAGGCAAATAATAAATAAGTTTTTATTGTCATATCTCAATTAGTTTATAATAGTTTCATATTCTGCTATAACTGTGCCAAGTAGAAACATTGGTACAGGTGTGGTATGAAAAAACAAAGTCCCTAGTAGCCTCTGTTCATACTAGTTCGTTGGTCATGAGGATGATCTGGGTTTCAATATCATGGGCATTTATGCCAATTGACAATGGGGTCATATCATTGGATAATGGTGTGATGGACATTCCTCAAAGAATTGCAACATTATCAAGTCATATAAGTTCATTGTTGCAACAGCTAAATCCAGACTCCTAACTCCTTAGACCGTGAGGCTATATCAATCATCGTCTCCCGAGAGTGCTTAGATAGCATCAAGCGCCACTTGGTAATATAGTGTTTATAAAGGTGTGTTCATGTACTCGGAGGAACCGTAGAGGCAATATATGTCAAGAGCGACATTTGCTCGCCCACATGACGGGTAAAGATACACACGGCCGGCTTGGTGAGATTACATCCATAAATTTTGCAACATGTGACTCGGTCACGGGGATGTAATATCACGGTAACAAGAAAATAGAACTTGTTGTGAACGAGATTGAACAAGGTATGTGAGACCAATGATCAGATCTCGGCCAAGTCGTATCAAGAAACAAAAGGAATATGGATGCTGCATTTACCAGTTCAAACGACATTGTCATCCGGAATGCATTGGGATCACATGGATATCCCTGATCCCTCTGTTGATCATTGATACAGATCATGTCTAGAGCATTCCCGAGCTGTGAGAGGCTACACTTAAGGGTACAATGAGAGCGATCATTCGGAAGACGGAATCAGAGTAGAGAAAGAGAAAGCCGGAATCGTTCCGCAGAGAGATCCGAAGTTGTTCGGAGAAAGAATAAAGGAAAAGATCAGAAAAGTGTTTTCGGATAAATGGGTTTAAATATACATTTATTATAGGTTAATTATGAATTAATATATTATAAATAATATTTAAATTAAGATTTATAAAAGGCAACTTTTATGTTAGGCAAAATCCCCGGAGGGAAATATCCTAGAAATAAAGGTGCAGAAAAAGAAAAGGAAAAAGAAAAGACAGAAAAACCAGCTGCTGCCTCTGTGGGCCAGGCGGCCCACTAAGGGCAGGCACCGACGGACTGCCGGCCGTGCGGGTGGCGGATAACCGCTCGCCGCGCGGGGTCGCCAGCGGGCCGCCACAGTTGGCCAGCCCACTCGGGCGGTGTGGGGCGCGGGCGCAGGCCGCCGCGCTGCTAGGTCGCGGGGGACACCGGCCCACCCGGGTCGCCTCGCTAGGCCGCCGCCGCGGGAGCTGCTGGGCTGCAGGGGGGCACCGGCCCACCCGGGCTAGCTTGCCAGGCAGTCGCCGTGCGGGATACAGGCGGGCTTGTGGTGGGCCGCGCCAAGGCCCACAAGGCCAGCCCCTTCCAAGGCTACTATTCCTGCTGCTATTTTGTCTATTGGGCTGAGTTGATTCAGCCCAATTGGCCAGGACGAAAATTCTTGTATTTTTCCTTTGACTATTAGTCCCACATGGCTAACCTAATGGGGAGGGAACACCCCCTCATCCTATATAAAAGGGAACCCATGGGTGGGATAAAACACATCAATTTTGGAGAAGTCCTTTGGTTGAGTTCCTCCTTCCCTCTCTCTCTCTATACCTTGTGACCATGGCCCCAAGTCTGGGCTGTGCGATCAAGGCACACCTGCAGTACACCGTTGTGCTGCAGGGATTCCTAGTCGGATATCAACTTCCGCACTCCCGGTGGGATCGGGGAGCCGGAGGTCTCATCATGCACCGGATGTGTACGAAGACACGAGGCGCAACACTTGGGGCGCTTAAATGTCGTGAGCCGGAGCTGCTGCACGATGAAGATGAAGAAGGAGCAAGGGGTGACCTGCGAGGAGCTTCGCGACCTTGAGGTCGGCTACGAGTATGACTACTTCAACCACGTTAACCGCGTACGGTCTATAAGGGTATATATATTCTCTACGCATTGGTCGTTACCGTATTACTACATAGATAGATCCTAGGCAGTTTCTGGGGTTCCAACGTAGGAATTTTTTTGTTTTCTGCTGTGGATCCCCTTCAGTGAGTATCGACAAGTCCTTCGGATAATGAATCTTCGGCAGTTTCCCAGGCGAGCATCCTCCCACTTTCTACCTATTTTGCATTTATAGTCTTTACTTCCTCTTGTTGATCTATTGCTATTCATGTTGCGATGCTTTAGTTTTCGTGCACCATTTATACTCCTTGCAGCCTCTATATTGCCTTTGACACATCTTATTGCATGTTGATTGATAGATTGTCGGCCTTGCGAGTGGTAGTTGGTTGCTCAGGTGCTGCTTTGCGTCGTTGTTTTTCCACTTTGTTGGGAGGTTGGCACATCATAAATGGTAGAGATGATCATGGGTTTAATTATAACTTGTCAATTAAAATACTGGAAATAGATATAATGCAGAGGCACCAGTGAGTAATAGATGTTATTTGGCTTTTATCCACCCACTGGTGTCCTCCTAGGACCCAAGTTCTTGACACCTATTCCGAGATCGAGTGCGCTAACCACATGTGGGGTGTCTGGGCACCCCTACGGCTTATTACCTGATTTCAAAGTACTATACTGGGGGCCACAAACTAGTTCGGGCTTTATACGTTACCTATTGTCCCTATGCCATGTATACCATGTTTATTACCTGTTGCTCGATGAGCGTTTATTATTGTTGCATAGGATCACGACACTCTATCACGGGAATATATTGTCCATGGCCTCTGCACGCGTGACAGGTGCACGTAACCTCGGGGTCTATACGAGGAGGATTAGCTATACCTCGTACGGGAGCTGCTTTAGGTGGACCCCATGTACTTGCTTTGGGTCTGGGAAAGCGTCATGTCAGAGGCCCCGTCGACATACCGATGGGGGTATGTTAATTGATATGGCAAAAAGGATTGAAGTGCGTGTGGAAACTTTGGTGCACCCCTGCAGGGTTAAATCTTTTTGAAAAGACGTGTCCACGGTTATGGATGACTTGGAGCACTATTTCTCAATCATAGCCAACTATAACTAAAGTTTACTGTTATAATATGACTTGTATCTGTTATAACTACTAAGTTGGATAACCACCATGGAAAGAATGAATAAGACTGCAAGCCATGTGAGTTTCCTCGGCATGACTTCCTCAGTTGGTCTCGAGGGGGAAATACTAGGATTGGTATGATTGGTGTTAGTATGAGGTTGGTTCCGAATAGGTCTCTCTTATGCCTCTCTAATAACCGACAGTTGTATCGAGTCTCTATAGGTTGTTTACTGCATGCTTCGCTGCAGCTTCAGTCCACCATACCTATGTAGGCGAGAGCAACCGAATTCTGGGCTCACCGTGTACTGGCCTCAATACTGACTGCTCTATTATCCTTTTCCCTTTGTCGGCACCCCTTTTGTTTTAGCAGGTTTGAGTTCGACGTCGTTAGTAGGGTTACCCTTTCGGCTTGGCCTGTGCAGGGTTATGGATTCCATTGGTTATTCTGCAGGGCTCTTTGCCCCATTTGCATCTTGTCCATACTCGGAAGTTGTATCCTTTTCAAGGTGAATTGGATCTTTGTACCGTGTATCTGTATTCTTGACTCTTTGAGACGTGTTGTATATATATATATCTGTTCTATGGGTTCCATTGTGTACTAATGTGTAATGGTATTACTTCGTTTTCCACCCGCATGAAAGTGCCTGGTGGGCACCTTTGAATCATTTCTATGCGGGTTTTGCGGGAATCGCTAAAACATGCATAGGGCCGATTCGAGGGTGTTACAAAGTGGTAGGAGAGCCCAGCAGTTGCGATACCCCACTGGTCCAGCCTGTAGGATAACCTAGCTAACGGACGAAGTAGAGTGTCAAACCTATTTTGCAAAATCTGTTGGATAGATCTGATTAGGTCTGCTTTTACTCCATACCTCTATGCTCTTCTCCTCTTACCTTTGCGTGTTTCAATCTGTTCTCTTATATTTTCTTCGAGTCTAGGTATTCTCGTGGTTGGGTTTGCATCGTACCTTCAGGTTTTCGCTTCCTTCCCCTTGTAACGGCGTTCTGCCTCCGGTCTTCATGCTATCTGAGGAAATCTTCCTCTATGTACTTTTTGATGGACTGAAATCCACTAAAATCTTTTTTTTGAATCTTTCGGTGTTCCCAACATGACGACATCATCTACGTCAGATCTGATGAAGAGCCTGCATCACTCTTTTGTACCCAAACATCGCTTGTCAAGATTTTTAGTCTAAATCCGACAATGGGTTGCGCGCTTTCTACTACATGTGTGTAGTAATAGTTTGGGCGTGGTCTGCATGTACCTCCCACCCGTACCTGGTGACGATGGCTTCGTCTCTTCAAACCCTAAAACTTTCATGAAAATGCCTATATAGTTTGAGGCTCCAGCCACCATTCCCAGATTGCATAACATCACCCCCAAAGGAGATCCACACCATTGTTCATCACTTCCCCCATCCATCCATCCACTAGCCATAGCCATTTCTTTATACTTTAGATCTCCTTGTGATTTGGCGACCATTGTAAGAATATTTGATTTCAATCTAAGTATTTGTATGATGTTTTCTATCCCTGATCTATTTGTTATGAGTGAGTAGTCCTCACGGGCTGTGGGTTGGGGAGAAACCTCGTAGAAATTATGTGCATCGAGATCATGGGAGAATTGTATTTTGTTTGGAATTGTGATTTGTATCTTTTGTTTCTTCGTCTCTTGTCTCGATCTATGAACGTGTAGGTATCCAAGATCCCATAGATTGATAAAGGCTTGAGGTGAGATACTTGGCTAGCGGCGATCTCATAGGAACCTCGGTGACAAAAAGGGTAGTACGGTCTTTGCTTAGCACCCCATTCGGGATAAACAACAACATCACCACTTAAAGCTTTGCTCTGTGTTTTGCACTTAATAATCGTTTATAACCAATGGCTTTGGTGTACTCTCGGTAGGATTAAAAGTCTATTGCTATGCCTGCTGCATCACGAGGGCTCTAGAATATTAGGATGTGTTGCACACAAGAAATTATCTCAATAAAAACATTATACATGACTATGCTTATTATTATCTTTTCTCCCATTTGATGTGCAGCTGCAGGTGGATCTTCAACCCTAGCCTATCTCCATCCTTTGATTAAAACCCATTATAAAGTAAACTAGATTGGTCCGGTCAACTAAGGTAAAATAAACAAACAAAGTCTTGTAGACGTGTCGTTTTTATTAACTTTTAGCAGTGCTTTCTGAGGTTCGATTAAACCTAGG
Organism: Avena eriantha; assembly: GCA_910589775.1. Lineage (NCBI taxonomy): Eukaryota > Viridiplantae > Streptophyta > Magnoliopsida > Poales > Poaceae > Avena > Avena eriantha. The sequence goes on from OU342746.1 coordinate 19,861,954, forward strand.
AATTCTAGGGAAAAATCTATTATACTACATCCGTGAATTCGGATCGAAGGTATTAACCCTTTTTCTGGCGCTGTTACCGGGAAGCACTTTTGCTATCCTAGTGAGGTCATTAGATACCTTGTTTTTAGTTTTATTATTAGTTGTAGTTTAACTCTTGTTATTAATTTAATTTCTTGTTATCTATTTGAAAAACCCAAAAAAATAGTTACTTTTTATTCGTTTTTAATTACTTAAAAATACTAAAAAGATAAGAGCCATGGCTCAAAAGAGATTAGGAGAGTATGCTACTCCCACTGATGATTTTATTCGTGCATCCATCACTCGACCCCTAGTTGATGCGGAAACATATAAGATAAAACCTAACCTATTAAGTTTGGGTCAACAAAACCAATTTGGCGGATTCATCCGCTGAAGATTCGGGATTGCACTTAAATAATTTTACTAAAATTTGTGACATGATGCGTATTAAGGATGTAGATCCAAATATTGTTAAGCTAAGATTTCTTCCTTTCTCCCTTAGAGGAAACGCTAAGGATTGGTTGCTAGCTCTACCAAAGGGCACTATTAAATCTTGGGAGGAATGTACTAATTTGTTTATGACTATTTTCCCCCTAGCTAAGACTATGCAGCTAAGATCCAACATTACAAGCTTTAGACAAGAAGATTGTGAGCCACTAGCGCTTTAATGGGCTATCCTAATCTTGGGATGGAAGAGTGGATTATATTACATTTGTTTTATAATGGTCTGAACCCAATGTCTAAGTCTATTCTAGATAGTGAAGCAGGAGGAACAATCATGGGAAAGCATGTGAGTTTGGAAATAAGTTACTTGATGATATGCAAAATAACCATGCGCAATGGCATGTGGAAAGAACCTCGAAGAGAGTAAGTTCAGTTATCGAGGTAAACAATGAAAAGCTTACATCTAAGGTAGATGAGTTGATTAGCTTAGTAAAGGGTCAGGAAGATACCCAACTTAATGTTATCACTACCGATGTTAATGATGTTAATTTTATTGCTCGTACTCCTTTTAATCCTACATGGAAAAATAATTATGCTTCTAATGTTCAAAAATATCATGCTAATCCTGTAGGAGCTCCTTATAATAATTATGATAATACTATTGAGCAAATCATGGCAATCTCCCGTTTGAGTAAACCATTAGAACATTTCTACAAGCTCAAACCGAGCAAAATAATATGCTTATTAAGATTACAGAGAACCATGAAACTAGTATAGGAAGTTTATCTAACCAGGCCGTTCCAATTAGAAATGATGTGCAGGCTCTATAGGAAAGAACAGAAACCGTGGAGGCTCAGCTGGGTAAGGTAGCCGACAGCCAAGCTCTCATACTAGCAAAGTTGGCTGGAAAACTAGAGCCAAATCTGGTAGAAGACCTCAAAATGATGAGGGTGGTAACCGGTGATGAAAAACTTGAAGAGTAGGATTATAGCAACGCACCAACACCAGAATATACCATGGAAGATCTATTGAAGATGATCACAGTTAAGAATCTAGGTATAGAACAAGGTGATGATGCTATGTACCAACAATTTATACAAGAAGTAGCATCTAAGGTTTGTGATTATGAAGTATAAAAGACTAGCTGATAAGCTTGCAACTAAGCTAGATGATATATTTGAGCCTATTATTAAAATTAAGTTGGGAGTTAATGAGATATCCGCACTTTGTGATCTTGGTGCAAGCGTCTCAACAATTTCCAAAAACTTGGGGCAATTTGTTACAACTGAATTGAGACTCCATCTAGCGGATTCAACTTATAAACAAGCTGTTGGGATAAAAGAAAATATAGTTATTGAAATTAAAGGTAGCCTCGCTCTTATTGATCTTGTTATTGTGGACATGCCTGAAGATTCCATAGCAGCTATAATTCTAGGTAGGACATTCCTAAGAACAATTAAAGATTTTATTAATTTACATGAAGGGAATGTGATAATAGGGATACGATCTAGAGATCCTTTTGTAGTCCACTTCCCTAGAAAAAAGAAGGCCAAGCCTAATGATGATGGTGTAATTACTTTGAAAGCCAATTACTTTGGAGTGGGCGTTCCACTTCACAAACTTAAGTGATTGTCATCGAGGTCAAGCTAATTGACCTTAACTAGAAGCACTTCATGGGAGGCAACCCATGTGAAATAAAATTTATTTTTTTATATTTCCTATTATATTTTTATTGTGTTAGTTTTGTTTTTAATAAAGAGTGTCCAAGAAGACCTATGGAGAGAGGAGAAGAAACAAGGTAATCATGTATATTTTATTTTACTAACACATGGCCTAAGAACTATTGCTGGATCATTACTTAGTATTTTTACTGTTATCTAGCCCTTTCATGAGATGTGCAAAGGCGCACAGAGCTACTAATCAGATTCCTTGAGTTTTGCAGTTCACGGTGTTCTTAACGACAATTGGTATAGCCGGAGTGGACCATACCGCGCGCCTGTACCACATGAAGCCAAAGAGAGATAAAAAATTTGATGTTTGCTGAAAGGAACAACGTCGATAACGACCACTGGTACGGCTGTACGTGCCCGTACCATACCCTCGAGCAAATATTAGGTTTTAAGTAAAAGTCACCACAGCGTTAATGACCAGCAGTACGGGCGCGCACGATCATACCGCGCACTCGTACCGAGTGCACTGCTTGGGAGCAGTCGTCACCCCCAAGGTAAGTAACACGGTACAGACGAGCTCCGGCCGGACCGCCCGCCCGTACCATGTACGCGACCGCCATAAGCAGCCTGGATCATTTTTTCTCTTTGTTCTTCCTCCAAACTTCAAACCACCTCCATTGGGTCTTCAAATTTACTCAATATTTCTTCGATTCTTCGCACTCACTTGATCAAAGGTATGATACTCCTCCGTCCCCAACTTATTTGAGCAACAACTTTTCTCAATCATTCATCATTGTCAATCTAGACATAGGTCTTGTTCTTGATTCAATCTTGATATTAAGTATGCTTAACATGGTTTTCAGAGGAGTTTCTTTTGTAGTTAGTATAGAGAATCATTTATGCTATGTTTCTATTGGACCAAAAAATTTATTAGCAATCTTTATTTACTTTTTCTTGTTTTTTATTTATTATATGAACACGAGGAGTCGTACACGTGAGATGGCTGCAGAATCCCCCGCACCACCCGTTGATACGTTAACCCCCGAGACACTTGGCATTGAGTTCACTGAGGAGTTCCTTCTGAGCCGTTTCGACCATCTCAAGATTAGAGAGATTAAGTCCACCAAGTGGGCATGTCCTTATATCCTGAACCAACTTGGCATTCGTGGTGATTTCGGTTTACTTTGCAACAATGTTGGTTTGTACAATTTTTCTTTCAGGATGTTGTGACATATAGCCGCATGATGCTTGAGTTCTTCAGCACCTTGACACATACGATGGATCCTTATGGTTGTTCTGAGGAACATAGGCTCGGAGTTGATCTAATTCAATTCTTCCTTATGAACCGTGAGTATACTTTGACCCTCAGCCAATGGGCTCAATGCTTTGGGTTTGCCAACAACACCACCGATGTATGCACAACTACCTTCGTTTTATATCCTTCCCCTTCATGATACTTTAATTTGATGAGAATTCGTGGAAACACACCAATGGGCAACCAAATTGATCATCCTGCTATTCGATATTTATTCTATGTGATTGCTAACACATTGCAGGCACGTGGAGTTTACTAGAGTTCATGAGGAGGACATGTTGATCCTTGCAAAAGCTACCCTTATCAATTGTGACTTAACACCAAATTTGGGTGCTCTTCTTGTGTTTTACCTTAAGTATCGGGCTCTTCAATCTTGAGGACCCATATGCGGAGGAGGAATTGTGACTGTTCTTGCATGCACACTTTGCATCAACCTAGGTAACATCCAACCATTGAATGGAGGTAACCGTCTCGGTCTTTCTACTCTAAGAGCATGTGGTATGATTTTAAAAAATAATGGTAGATATTTCTTCAATATAGCTAGAGCGGATCACTTGATCCTAGCTCCCTTTGCCTAATGGTTTATTCTCTATCGAGGATGGACGTTTGCGTTATGACGCGCAGGTTGAAGCTAATCTACCCCAAAAAGAAATACCCATGGGAGGTGGAGAAGACGAAGAAGTAGAACAAGGAGGATCCAAACAAGAAATGCAGCCACCAAACTACTACACCACCTATGAAGACATATATGTGCTCGAAGGAAATATTCAAAACATGAACAACCTATCCATCAACCTTTGTTTGTGTTTGTTTTTGTTTTCTTAAAAACCCTTGCTTGGTCGCAAGTTCTTTTCTATTCTTTAATCCCTATCCTCAAAAATACAAAAATAATTTTCCATTTATCCTATTTCGTAAATGTGGATTCAAACTTTGCCTCTATGCTTTAGTATCATTTCGAGAATAATCGTATTTGAGTTTTCAATGAATCCCTATAAGGAAGAGGATCATGAAGTTACTTATGAGAGGTATGTCCTTTGTCTCCCACTTATGAAGTTTGAGTTGTTTATCTTAGTTGGTCGATTTGCTAAGATGCCATGTTAGTGGGAAGTAATTTAATATGATGATTAGGTTGAAGCTCTTTCTCTATTTCTTTTAGTTAATCGAGTCTTGCCTTGGAAATAATAATACCAAACAAGTACAAAAAGAAAAATTCTGAAATTTACGACTTGTTTGATGAATTATTGTCTTGAGAGTATACCCTTGATGATACTTAACCCCATATATATTTTGATAGTCTCAAAGACACTCATGAAAGGAGTTGTTTGATTGAAATAAAGTCTAGTGGTAATTGTGATGCATGCCAAAGCTAACCTTGTGGATCAAACCGCGATACTAGCTCAAAAAAGAGAGAGAGAAAGAAGTAAGACAACTATGTTCTATGTATCTAATGCACACCTCTGGGATGCCAACAACTCGGCTAGCTTTTGAACAATCTATGGTATAACCCCGTGTCAATATATGGGCAAAAGTATTGGTATTCTCAAAGGTTGTGCAAACACTTGCAAAAGAAACAATCAGCGATCCTTGGTAAATAAAAGAAAGAAAAAATATATCTATGAGGATCCACATAACAAGTCCTTGGCAGGGTCTCATTACTACTTTAGCATTTTTTTCTTGAAAGACAATGATTGGATTAGAAGTGTTTTAGATAGACTTGATTTATTAATGTGGGTTTAAATAAAACACTTCATTGTTATACTACTTGGGACATGAAACTCTCTTTCTCAATTATGCTATTTAAATAGCCTAGTGTTCCTTGGCAAGCTGAGTGTTAATTAGAGGAATTCGATTGATTGCTACACTTCTAGTTATTTGTACTTATATTAAACTTTACTTTGATTATCTTGATTTACCAAAGCTTGTATAGTATGCATGTCATCTCTCTAACTTTGATAAGCTTCGGAAATGAAGGAAGTGTTGAGCACATACGACTACCGACTGTAAGTGAACTCTTATTCTCATTGTTTCAAGTTTAAACGCTGAATTCCTTATAGTTCTTTTGGTTCTTCTTGCTCGAGGATGATCAAGGTTTGTGTTGTGGTGTGGAACACGGCAGTGCCATCGGGGATGGCATGAGAGGGGACAATCAGGATGCTGTCGGTGGCTACTCGCAATGGGTTGGGCACAGATACTGCAGACAGAGCGATGTACCCAGGTTCAGAGCCCTCTTGTCGAGGTAACACTCCTACTCCTACAAGGATCTACTATCTGGGGAGCGAATGCTCAATACAAATGCTCGTTGAGCTGTTTCCCTAGCTATTCTTGAGAGCTAGAGGAAGATGGACTACACAACTTGAAGATTCTGGCTAACTTCTAACTTGTTATCTCCTACCTAGAAACCTAGCACTACCCATCCTTATATACTGCTAGAAGGGTAGGTTACAATGTGGGCTCTAGGATTTACTGTTTTGGGCTTTGGGTTTACAAAGAGGGACGGCTGGCCGGGTCCAGCCGATGGTCCACGTTCTTCGTCAAGCTTTAGTACAGGTGGGGGAAGTGCCGCAACATCTTAGTGCCTCCACTTTAGGCGTCATCTGGCGCTTTAGCCATCAGCTTGGCGCTTTATCCACCAGTCGGGACTTTTCCTGTCATCTCCCAGCCTTAGCGCTTTGGCACCTTCGTCTGGTAGCGCCACCCTATCCGGTCAAGGGTCAGCTCAGTAAGGAGAGTCACCCTATCCCGTACCCTTGGCCAACGGATCCGAGGTGGTCGGGTAGAGGTGTCCAGCTAGCCGGCTATCCTGGACACGGCTAGACGGGCCTGCCGGGGAATCATGATGCGAGCCAGGTGAAGCGGATCACCCGCCTGAGGGTCTTTGTCTTGTGGCCATCCAGCCAGCTTTTCCCTGGAGCTGGCCAGTCAGCACTGGCTTGGCCTATCCGGGGTCATCCCCCCAACACTAGTCATCGAGCATGTTGGGGTTTGGCCTTGTAGAGAAGTTCCTATGTGCTGATTGGCTGCTCTTGAAATGATTGTTGTCGAAGACTATACCACGAATTTGTCTGGTAGTGCTTGTCATTTTCCGGCTGGAGATACCCACTTGCCCGGCTGGAGTTCAGCGACTATAGGTCCAGTTGCCCACCCACAGGGTGTGAGTAGTGATTCCGTCTCGCGCCCGACTAGGGAGACGAATCAGCCATTTGATGACATCAATTCTGTCATTATGCGTGCCTACCACCTCTATCGCGCGTCGCATCATTTTGACCTCTTGGCCTGCCGCTGCAGTTTTGTTAATCGCGCTCATGCCTTCATCATAGTGGTTTCTCGGGGATCGTGCGCGCGCTTGGCCTTCACAGTAACGCCCACGAGATCTTCTATGGCGTTTCCTTTGGCGCAACCGATCTGGCACCGAAGCATCATGGGGGTAGTGGGGCAGTTCCTGCACCACGTGGCATTGGAGAGTGCAAGAGGCGCGGCTTGCCCTGCCTCGATAAATAGGGGCACCGGGAGGGCTTCTCTCTCTATCTCGCCTTCTTCCTGTGCTCATTTCCCCTTGTGCCTCTACTTCCTTTTCGTCACCGTGCACTCATTACTCTTTGTGCTTCAGCTTCCTTTGAGCACCCACGCTGCCGCTCCTTCAACACGACGATGGGGCCTCGCTTCTCCAACACGGCCACCACGCCTGCTGAGTTGCTCCCTGAGCAAGCGGATGGCTGGTGTGGCTTATATGTCACTGATGATTTGGTGCAGAAGTACCGGCGGGGGAAATTCCTCCCTTCGGAGCGCTTGGTGAGGCACCACCTTGTGAGGGGGAGCAGGTCCCCAATCCGCAGCCTAGGGAGGTCGTCTTCTTCCTCGCCCACTTCACCCGTGGGTTCGGCCTGCCTTTGACTATGTTCGTCTTAGAGCTGATGGTCCCCCTCGACCTCGAGCTCCACCACCTCCGCGCCAATGCCATCGCGCAGATGTCGCATCATGTAGCCTGTTGCGAGTCCTATGTGGGTATTCGTCCTAACGCGGCAAACTTCCTGAAGTTCTTCAACTTCAAGGTCCAGGTGGTGGGCAAGGGGGGACCCTGACGGAGACCGGCTGCTGCACCGTCTACCCGATGCCGTCATCGCATATGCCAAGGCTAGAGATGCCGGATAGCATCAAGCTGTGGCAGCGCTCATACTTCTATGTGCGCAACCACACCGATGTCGACTAGATCAAGGTGCCGGTGTTCTCCAACGTCCCCTCCAGCCGAAAGGCTTGGTCCGTCCAGAAGTTGGGCACCCAGGCTGACATGGAGCGGATGGCTGCCCGGGTGGTGCTGCTGGTAGAAGAGGAGCGGCTCGTCGCCCGGGACATCCTGCTATCCTGGATGACGAACTGCTTGCTTCCACTACAGCAGCGGTCGCACAAGATCTACCACTCGTCTAGGCCGCTGGATCCCACCCGGGTTTCCCAACTGGAGATGTCGTCCATGGCCCTTCAAGAGTGGCTTGCCACCATCTCGAAGGAGACGCTGATGGAGGACTGGGTCTTCTCCTGCCTCCCGTATAACCGGAGCCGGCTGCCCCCGAAGGTCAGGCCCTCTTCCCTTTTTCTCCGAGCAGATTCATTCCTGAAGAAACTTCTCTCCTTGCTTCTTATGTTCCTCGTTGAGTAGCTTTTTACGGTGCAGCTAGCTGAACACGGGATGGGTGAGGATGACCTCACTGAGTTCACCGTCGACCGCAAGCTGCCGAGGTATCTGCCGATGGAGCCGGAGAGGTTCCCCACCTGGGCCGACGAGGGCTGCGAGTTTCCACCCGGTGGGTTGTTGTTCGCACTCGGAATTTTATTGCTCTTCCTTTGTCATGCTCATGACGTTGTTCTTGTGTCTAGGAAAAGCTACCTATGGCGTGGACGTGGACCTGGTGGAGGCTTCCGCGTTGAAGGCTCGCGGTAAGCGGGCTTCCTTGTCCAGCATCGTTCTAGCTAGGGGAGGGGGAAGAGGAGCCGCCGCCCGAGGGCCGCAGCCATCGTGCCGTGTATTGCTGGGTATGTGCCCTTGTCCTTGCTTGGCATGCTTGTTTCTCTTTGTCTTTACTTATTGTTCTTCGCTTTACGTTCTCCTAGAGACGCAATGTCCCTCACTAGTTCCGCGACCATTGCCACTGCGTCCGACCCTGCTCTAGCTGGGGCTGAGGGGCCGGCTATTGCCTCTGATTCGAAGGCGGCTGGGGCTGATGCCTTTGCTACCAAGGGGACCTAGGATACAACCTCTGCTACCAACGCGGTTGATGTCACAACGGGTGCGGTAGATACGGCGGCACCGGCTGGCTCGCTAGTCTTGCACTAGTCTTCTGCCGCGTCCCGTGCTGTTGATCTGCTTCTTGCCTCGGGCGGGTTCTACCACCTACCAGGTAGAGGAGCCCATGGAGGCGGAGGGCCCTGCGCCACCTGTGGCTGGAGACGGAGGTAGGTAGGTGGTTCCTGGCTCAGAGGCTCTAGGGGCGTCGCGCGCTACCACTAGTGACGACGGCGACCTCCAGATCATCGGCAGCCGGTCCGCTCCAGCTGCACCGCCACCGGACTCCGTCCTGGCGTAGCTCTCCGAGTCGGCGCCCATCGCGCTCGGCCAGGTTCACCACCTGGTGGACGTGATGAAGCAGGGGATTAGCGAAGCCAGGGCGCTTGGGGCTTCTCTCAAGGTAGGTCACTCCTCCATCACTGCTTTGCTGCCTTTCTTGCTGTTCTCTACTTAGTCCTTCTGCTATCTTGTGTAGAAAGCCTTCGCTGAAGCCGCCAAGACCTCACACGACCTGGGGCATAAGATTGCTTTCTCTACTTTGTCTTCCTGGCTGGGCGAGTTTTCGCGCTTCTTGTTGACCATTGGGTACCCCCTGCAGCTCTCTTGGCAGACAGGGACCGTGAGGTGGAGAGGCTGAAGGCGGAGGTCGGCCGGCTGGAGGCGTCCAACGCGGAAGCGCCAGGGCCAGATCAACCAGCTGCTGTCGCACCAATAGCAGATGGATATCAAGGCTGGCCCGACGAAGAAGACCGCTGATACCTAGGCCAAGGCGCTGAAGAACCTTGAGCAAATTCAGGCTCGTCAGGCGGAGGATCTTAAGACTGCCCGGGACTAGGAGAAGGCGGCTTTGGGTGAGGTGTGCCAAATCGCCAAGATGGTTGTTAGTAAGAGATCTGTTTGGCGAGTCTTCTCCTTCCTTTGCTTCAGCTGGAGAATTGACGCCATTTCCTTTTCCTTGCACAGCTCCATATCCTGAGGCGAGCGACCAAGCTTTGGCACGCGTCCCGAGGTGGATGTTGGCCGCGACCTACACCCGGTGGAGCTGGTGACGGTCATTAGCGAGGAGGCCAACCAGCTGCATGGCGCTGCCCTTGAGGTCTTTGACTATGTCTGGCTTGAAGTTGACTGCTCAGGTATGATGGCATCCTTGGCTAGGACGCATGCTGGCGCCCTAGAGCTCATGGCCGCGATGCGCGACTGGGCTACTCACGGTGGTGCTAAGATGGTCTTGGCGCTGCTGAGGTCCTGGTACCCAGATGTGGACCTGCGAAGTCTTTCTAGAGGGTTTCTCTAAGGGACCAGCTCCGGGCGGAAGTTCCTGACATTCGCTCCTATGACATGAAGATCGGAAGCTTCATCTAGTTGGATCGGGACTTCGCCAACCCGTCTAGCACGGATGGCTACCATTATAGCCCAATGCATGGCGACGCCCCAGCTACACCGAGCTCCGCCTTCGCCGACCGTGCATCCAGCAGCCATGCCCCAACCGGTGCCTCTCCACCCTCTGATGACCCTCTGGCCTGATCCCAGAATGCTGGGTGTATTTGTATTTTGTCTGAAAACTTTGTTCGCTTGTGGTATTCTATGGTGAACACTTCACTTTTGGCGTTTGAAAAGTTTTGTTTGGAGCCTCGCCTCCTTTTGTGAATGTTATATTTGTGTTTGCACTTGTGGTGTGCTTTCTTCTGTGTGGGGGCGCGCGAGCGCACCCATAGGGTGTATTCACCGAGGTTCGGTCCGGCTGAAGAATCTAGGTGGTCCGAAGCTCATTTGAATGTTTTCTTGCTGCAAGTTTCCTGTGTGGGGGCGTGCGAGCGCACCCACAGGGTGTAGTCCCTGAGGTTCGGGCTGGCTGCGAATTCTAGGCGGGCTGAAGCTCCTTCTTTGCCGTCTCGGAGTTGGCCTCCGGCTGCAGCACTTCATCTCATGCAAAAATGAAGCATGATCAATGGGTTTTGTGTTAGTCATGTGTAGAATAAATATAGTCTTTTAACTTCTTTTTCGTTTGAAAACTTTGCCTTTTCACGCAAGGCTGGTAGCTTAGTCCTTTTCTTAGCGAGCATTGGCCTGTAATGTTGTGCCCTTGTCAGCTCTTGGCTGGATGCTAGGGTTTTCTTAGGTGGCGTACTTTCGCAATACTTCGGTCTTTCACTATCGGCTTCGAGCGACCAAGCTCGACCAAGGCATCCAGAGGTCTGGTTTTCCTTAGGTTTTTATTGTACGAGCCTTTGAGTTTGTCCGCTATTGCTGTGTCTGTCTGTCGGCTTGCGGTCTGCAGCCAGAATCGAAGAGGGGTCTCTTGGGACCGCATACAATACTTAGTAACTTCGGAGTTTGTGGCTATCTGGGCTATCCGGCGAGCTTCTGAGGGAAAGTTCTAGGTCTGGGGTTTAAAAAACAATGTAGCTAGAAAATTTGCGAGTGCAGCGGAAAATGCAAAATTATTATGGAGTCCCTGAGACTATGTCGAGGCTCCTCATCTTGTTCGTTACATAAAAGTAAGATACATTTTCCCTTTACTCAGGTGTAGAATGGACGAAGCAGGTTCGCATTCCACGAGCGCTCAGTTTCTTCGCTGGAGCGGTCCATCTTGTTCTTTGTTGGGTGGTGGGCGTCAATTAGATAGTACAATTTGTTATGTAGTGCCCAACTGATGATGAAGACCCTTCCCAATGCGGAGCTAGCTTGTGCATCCCCTTGGTGTCTTGTACTAGCCGCAAGACAAGGTCGCCTTTGCGGAACGAGACCGTGCTGATCTGGCTGGCGTGGTAGCGTCGTAGGCTCTGCTGGTAGATGGCGGACCTGGACAAAGCCAGCTCGCGAGCCTCCTCAATAAGATCGACGTTGTCTTCTCGTGCTTCCTTTGCTTGATGTTTTGTGTACAACAGCTTGCGTGGTGCGTCGAATTCGATGTCAGTTGGCAGGACTGCCTCCACCCCATAAATGAGGAAGAATGGTGTGATGCCGGTGGAGCGGTTGGGAGTTGTTCACAGGCTCCATAGCACAGCCGGCAGTTCCTCTATCCAGCATCCGAGTGTCCTAATCAGTGGCTCGACCAATCTTGGCTTATTTCTGGCTAGGACTAGGCCATTTGCTTACTCACACTGTCCATTGGACTAGGGATGTGCAACAGAGGCCATGTCCAGAAGAATGCCCTTGTCACCACAGAAATGCGCGAAGGCCGCTTTGGCGAAGTTGGTGTCGTTGTCTGTGATGATGTTGTTGAGGTAGTCGAACCTTGTGATGATGTCGGTGAAGAACTGAACTACAGTTGGTCCGTCTAGCTTCTTGATTGGCTTTGCCTCGATCCACTTGGTGAACTTGTCCACGGCCACCAGCAGGTGCGTCATGACGGATCGCACTGTCTTGAACGGGCCCACCATATCCAGCCCCGGAACGGCAAACGGCCAAGTGATGGGGATCATCTTTAGTGCTGAAGATGGAGTGTGCTTCTGCTGAGCAAATCACTGACATCCGTTGAATGTCTTTACCAGCTGCTCGGTGTCCTCCAGTATTGCCCTTGACGATGCGTGATGGGCGCATTCGCCTTGGTGAATCTCTGCCAGTAGCCTGATTCCTTCTTCTTGGCTCACGCAATGCTGGTATATTCCTCCCACACCGCGCTTTTAAAGCTCATTGTTAATGATGGTGTATGCACTTTCTCTGCGCTTCACTTGTCTTCCCGCCACCTCTTCATCCGACAGCTCCCCTTTGGCCATAAATTCTATGAATGGCCTGCCCCATGATGGTATCTCCCGAATGGAGAGGACTGCTTGCATGATTAGCCTCACTTCCTCGCTCCCCGACCGACTCAGGCTCGTCAGGCGGCCGACTCGGTGGGAGTCCAGAGCCAGCAGTCCCCGAGATGGAAGCGACAGTCCCCGAGATGGAGGAGGAAGTCCCCGGGATGGAGGCGGTAGTCCCCTATTGCGCCGTGGCAGTCCCCAGGATGGAGGTGGCAGTCCCCGGGTGTGGTGTGGCACTCCCCGGGACGGAGGCGGTAGTCGTCGGGATGGAGCCAGCAATCCCCGGGTCCACGTCTAGCATGATGGAGTAGGATTCTGGTGATGGTGATGGAGGGCTTGCGCAGATGTTCGAGGGCTACTCCAGGAAGTATTGCAGCTCTTGTTGAGCCTACGCGGGCGAGTGTGTCTGTGGCTTCATTGTTTGCTCGAGGCAGGTGGTGGAACTCGCATTCTTCAAAACAAGCGCATAGCTCATGTATGAAGAAGCGATATAGTGCCATGTTTGCATCCTTGGCATCCCAGTCGCCCGATACTTGCTGCAACACCAGGTCAGAGTCGTCGAGATAGAGGATGCGCCTGATGCCGATCTCTTTTGCCATCTTGAGGCCATGAACAATCGCTTCGTACTCGGCGACGTTGTTGGACGCGCGGAAATGGATCTGTAGCATGTACTCTAGACGGTCTCGCTTTGGAAAGGTGATGACAAACTCGGCTCCGAGCCCACACTACATTTTGGAGCCGTCGAAGTGCATCTTCTAGTATGTGGAGTCGTGACACGGAGGCAGGTACCGCGTTTCCACGCAATTGACGAGGAAATCCGCTAGGGCCCGAGACTTGATCGCCATTCTTGGCTCGTACTGGATGCAGTGTGCGGCGAGCTCTATCGCCCATTTCGCCACCCGGCCCATGGCGTCCTTGGAAGTGCTCTTGGAAGTAGTGCTTTAGCTTCTTGGCGGCCATGTACACGTCGTACACCAGCTTCTGGTAGTGGGGGTAGTTCTGCTTTGATAGCAAGAGTACCTCACTCAAGTAATACACCGGGTATTGGACCGGCTGAGCCTTCCCTTCTTCTGACCTCTCTACCACCAATACGACACTGATAACTTGGTTGGTAGCTGTGATGTACATCAGCATTGGCTCCTTCGCGGCTGGGGCCGCTAGTACCGGCGGAGAGGACAACATGCGCTTGAGGTCGCGGAAGGCCTCGTTTGCCTGCGCCGTCCAGACGAACTTGTCTGTTTTCTTCATGAGCTGGTACACGGGTAACGCTTTCTCGCCTAGCTGATTGACAAACCGGCTCAGGGAGGCCAGGCATCCGGTGAACTTCTGCACGTCGTGCAGGTTCTGTGGTGGCTTCATGCGCTCAACTGCGCCAATTTTCTCCGGGTTGGCCTCAATCCCACGCTCTGAGACAAGGAAACCGAGGAGCTGGCCGGCTGGGACATCGAACACACACTTCTCCGGGTTCAGCTTCATTTGGAACCGTCGAAGGTTGATGAAGGTTTCCTTCAGGTCTTCGAGGAGGGTATTTTTCTCCTTTGTATGGACCACCACATCATCGACATAGGCGTGCATGTTTCTGCCAATTTGCGATTGTAGGCACTTTTGCATGCAGCGCTGATATGTGGCGCCTACATTTTTATGTCCGAATGGCATGGTGGTATAGCAGTAGGCCCCGTATGGGGTGAGGAATATTGTCTTTATTTGATCAGCGCGGTTCAGCCAGATCTGGTGGTAGCCAGAGTACACATCCAGAAATGACAGTAGTTCGTAGCTGGTCGTGCAGTCGATCACTTGGTCTAACCGTGGTAGGGCGAACGGTTCCTTAGGGCATGCTTTGTTGAGGCTGATGTAGTGAACACACATGCGCCAAGTCTTGTTCTTTTTCAGCACCAGTACTGGGTTTGCCAGCCATTCCGGGTGGAATACTTCCATGATGAACCCGGCTGCTCCTCACGGATGGTTCTTCTTTTCTCTTCCGCGAAGCGACGTGGTGACTATTTGACCGGCTTTGCTTCCGGCCTGACATGTAAAGAGTGCTCGGCGAGCTCCCTCCGAACACCAGGCATGTCCTTGGGGGACCATGCGAAGATATCCTGATTCTTACAGACGAATTCGAAGAGCATGCTTTCCTATTTGTTGTCAAGGCCATCTCCGACCAGGACGAAGTTTTCCGGCTCGGGCTCATTCAGCAGGATCTTCTTGGTGGCTTTTGACTGCTTGAATTGTGCCTCTCCGGCTGGCTTTGGCTCGCCAGCCGGCATGTCCGCCTGTAGGGCTGCCATGTTTTGCGCGATGATGTGTTTCTCTTCTGCAATGATCATGGCCTCGGTGATCTTGGAACCGTCTGTGGCACATTCCACGAACCTCCTATAGTCACCCACGATGGTGATTACTCCCTTTGGCCTAGGGAGCTTCATCTTGAGGTACGCGAAGTGTGGCATCGCCATGAACTTGGTGAGCACGGGGCATCCCAGGATGGCGTGGTAAGCGCTGCATAGGTTGACCACCTCGAACCAGATAGGCTCGCAGTGGAAGTTGTCCTCTGTGCCGAAGATAACATCGAGATGGATCTTGCCAATGGGGAATGTGATGGACCCAGAAAGGCCCCATAGAAGGAGGTGGTGGACGGTTATAGCTCATAGTCGCTGATGCCAAGCTGGTCGAGGGAGTTATGGTACAGGAGGTTGATGTTACTTCCTCCGTCCACCAAGACACGGGAGAACCTGCACGAGTGTTTCTTGGAGATGATGATGGGGTCCAGGACCATGGCGTATGTGCCTAGATGCGGTAGAACGTCCGGCTGGTCCTTTCGGCTCCATTTGAACTCGTGCTCCAACGAGTTTAGGAACTGTGGGGACGGGGGGACGATTGCGTTCACCTTCGCCTCACGGTGCCGCTTGCTGTGCTTGGTTTCCGGCTCGGTGGTGAAGATGTGGTAGTTCCCAACCCGGCGAGGGTAGTCCCCACCATTTTCGTCCTAGCATTTTTGGCGCTCGCGGTTGTCGTGTTGCCCACCGGCTGGCGGAGGAGGGGTGGTGGTGGTACACCGCAAACTTCAGACATTTTCTTCGTCTAGGTGCACTGACGTGTTGTATGTGTAGCCGGCTTGTTACCGCCGCTATGGAACTAGCATGGGCCATCAAGCATCGACTCGATGGTGTACTTGGGCCGAGGCGGCTGGTTATCGGGCTTCTGTCTCCGGCTGCCTCCCGCAGCCGGATCCTCCTAGACTGCTGCTACCTGCCTGGAACCGTATTGGTTATTCGGCTGGTCATCCTTCCTTTTGCCATGGCAGTTATCATGCCGCCGGGAGTTGTGGTTGTTTCCCTACGGCTAGCGTTGATCTGTGGTGGCCTCCACGATGATCTATCCCTGGTTTTCTAGCCGGACGGACCTTTTCATTGCCGCCTCCGCGCCGTACTTGTCCACGATCTCCATGGTCTTGGACATGGTGGTAGGCTTTACCCGGCGAAGCTTGTGCTTGAGCATGGTTCCATCCCTGCATTCGTTGATGAAGGAGTCGAGTACCTGATGCTCACGCACTCTCTCGCGGGAGTTGTGCATGATTGTCCACCGAGTAATGTAGGAGTGGTTGGTTTTGTCCTTGCCCTGGACATAGAGGGCGAGCTCTCCAAGGCGACCTGGGAGTTTGTAGGTGCCAGTGAAGTTGCGGATGAACGCCTGCTCGAAATCGATCCAAGCATTGATGCTATTGTCGGGGAGAATGTTGAGCTAGGTTCTAGCTAAATCTAGCAGCATGAGTGGGACATAGAGCACCGCCACCCAATGATTTCCGTTTGTAATTCCACCGCGGTGGTGTAATCCACCAGCCAATCCTCTGGCTTGACGGTGCCGTTGTACTTCGGCGTGTCCCTTGGGAGCGAAAATCCCTCTGGAAACAGTTCGTTCCGGATGCATGGTCCAAAACACCTTGGGCCAACCAGACTTTCTTCCTCCAGTGAGCGCGATTGGACTAGCATGTCGATGCGTTCACGCACATCTCGTGGTTCCTCCGGCTCATCCAGGCCAAGCCGTCCTGACATGCGGGATCTAGGAGGCGTGTTTGCCCTTCTGGCTTTGTTGGCCGGGTCACGGTTTCTGCTGGTGGCTTCGTGTGGGTTTTGTCCACGGCCTGCCAAACCGCCATGCAGACGGTTGTCTTGTCTTGTGACATTTGGAGAGGAGGCTTTGCTCCTGCCTATAGCCGGCTCGCCCACCCGGCAAGGTGGCTGGTTCTTGCTGTTGCCGCCTAGGCCTGTGCTTGCCTCAGCCTGCTGCTGGTTAGCTATTGCCACAAGGAGCTGGACACGTGCCTGCTGGCAGCGCAGCTCGTCACCCTCCAGGTGGCTAAGCTCTGCGGCTGCAGCTTCCTCTGCCCTCATGTTTTTGGCCGGAGTGCTATAGACCGGGCGAGGCGCTGCCACACGCGAGTCAACATCGCGGTCTAGCTCCGAACCTAGCTTACGGCCCTGTGGCGGTACCTGCCAGTTCGCACCGGGTAGGCGGGAAAAGCCATGCGCAGTGTTGTACTCGCGCACGGTGGTGTCCAGGTGTCGCGACTATGTTGGCGTCCTCCAGGAGGCTCTGGCATGTGGTCTCTAGCGCGGCTGCCGTGGCAGCTGGATCTAGCTCGGTGGCGATGGGGATGCGAAGGTTTTGGATGGAATCCACCAGAGAGCCTTCGTCATGCGCTTGCGGGGCGGGGTCCTAGGTGCCTGCATCATGCTCCAGAGGTGGGCGGCGTTCTTCGCCTACGCTAACCATCATGACATCGATGATGCCGCTCATGTGAAGTGGGGCGAAAAACCTGGAGGGGCACCATAGACGACGACGACCTTGCGAGGACACTCCTTGTCAATGGTAGTGACATAGACGCGGTGCTCGCCGAAGTGCATGATGGAGCCGTCACTTAGGAAAGTTTCCCCATTGAAGCCGGATGCGTTGTCGAGGACGCAGTCGAATGAGCCAAAGGTGAGGACGAGGCCAGAGGCGACTCGCTCACCAGCGACGAGCAAAAGTCTCGTGTGAAAGATGACCCTAGCCGAAGCGCTATGCCCCACGGTGGGCGCCAACTGTCATGGTGTGGAACACGGCAGTGCCATTGGGGATAGGATGAGAGGAGACAATTAGGATGATATCAGTGGCTACTCGCAACGGGTTCAGCACAGATACTGCAGACACAGTGATGTACCCAGGTTTGGAGCCCTCTTGTCGAGGTAACACTCCTACTCCTCCAAGGATCTACTATATGGGGAGCGAATGCTCAATACAAATGCTCCTTGACCTGTTTTCCTAGCTATGCTTGGGATCTAGAGGAAGATGGACTACACAACTTGAAGATTCTGGCTAACTTCTAACTTGTTATCGCCTACCAAGAACCCTAGCACTACCCCTCCTTATATACTGCTAGAAGGGTAGGTTACAATGTGGGCTCTAGGGTTTATTGTTATGGGCTTTGGGTTTACAAAGCAGGCTGGCTGGCCGGGTCCAACCGGTGGTCCAGGGTCTTGGTCAAGCATTAGTACAGGTGGGGGCAGTGCCCCAGCGTCTCAGTACCTCCACTTTGGGCATCATCCAACGCTTTAACCATCAGCTTGGCGCTTTATCCGTAAGCCAGGACTTTGTCCGTCATGTCCTAGCCTTAGCGCTTTGGCGCCTTCGTTTGATAGCGCCAGCCCTGTCCGGTCAAGGGTGAGCTCAGCAAGGAGCATCAACATATTCCATACCATCGTCCAATGGATCCGAGGCAGCCGGGTAGAGGTGGCCACCCAGCCGGTTATCCTGGCCCCGGCTAGATGGGCTAGCCGTGGAATCTTGATGCGAGTCGGGTGAAGCGGATCACCCGGCTGAGGCTCTTTGTCTTGTGGCCATCCAGCCAGCTTTTTCCTGGAGCTGGCCTGTTAGCGCTAGATTGGCCTATCTGGGGGTCATCCTCCCGACAGTTTGAGCTTTGGGGAAGTTGATGGCTCCGATATTTGCCATCTTCCACTATGTTTAAACGTTGTTTTTTGGACAAGCAATTGCCAAAGAAACTCTCAAATCTTGCCACTAATGACTAATAATTGCCAAAATATGCAAATCCCTTCTTTGGTTTATGTTGTGGAGGAAATCGCGGCTTTTAAAGAGAAATAAGGAGACATAATGAAGGATTTTGAGGAAGTACACATGGCCAAGTAATTGGAGAAGCATTCCAGGGCATCAGCATATTTAACAACCATTGGTACGGGCGCAGTCCACCCGTAACAGGTGGCGACAACTTCGTCTCGTCAAACCTTACAACTTTCATGAAAACGCCTATAAATTTTCAAGCTCTAGCCGCCGGCTAGAGGGCCGCCATTTTAGATTACATCACAACACCCCCAAAGGAGATCCACACCATTGTTCATCACTTCCCCCATCCATCCATCCACTAGCCATAGCCGTTGCTTTGTACTTTAGATCTCCTTGTGATTTAGCGACCATTGTAATAATATTTGATTTCAATCTAAGTTTTTTATGATGTTTTCTATCTGCGATCTATTTGTTATGAGTGACTAGTCCTCACGGGTTGCGGGTTGGGGAGAAATCTTGCAGCGATTATGTGCATCTAGATCATGGGAGTATTGTATTTTGTTTGGAATTGTGATTTGTATCTTTTGTTTCTTTGTCTCTTGTCTCTATCTATGGACTTGTAGGTACCCAAGATCCCATAGATTGATAAAGGCTTGAGGTGACATACTTGGCTAGCGGCGATCTCATAGGAACCTCAGTGACAGAATGGATAGTACGGTCTTTGCTTAGCGCCCCATTCGGGATCAACAACAACATCACCACTTAAATCTTTGATATGTGTTTTGCACTTAATAATTGTTTGTAACCCGTTGCTTCAGTGTACTCTCAGTTGTATAAAAAGTCTATTGCTATGCCCGCTGCATCATGGGGGCTCTAGAATATTAGGATGTGTTGCCCACAAGAGATTATCTCAATGCAAACATTATACATGACTATGCTTATTATTATCTTTTATCCCATTTGATGTGCATCTGCAGGTGGATCTTCAACCCTGGCCTATCTACATCCATTGATTCAAACCCGTTATAAAGTAATCTAGATTGATCCAGTCAACTTAGGTAAGACAAACAAACAAAGTCTTGTCGACATGTCCTTTTTTATTACCTTTTAGCAGTGCTTTCCAAGGTTCGATTAAACCTAGGTATTCTAGGGAAAAAGCTATTATACTACATCTGTGAATCCGGTCGAAGTTATCCGTGGTTTAATAATTTCAAAAATTGATTAAATACTCCAAAATCCATAACAAATTATTTATGAGTCATAAAAATATGCATAATATATCAAAATGTTCAGAAAAATGAGACCTACACTTTAGCATCAAAATCATGCATTATTCAACAACTTTAATTCCAAGTTTAATTAGAAGAGCAATTGAACCCCCGTAGGTGGTTCCGAGGTTCCCCAGTTCTAGGGTTTATACCCCTTGGATCCCGTTTAAATTTCCAAGCATACTTTAGGGTTACATTTCAACTCTATTACACTTGTCATATCATCATCCTTGCTTGAGAATTGCATCGTTTCCATGTGTTGATTGTTTTCCCTTTCTTTCCGGTGTTTGGTTCTTCCTCGGTATAACACAGTATCGAGATCAAGATCGAAGACCGACGCTAACACCATCGAAGATCGAAGATGAATACTTGATCAACAATAATCAAGTCAAGTACCAGATATCTGAAGATCTGCTTATTGGTTTTCAACAGGCAAAGGAAAGCATAGCCCCACCATTATACAATCCTACGATTTCAAAAATATTTCATTCTTTCCATGATGCATATGATCCTATTGTGGTCTTTTATCGATAGATAGAGTATCCTATCTATTGCATTCCTCCCTTTGGGCTTATATTACCTGATCCACTGCTACTAGCATAAATAGGTTTGGATTATGTGCACTTCTAGACCTACTACATATGTCTTACTTAGCCATGCAAATTTGTCAGTGCTGGTTCATCCAGATGATGTATCAAGTGTAGACAATATAGTATGACAGGAGATCGAGGTATACTGATAAGGTAAGTTTAGTGGTAAAGGTTAAACATGCTAAGGCCTGTATGGGAGGCCACACTTTGATGTTGTTTTTGTAGTCCCGTGCTCACCAAAACTAGGACCCGAGTTCTTGCCTCTAGAACCAAGATGAGCGTACAACCACACGGGAACCGAAAATCCTCACAAGTAACTAACTTGCCTAATATATTCCATGAGTCACATAGTTCGGGCGTTCCATATGACATATGCATAGAAAACATTTTGAAAGATTTGGCGGGTGAAGGTGCATCATAACATGTAGGTAAGCATGGATGAGGTTGCCCGGGGTAGACATCGCCCCTGATAAAACAACATTGACTCACATCTATAGGGACCGGCTTCGGGACTTGACGCGTTACGGCGGAACCCTTCTTAGGGAGTGACTCATGGTCACGGAGAAAGCAAGGTAAAGGTCGTGTCTAACCATCCTCCGTCGGCCCTGCAAGAATGAGGGCTAAGCTATAGTGCATTAAGAAAAGGTTGGTACGTGTGGGTAAAGTTGTACACCCCTATAGGGTATTAATATTTTCGAAAAGCCGTGTCCACGATTATGGACGACTTCAGAACAAACGTGAAGATCATAGAGAACATTAACCTAATCGTAAAACTTGGCAACTATGGTATGTTAAGGATGCTTCCCCATAGGTACAAGGGGGTGATCTTAGTTGTGAGATGAGGGTTACTTTGGTAGATATTAAAATATGATGATCAATTCTTCGGAGATGTCGCTCTCTTATCCCCTTTTAAAATATTCTAATTAGACGAGCTTCGTATCCCCTTGTTTATAAACAAAGATGGCTTTATGCAAAATAACCACACCAGCCATAAGTCTTTCAGAGTACACCCTGTACTCACCCTTGCGTTGTTGATACTTTTGTAGCAGAGTAAGTGTTCCCCTGAAGACAAGTTGGTACGACATCAAAACCGACGAGTAGCTTCGGGTTCCTGGCTAGCAGCCTAGAATCTATGGGCTAGGACGTCATCGTTATGCTTCAGGCCTCTTAGGCCATTTTTAAGTTTGCTATCCTTAATAGCATAATTTGCCTTCCATTGTTTTATGTTTGTGGTCAGTTACCTCTAATTTTAATAGTTTGGTTCTTCACTAACCTTTTGTGTCGCAGGGTTACTATTGTGTTACCAATTTCTCGCTGAATATCCTCGATCTCTAGGTTAAGCTTATGTCGGGGGATTTGTTTAACCCTGATCCCGGGGGTGTTACACATAAGTTGCATCACCACACCCACTTGAGTTTGTGTGGTCATGTGGTTCAAGGTGGCTTGGAAGAACACATGTAATGACACTCCGTATGTCAAAGCATGGTCATAAAGTGCAAAAACACACAGGAATGCACCTACCACATGTAATGGAGCACCAGTGTGACATAAGTTGCATAAACATATCCACATGAGTGTGTGTGGTCATGTGGATCACGGTAGTTTGGAAAAGAACACATGTAATGACACTCCATGTGTCAAACCATGGCCAGGAAGCCCAAAACACATAGGAATGCAACTTCCATAAGTAATGGAGCACCAGTGTGACATAAGTTGCATCACCACACCCATTGGACTGTGTCTGGTCATGTGTGTCAAGGTGGTGTGGAAAATAACGCATGCAATGCCACTCCATGTGTCAAACCATTGTCAGAAGTCCCAAGAACACACGGGAATGCAACTTCCATATCTAATGGAGCACCAGTGTGACATAAGTTGCATCACCACATCCACTTGAGTGTGTGTCATCATGTTTATCAAGGTGGTTTGGAAAATAACACATGAAATTGCACTCCATGCGTCAAACCCTGGTCAAAAATCCCCAAAACACATAGGAATGCAACTGCCACATGTAATGGAGCACCAGTGTGACATAAGTTGCATCACCGTGCCGACTTGAGTGTATGTGGTCATGTGGATCAAGGTGGTTTGGAGAAGAACACATGGAATGACATTCCATGTGTCAAACCATGGTCAAAAATCCCCAAAACACATAGGAATGCAACTGGCACATGTAATGGAGCAACAGTGCGACATAAGTTGCATCACCACGTCCACTTGAGTGTGTGTGGTCATGTGGATCAAGGTGTATTGGAGAAGAACACATGGAATGACACTCCATATGTCAAACCATG
Organism: Avena eriantha; assembly: GCA_910589775.1. Taxonomy (NCBI): domain Eukaryota; kingdom Viridiplantae; phylum Streptophyta; class Magnoliopsida; order Poales; family Poaceae; genus Avena; species Avena eriantha. The sequence continues at coordinate 19,884,631 of OU342746.1, forward strand.
GTCAGAAATCCCCAAACGATAGAGGAATGCAACTGCCACATGTAATGGAGCACCATTGTGACATAAGTGGCATCACCACACCCACTTGAGTGTGTGTGGTTGATGATTGCAATTGCATAGATCAAGTGTAGCTAGTTTCGAAGTAAAGATATTGAACCCACGAGAGCTATTGCTAAAGGTATTTATGCCCCTCATTACTATCTACCAAAGGATACTTATAAGCTGCCTTTGATCTCAAGTAAAGGGTGTTTGAAAGGTTTATGGTTGTTTGCAGAAAACTAATTAAAACAAGTAACAAGTTTGTATGAAAGCGTGGTTGAACTCAATAGGGCTAAACGTTCTCTGGGATGTAGGATACACCACTAGAATAGTATTATTGTTATATGTAATCAAGGCAACATACTCCTTTTGTCATGATATGTGGAGAGAGCCCCATAATAATATGTTCACTACAAGGCTCGTAGGAAGCCAATTTGTTGAGCCAAGAGTGAGGTCACCTCTATATAACCACTACGATATTTGGGAGCAGTCACCCATACAAACCACCGCAATTAAGGGTTTCCCCGTGGATATCGTAATTAGCTTAGGGAGTCCCTCTTTAATCCTCCTTTGACCGTGTAGGTTACGAGCCAACGCTGATCTATCACAGGGCATTCTGGGTACGCTTCCGAGACACGTCCAAATGATTTCTCCCTCCCTTTAGTCCCGAAGGAAAATGATATGCGGCCGACATACCATCTAAAGAGAGAGATCAAACACAAATCATAATTATATCATAGACAAGCAAGTTATATGGACAAAAGAATAGATCATCTTTATTACAAGTTGACAATGGTGCTAGGGTTTCTCCCCCCCAAGAACAAAGGGACTACTCCCTCATGGAAGCAATCAACAACAACATGATAATCAAATGAACGGATAAAAGTATGGAGGTTGATATAATGCACACCACAATTGAATATGGAATTACAACAAGATCTAATAGATGTAAGATGGAGCTAATGGTTGTAATATAGATGCAAAAATTGATGATGAAGGGGATGATGTGTTGTCCTCCAATGATCCGTGAAGCAGCTGGGATTTTCCCCAGCCAAGTTCCTCCTTCAGATCCCTCTCGGATGTGGTTTTTCGTGGTTTCTGGTGGCTATGAATGTCAGATCTCTCTCTCGTCTTCGCCAGGAGAAAGTATTTGACAAGGCGGTCACGATGGCGCCTCGTATGGGTAGACGGTATGGGTAGGATCTGCTTGTACCACTGGTCGTTATCGGCACTGGTGCCTCCTCCTCGCTTAGTATTCTCCCGGGTACGAAGGTGAATTCATAACATGACTTTTATCACTTAGAAATATCATATAATTACACAATATGACAACTCTAATTGGTATGTTGATATACGACTCAATGATTTGGGATGCTATTGAAACAATAATGAAATAGTGTGTGTAGACGCGGTGAAATACAAAGATCCGTACTCTATTTATGTAAAAAACAAAAGGTAAATATGCTTCAGTTTTGGACTCATCAACTCCCCCAAGCTAGGCTCTTGCTCTTCCCCGAGCAAGATGGTGGCTTATGGACAAGATCATCATGTTCATGAGACATGAGTCGTCATAATAAATGAGGTAGAAATTGAAACATGAATACAACATCGGATGTAGAGATACTTCGGGGGTATTACCATACCCTTCCACATTACATAACTTAGAGGCTTCCAAACCTTTTCTAGTATTAATGATAACATAAGAAGCTGCTAGTGATTTAACATACCATATAATCACAGAGTTCTCTTTTAACTATGTTTAGTAATGAAGATTCATGATCATTCTCTTTTAACTATGTTTGATTCTTTTGATATCTGCTCTATTTTTTCTTTCTTTTAATAGCGGTATATCTATATTTTTACTTGCTCCCTTTTGTATTTTTCTTTCCGCACAACTATTTGATCATGCTCACTACTTCAATGGCTTTAAAAAACTCTTAATTATATCATGCTACCAGAATTCTTCTTCTCATAACTTAATCAATACTTTCGTTGGTGTGGAAGTCCCTAAAATCATGAAGTTGTATAGGTATCATAACACTCAACCTAGTTCAATCATCTAATATAATAATCATGAATCAAACACAACTTCAAATATCTTAAAGTCTCATAACTCAATGGATATAAATATTCTCTTGAACAAAGAGAGCTCGAAGTTGATGCAACTACTTAAAATTCAGAATTTAAAGCCTAACCATGCGTGTAGAAAAGTAAACATGCAAAAACTGTAAGATAAATTACAACGTTCTCATAGATCCCCCCCAAGCTTGGAATCAAGTCGAGTGGATCAAATAATTCCCTGCGATTACTTACTCCTTGTTGGCAATAAAGAAGTCAGTATCTTCCTCTTCTTCGTCCGCCTTGAGGCTGCAAGCTTGAGCAATACACGCAAATCGAGTGGACATCTCTATGATGCCAACATGCAATTCTTTGATTACCTTGTTTAAGGTCCTCCTATCATCGGCCATCTCCATGATGATCTTGGTCAGGAGTTGTACTCTACTGTCAATGTCATCGACCTTCTTTTCGAGATCTTTGCCCATCATCCAGTAAGAATCAACTCCTGCTCCAATGATTTCAACACAAGCTTTTGAAATCTTTTCAAGGTTCTTAATATTTTCTCGAATCTCATCTCAGTTTTCCCTTTTTCTAGAAGAGGTTTATAGAGGGGATTTAAGAGAAGATTCTTGAAGGTTATACCTGTAGGGTTTAGTGGTTATTCTCCTCAGTTCCTTCCTTGTTCCATGTGCCTGAGCATCTCCCATTTCTGTAGGTGCATATCTTCCCAATTGGGCAGTGGAAGCACTCTTGCGGACTCGCATTTCGAGGAGGATGAAGTATCTCCTTCGGATCCCTTCTTCTTGGACTGTTCTTCATCGACACGCTCCTTCTTGGCCCAGATCTGCTTAATATGAAAAGGTTACATGGACCTTGAGTAATCAAGTGAGATCTGAGGTTTCATTGTAACGGACAAAAAGAGAGTTTTAGATCTGAAACAAGATGGAAGAGAACGAGAAAGAATAAAAGTGCAAATTAAAAGATGAAATCAATAGATTAAAGGGGTTAAAGTCGGTCATGAGCTGCGTTACGGGCGGTCTCTGCCCGTACCACACTCCCGTACGGACGTCTTACCGCCTTTCGCTCTCTTTTTTACATGTCAAATATATGCGGGAGAAATAGAGCTGATAACGATCATCGGTACAGGCGCATATGCCCATATATCCCGACCATACCGTATCGACAAGAATCCGTGTTGTTACTCTAACTGTTTAACAACCATTGGTACGGGCGCGTCCGACGGTACGGTTCGCCCGTACCAGGTCAAAAAATAGCCCCAATAACCCGAAAAACTGACTGAGTTCAAAGAAAAGGATAAAATCAAAAAAAAGTTTCCAAAGTAGTAGAACTAAGTAATTAAAACTTTGTTACCTAACTTTCACTTGTTGTATTCTTTGTCTGAGACTAAAGAGATCAATTCCACAACAATTACCTCGCCAACTCTATAATGCTTCAATCGCTGCCCATTAACAATCTAGGATGAAGAAGAGGACATAGTATTTTTCAGTCTTACTACTCCCGAAGGATATGCTTCTTCAACTTCATATGGTCCTTCCCACTTGGATTTCAATTTCCCTACAAAAATATTAAGCCTAGAGTTGTAAAGTAAAACTTTATCTCCAATTTTAAATCCCTTGCCTCTAATTTTTTATCGTGCCATTTCTTCACCTTTTCTTTAAATATTCTAGTATGTTCATCAACCTCATTCCCGAGTTCATCTAAAGCATGAATATCCAAGAGTCATTTCCCCCCTACAGTTTTAATGTCAAAGTTCATAGTTTTGATAGCCCACCGAGCCTTATGCTCAAGTTCTAATGGAAGGTGGGAATTTTTACAGTAACCATTTTTTATCGTGTCATTCCTATAGGATTCTTGAATGATGTACGATATGCCCACAATGCATCATTATGCTTCAAGGCCTAGTCCTTTCTTGACCTATTCACCGTCTTTTGAAGTATGACCTTGATTTCTCTGTTAGATAATTCCACTTGTCCACGGGTTTGAGGGTGCTAAGGTGAGGCTACCCGATGGTCTACTCCATATTTTTGAAGTATCTTGTCTAAAGTTCCCTTCATAAAATGAGTTCCACCATTAGTAAAAAATCGGGGTACTCCAAACCTGGGAAAGATAATGTCCTTGACCATCTTAATGGAAGTGGCTGCATCTGCATGAGAAGTGGATATAGCTTCAACCCATTTAGTAACATAATCAACAACAACAAGATGATGAGTATAACCGTTAGAGGGAACAAATGGTCCCATAAAGTCCATTCCCCATACATCAAATGGCTCTATTACTAAGTTATATTTCATATTCATTTCTTGTATTTTACCTATATTACTCTTACATTGACAAGCATCACAATCTCTAACATATTCGTGAGACTCTTTAACTAGTGTAGGCCAATAGAAACCTGACTGCAAGACCTTGGTTGCAGTACGATTACCAGCATGATGCCTGCCGTAAGGACTATCGTGACAAGCTTTAAGGATGGCTTTTGCCTCGTGCTCGGGTACACATTTCCGGATTATCCCGTCTATGCCATGCCTATATAGGTAAGGTTCATCCCAAAAGTAATGTTTTAAATCATTAAGGAATTTCTTTCTTTGATTGTAATCCATTCCCTTCGGTAAAAACTTACCTACTAGAAAATTAGCATAATCTACAAACCAAGGATCGCGAGGTTCTATAACCGCAAGGTATACGCCTAGCATAGATTCGTTCATAGGAATAGGATCCTGTATGATTCCTTCCATCTGTGAAAAATGGTCGGCCATAGGGTTATCCTTTCCCCTCCTATCTACTATCTGCATGTCATACTCTTGTAGTAACAAGACCCATTTAATTAGATGGGGTTTAGCATCTTTCTTAGCTAGAAGGTGTCTCAAAGATCGATGGTCAGTATGAACTATTACTTTTGAGTTGAATATAGTGTCTAAATTTATCACAAGCAAAAACAATAGCTAGGAATTCATTCTTGGTTGTCACATAGTTCCTTTGATCATCATTAAAAACTCGACTAGCGTATTGAATGACGTTGAGATTAGGTCCATCTCTTTGTCCTAAAACAACCCCAATAGCATAGTCGCTAGCATCACACATAATTTCAAATGGTTCATCCCAATTAGGCAGTTGAATAACCGGTGCAGAAATTAGTGCCTTTTTAACCGTTTGAAGGAATCATGGCAATCTCTATCAAAAGTAAAAAAGGGCATGTTTATCTAAGAGACGAGTTAAAGGGCAGCTATTTTAGCAAAATCTTTAATAAAGCGTCTATAGAAACTGGCATTTCCAAGGAAGTTCTTTACTCCTTTTATATCTTGTGGAATCAACAACATTTCTAAGGTAGCCAAATTTGAATCATCATTCTCAATATTATTTTCAGAAACCTTATGCCCGGAAACTATACCTTCCCTCACCATGAAGCAGCATCACTCCCAATTTAGAACCATCTTGGTTTGTTTACATTGCTACCGAACTCTATTAAGATTATAGAGACATTGCTCAAAAGTGGTTCCATAATAATAAAATTATCCATAAGGACCTCCAAGGAACTTTCCACAAAACTGTGGAAAGTTTTTAGAACGCACTCTTGAAAAGTAGCAGCTGCATTACACAAACCAAAAGGCATTAATCGGTAAGCATAGGTTCCATAGCTATTTGAGAGTATCCATCCGTCAAGGAAACAAAAGTAAGAATTAGTGAACATCCTTTCCATAATATCATTAAGGAGGGGAAGTTGATTATGAATTTGTATGGTTTCTTTGTTCAACTTCCTGAAGTCAATACACATTCTTGTTGGGCCATGCAGAGATAAACAAAACTTTTTCCCTATGCGGTACCCCTAAGATCCAGGTCAGGTTATAGGCCACGAGATTACTGCTAGATGCGCAGATGTGGAAGTTGATGTAGCGCGTCAAAGTAGTGCCGAACTATCCCACAGATAGCTCCTCCAGATCCCATGAAATCCTTTGCCAGATCCCCACGAGCTTCCATGTCTCTAGCGCTGCACATGCAATGCTTCTACCGGTATCCACACATACAGGAAAGAGCTTCAGACGGAGGATTCCTAGATCCCGTCTAGACATAAATGGAAGTGGAGAGTGACGGCTAGGTTAGGGGCTATCCCTTGTCACTCCACTAATATACACTACTAGCTGGGATCAATGCTTGAGGCCCATCTAGGTCATAGCCCAATCTCCACATGGATATAATCCACATGGGCTCCTTACCCTTAAGTGTATGACCCTGTAGGTTCACGTATAGCTAGACATGACATGAGCTACTCCTCCAAGTATCTCGTCATGGCTTTGAGTCCAACTCACTCCCATGAACACTCGGTCTCAAGTCGATAGATGGTAGCAGCCTCTAGCAAGACGTGCCAACACCCAAGTGACGTAAAGTCAGAATACGAACATTCAATGTGACTTTCGTCCAAGTCCCTTCGCCTCACGATATACATGTTAAGCTATAGGCGAGTAGTTGTCATCCCTTTCATAGCTTGACTCTCTTGCGTTCCACGATATGTGATTCATTGGACTAACTCTTAGTCTGACTCCTCAGTTAACACTTAACTATGTAGTGCATGCCCATGCTTCCAAATCATATCACACGAGAGGGCCCAGAGAATATCTCTCCATTATGGAGGGGCAAATCCCATCTTGGTACTCCACGTCGCGCAGCTTGCTTCACAACCAACCCAAACTCATCATTTATAACTGACCATTTATGGAACAACGTTTGATAGAACCTAAGTTGGCGATCCACAACTCGGATCATGCGATCACCTCGGGTCAAAGGTTTCTATTGCCTATGAACTATGGGTGAGTCTGACTCGCTAAACTCTTTAGCTGAATTAGTTTAAGTCTACATAGTATCACCATGCCCATGAAAGTGGAACCGTGTCATCAACCGACTTGCACATTGGTCTAAGTCGTTTGTCCAACATAGCCTCAATGACCAAGGATAATCAAGTATGAACAATTGTGAATATATAGTTCCACAACTGAACCACGTATTCAGTGATACATATTTGATGTTCATACAAGGATAACTTTACATTATGAATACTTTGGGAAATATCATCAACCATGATTGCCTCTAGGGCATATTCCCAACAGTCTGCCACTTGCACTAGAGTGAATCATCCCGACATCACATGTATAGGCATGTAATGCCTGTGGCTCTTATGTGCGCCTCATGCTTAGTCTATGGAAGTGTCTTTGTCAATGGATCTGCAACATTTGCATCCGTGTGTACCTTGCATAGCTGGATATCACATTGATCCACGAACTGGCGAATCAGGTGGTATCGCATGAGTATATGTTTGTTCTAATGGTGTTTCCTAGGTTCCTTGGCTTGTGCAATAGCACCACTATTGTCACAATACACGTATAATGGATTGGACGAGCCCTGAACCACACCAAGATCAATCAAGAAATTCCTAATCCAAAAAGCTTCCTTTGCCGCCTCCGGGGCAGCAATATACTTAGCCTCTATTGTAGATGCAGACATATTCTCTTTCTTGGAACTCTTCCAGCTCACAACCCCTCCGTTCATTACGAACACATACCCAGATTACGAACGAGAATCATTTGCGTCAGTAAGGTAACTCGCATCCATGTAACCCCTTACACTGAGTTCAACCCCACCTCCATAAAGTAGGAACACATCCTTGGTCCTTCTCAAGTACTTAAGAATGTTCTTAACTGCTACCAAGTGGATTTCTCTAGGGTCAGCCTAGTATCTACTCACAACACTCAGAGCATAGGTAACATCTGGCCTAGTACAAATCATGGCATATGTCGGGGGATGACCCCTCGATAACCTTGCCGGATAGGAACAAAGGCAAGTAGGTCACGACCGGCTAGCAGAGTCGAGCCGAACAAAGGCACAAGACGGCACGCAGTGTGTAGCTGAAACAAGGAAGGTTGGCAAGGCGTGGATCTGGCAAGATGATGGTAGCCAGACACAATCAACATGGAGGCAGTGTGACGTGTAGCACAGTGCACGGTACGCCCTAGTACGGCGACAAGACACCAGGAGGACGAGGACCATACCAAAGACATTATGGCTGACAGGGGCATAGTGGCCGGCCGCTGACGCCAGCCCGCACGGGGTCCACTGTGCCCTCAACACCCCTCATGGAATGGACTCTCGATAATACTCGCCACTACGTGGCACTATAGATGACCATCCGGCTGGTGCCTGCCTATGGGACTCGCTAGCCGGCCTGGCCTTTAAGATTGCCGCCCCAAGCCTATATAAGGGGGGCAAGGGTCTCGTAGCAAGGGTTGATCATTCAGTAGCTAGACAGTTCATATAACTTGAGGAGAAACTTGTATCCCGCATATCATGTCTTAGTCAGATCGGCAGGAGTAGGGTTGTTACCTCCATACGAGGGCCCCGAACCTGGGTACTTCTTGTGTCACGCTACACTCGCTCGTACCGAATCCTGCCTACGGACGCTGTCGATAGCTTCCCTACCATTTTCCCACACCTCTATCTAGACTGTTTAGGCACTGCCGTTCCAAATACAATGACAGTTGGCGCCCACCTTGGGGCAAACATGGCTTCGACCGGAGTCTCGTTCCGCATGGGACCCCACACTTCAGCCGGTGAGCGCGTGGCCTCTGGCCTTGTGCTTATGCTGGGAAAATTCAACTATTTCATCGACAACGCATCGTGCTTCGCCAGATCCACCTTCCTAGTGAACGACTCCATCTTGCTGTTTGGCAACCTGTTTGTCTACGTCGCCACCATGCCAGAGCATTTCCCCCGGGAGATCTTCTCCGTCGCGGAGTCGTTGTTCCTCTGTAGCGGCATTCTTGTCACTTCACATGGCGTGGAGGTCATGATGGCTGGCTCCAGCATGCAACACCACCTCCTTCAACAGCGTGCCGACGAAGAAGCCAGAACTTCCGCCCCTCCGCGGCTGAAGGACCCGGTGGAGGCCACCATCGGTTGAGTCCTCACTCTGGTTACCCTCGGGGATGATCCGGAGGAAGCAGCCACCAACTTCGCCATGGAGAGAGAGCTCCTCCTACGGGAGGCCATCGACTTGGCCCCTACAAAGAAGTAGATCGACATCACTATGTGCGAGTACGAACGCACCCATGGCCTCACTCCGACTAGCAAGGAGTTGAGCCGGCGCGAGCAGGTGCGGCACCGAGGCGGCGAGCTAGGTGGAAGGTTGAATAGGGACGGCGAGTCGGATCCACCGCCCCTCCTCGCTCGGCCTAACTACAACACGCCCATCGAGAATCTGTGCGCGGCATGAGCCGCGGCGGACGAGCTGCCCAACCTGGAGGGCGAGGAGCAGAACCGGTAGAACACGCGGTTGTAGGAGCTTCTCCAGATTGCGGATGAGCATGATGATGCCATCTGGAAGATGCACGAGAATCCCAATGGCTCCAGGGGAGCAATCTGCCCGGCAACAGCAAGGGTGCACCCTGCTAGACCCAGCAGGCATCCTCTCCTCCTGCAGAAAAAACCCACAGCAAGCGCCGCGAGAGCCAGCCGCACCAGGGGCAAATGGTGAACAGCAACCCACCATCGCCCCCTCCCCCAACTGGAGCACCACGACCTATCGGTTCCCATGGAATATCATTTTGCGGCCCAAAAGTTGGGGTGTCCAGGCAACACGGTACCCAAGTTGCTTACAATCAGCTGCGTTGCCCAAAGTTGGCGTGCCAAATACTCAGAGGGTCTTTTTCAGCATGAATTCAACTTTATGTTTCAATACAAAATATCAGGCTAACGGCCGTCAAGTTGGGCCCCCTGTCAGTTCTCGTCGTTATGTCGCTCCCGTCGCTTAGGCGAGGTGGCTGTCACATAGGCTTGCAATGCTGGCACAGTGGATAGGACAACACCACCGGCCTAGTGTATTGACGTGACAAAATAGGGCACATGTATCGGCGTTATAATTATTTTTTGCTTACTCAGAAGCTGGAACGACCATCGCCACGCGTTTCTCCTTGGACTTCTGTCCCCATCGTTAACCACTACCTTAAAAGTGCATTGACGGTTCCACCGTTCCCCTGCCTTGCAGAAACCACTCTTCTTCTTCATATCATCTATCTTCTTCTCGTCTTCTCCTTGCCGCCATAGAAGGTCGTTGCACTCTAGAGACAAGCTTCACTACCCATGACAATAAGAAGATAGATATTGTCTACACCAACGAGTAGGAGACAGTGGTGCGAGTCCTGAGGATGTACGAGGGTTGGATTGAGAAAGATGAGGACAATTTTGTGGGATTGGACCTAGAGTACACCCCGGAGGACCCATATGAAGGGAGTGAAGTCGTCTGATACATTCCAAATGTATCTATAATTTTTGATGTTCCATGCTTGGTTTTATCTACTTTCTTATGTTTTGTTTCAACTTTGAAGTACTTTTCATATGATTTCTTGGACTAACCTATTAAAAAGAGCCACAGTGCCAGCTGCATATTTTCTGCTGTTTTTGGTTCCAGGAAGTTAGAAAATGAATATTCTCGGAATTGGACTTGGACAAAAGCCAAAGTAGATATTTTCCCGGAAGAGTCACGGAGCCAGAAGGAGAATCGGGGAGGGGCCACAGGGTGGCCACACCACCTCATGGCGCGGCTCCCCCTGGCCGCGCCAAGAAATGGTGTGGGCCCCCTAGCCGCCCACCGACCTTGCCCCCTGGCCTATAAGAAGCGTCCCGAGGCATAAACCCTAAATCGTCAAGCCTCCAGCCACGAAAAGATCCGCAGTGCCGCCGCCACCGAAGGGGAGATTCGGGGGACATAAAGTCTCTATTCCGGCACCCTGTCGGGACGGGGAAGGGCCCTCGAAGCCATCTCCATTGATCTCCACCACCATCTCCATCACCGTTGCTGATTCCCATGATGAGGAGGGAGTAGTTCTCTCTCGAGGCTAAGGGTTCTACCGGTAGCTATGTGTTCATCTTTCTCTCTATGCATTATCTTATTGAGATCATGAGCTTGTAATCTATAGATCTACCTTGCTATTCAAGTGCTTTAATAGAGCTCTACTCTCCCCATGTGTGTGAAAGTGATAGCGTGCTCACCATGGTGGCACTTAGGCTAAAGATTACAAATACTTGTTATGAGTTATATTTGGAGTTGGATGTCTTTATGAAATTGTGGTGTTTGTTGGAACCATCTAGTGCTCAAGGTGATAGTGTGGGGTTTTCTAGATGGGAAACACTTACTTTGAAGTGTGCTGTTATAGCCCTACCATCGATTAGAGTGTCCAACTGGAGAGTAGTTAAGAGTAGTATCATGAAGAGAAGATATTTATATGAGAGAGTGTTCACTAGTGAAAGTATGATCCCTAGGCCTTGTTTCTAAGCATTGATACACCGTTTGCTACTAGATCTGTTACATGTTTGCTTGCTTCCATCCTTATTTCAGTTTGCCTTTAGTCTTTTCCACGCCATCGAGCTATTTTCTATCACCGTTACAACTTATAATTATCCATACCACTTGTATTTCACTATCTCTTCGCCGAACTAGTGCACCTATACACCTGACAAGTGTATTGGGTGTGTGGTGGACACAAGAGACTTCTTGTATCTTGATTGCAGGGTTGCTTGAGAGGGAATACCTTTGACCACTTCCTCCCTGAGTTTGATAATCCTTGGGTGATCCACTTAAGGGAAAACTTGCTGCTGTTCTACAAACATCTGCACTTGGAGGCCCAACAACTGCTATAAGAATAGAAGTGCATAGACATCAAGATATTTTCTGGTGCCGTTGCCTGGGAGGTAAGGTAAAAGGTATTCACACCGGAGGATTAAAGAAGAAGAACCTCCCACGGAAAACGCCTATTTTCTGGTGTGAGTACTCGAAGTTATTTCCTTTAGATTCTGCAATTTTTTCTTTTTGTTTTTTGTTTTCACTAGTTAGGCTTAAGGACATGAAGTATTTGAAGAGAAAATTAAAAAAACTATGGAACTTTATTTGCATGCTAATAGCAATGTTATTAGTATGAATTCTTTGGACACCATTATTGCTAATGTTATGGAAAAGTCTAAGCTTGGGGAAGCTAGTTTTTATGAACATGATCTTTTTAGTTCCCCAGCTTTGGAAGATAGCTATTCTATTGCTTATCATGATACCAAACCTCCAATATATGATGATTACAATGATGAATATGATATTTTCAGTCCACCTACTATTGAGGAGAAAATTAATGATTACAATATGCCTCCTATATTTGATGATTATGGTGATGAGAATAATAATGATAGCTATTTTGTTGAATTTTCTCCCACTATGATTACTAAGAATGACTATTCTTATAGGGAGAGTAATAATTGCTTTATGCATGTGGCTCATGATAATAATGTGTTATGTGATAGTTATATTGTTAATTTTATTCATGATGCTACTGAAAGTTATTATGAGAGAGGGAAACATGGTTTTATGCATCTCAACAATATTAAGTTTCCCCTCTTTATGTTGAAAGTCTTAAAGTTGCACTTGTTTTGCTTTCCTATGCTTGTTGCTTTGTGCTTTCATGAATTGTTTCTTTACAAGATTCCTATGCATAGGAAGTGGGTTAGACTTAAATGTGTTTTCAATTTGCTTCTTGATTCTCTCTTTTACTTCAATTCATATTTCTTATGTGAGCATCTTCTTAAACTATCATGCCTAACTTAAAGGTATTAAAGAAAAGTACTTATTAGGAGATAACCCAAAAGTTTTAGATGAGTCTTGGAAATTATTACTTCAGTAATAATCGCTCCTTATCCTTTTTATTTGCTTTTTGTGCCAAGAGTAACCTCTAATGAGAGAGTAGTAATGATTGGGAAAGTTGATGTCCCGAAACAGATTTCTATGCTTCACCGTAAAAATCCGTGTAAATCTCTATACGTCCTTTTGAGGCGTGAATCTTTGTGCTTCTGCCCCAGGTTGTTATCTAACTTTTGTTAGTTCAATACTTTTTGATTTGAGCAACATAAGGTCCTCGAAAAAATTAGTCTTTACCTGATGGTCTCTTTTGATAGATTTCTGCCATTATTTGCATTTGCTTCTTGTTGGTTACTTTTTGAGTTATTGTGGAGAATTGAGCTTTTTGAGGGAAGTGCTACAATAGATTGTGTTTTAATGGAAGTTTATTTGGTGTTGGAACTGAACCTAAAGACTTATTATGTTGAGTGCACTAATGTTGCTAATAAAGATTGTGTGAAGTTTTGTATGAAGGAAAAATTTCAGGTGTATGGAAGGAATGAGTAATGAGATGAAAGATGGCCTAAAGCTCAAGCATGGGGATGCCACACGTGTCACCCCAAGAAATATCCAAGTAGTACAAGCGTCAAATCTTGGGGATGCCCAAGGCATCCCCCTCTTCATCAATAAAAATCCTAGGTTTCTTACAAACGCTTCATTTTTATTGTTTCATGCACAGTTGTGTTGTTCTTGGAGCGTCTTCTTTTTCGTTTTCGTTTTGGTTTTTAGTTTTCTTGGTTTTCTTAGTTTGCTGAATAAATTGGTTGGACCGCCTCTTTCATACATTGGTTTTCAAATAGTTTGGTTTGGTTTGGAAAAGAGTAGGAAAGTTCATACTTAAGTGGTAAAAAGAGCTTGTTTTCGACTCTGACCTATGTTTTGTCATGCCATGCTTGATATTGTTTTGGCTTTATGCTTAGTATTCTTTGCTGTAGCATGACTTGTTATAAACAATTGATATTGCTTAATGTGCCTTGGATGAATCATGCGTTGTTTTAGCATAGTAAAGCATAGTATAGTGGTATTCTCCTTTGATACTTTATTTGGGTTGACATGGCGCATGCTCACACCATGTTATGACTATCCAAAGTCACCATAGCCTTTATGATCCTTTAGTATTCAACTTGTAGTATCACTTTATGCTTTGATCAATGATGTTTTGTCGCTCTGCATGATTATGGCCATTATTGCTCTCTTAGTTTGTCGCTCCCAGTCTTTTGCTAGCCTCCACAATGAATTATGAGTTCCACTCATGCATCCAACTCCCTAAACCAAGTTATTACAAAGAGTCCACCATACTTACCTACTAGCTTATGCTATACCAAGTATATTCATGCTTTTGTTTACCTTCCAAATTAAACTTGTTATGAGAAAACTAGTGATTAAAGCTCTCACGAACTTGATGGCACACTTTACTTTTCTTGCCCTTAATAAACTTGAACCATTGTGTCTTCTATGTTGTATATGCTTGCACTTATTTGTTGGGAATTAGCCGAACCATGCTTTCATGGGGAACGCTTTCAACATTGCACTTGGTACTTGTACCTAGTTGATATCATGCTCTTTTGTATATGGATGTCGTCGGTGTGAAATGAAAGGGGAGCTTGTAAGTCCATGGAGTTATGTATATGTGTGAGAGAAACGCTTGGGCCGCTGGTCTAATCCATGCTTACATAGTGGAAACCTGCAGTGTAACCATAATGAGTTGTCTATGAAGCATTCTTCTTATAAAAAAAGAGTCCTATATTGAAAAAAAAGAGAAAAGAAAAAAAAGAGATAATATGAAAAGAGGAAAGAGAGAAAAAAGCACCATATTCCCATGGTAAATACGAAGAATGCTGAGATGCTCGTTGTTTGCTTGCCTTGTCATTTTGATATGGGGATTCTTCCGTATCATCGAGCAAGGGGTACCCCGTTGGCGGTTCTCAATGCTACACATGTACTTACAATGACAAGAACTTACCGGTGACTAAACTTGAGTAGCATTAGGAGCGGCCCTCGTATACAAGGGACATGAGATTTCTGACTTATACTTTGTCAAGCATGTACACCATAGTTTGTTCACTTTAACCTTAATCACTTCAAGATGCTTATGATAGGGGCAATGAGAGCCGAAAGCTATAAGTACCATAATTTTTGGAAGCTCTTTATGAGACTTGAATCCCTACTTCCTTTTATAAAGGCCTTTCTTCCACCATTATATTGAGTCTCCACCTTCTATCTTTAGGCACCTACTTTGAGAGCATAGTGGCCATTCTTAGTTCTATGTGCATTGTCCCAATACTAGTTGATTGATGCATAACTTGATATTGCTTGTTTTAAACTATTGTATCTAGTCACTCTTTTGAACTTTGAAGGTGTCCTGTGCATTTATATTTGCTACTCTATTGAGGGACAAGCTGAATACTAGAATGCTATGTTTTCTTTATGTGAAACAAACAAACGTCTTGCAAAGTATTGTTATTCATGAATCTTTTGTTTGTGCCTTTTCATGTTGCATCATAGTTTCTTTGTCTTATTGCTAGAACTTTGTCTTTCATGTTATGATTGAAGTACTATGCTCCCCGCTTTGAATGTTTTACAAATACTTTGATAAAACTTTGATGGGGCATGTCACCTCAAAAATTATTCTTTATTTTTATCACTTACCTACTCGAGGACGAGCAGGAGTTAATCTTGGGGATGTTAATACATTGCAAATGTATCTATAATTTTTGATGTTCCATTCTTGGTTTTATCTCCTTTCTTATGTTTTGTTCCAACTTTGGAGTACTTTTCATATGATTTCTTGGACTAACCTATTAACAAGAGCCACAGTGCCAGCTGCATGTTTTCTGCTGTTTTTGGTTCCAGGAAGTCAGAAAATGAATATTCTCAGAATTGGACGGGACAAAAGCCAAAGTTGATATTTTCCCGGAAGACTCACGGAGCCAGAAGGAGAGTCAGAGAGGAGCCACAGGGTGGCCACACCACTCCATGGCGTCGGTCCCCCCAGGCCGCGCCAAGGCATGGTGTGGGCCCCCTGGCCGCCCACCGACCTTGCCCCCTAGCCTATAAGAAGCCTCCCGAGGCATAAACCCTAAATCGTCAAGCCTCCAACCACGAAAAGTTCCACAGCGCCGCCGCCACCGAAGGGGAGATTCGGGGGACAGAAAGTCTCTGTTCCGGCACCCTGCCGGGACAGGCAAGTGCCCCCGGAGCCATCTCCATCAATCTCCACTACCATGTCTATCACCGTTGCTGATTCCCATGATGAGGAGGGAGTAGTTCTCTCTTGAGGCTAAGGATTCTACCGGTAGCTATATGTTCATCTCTCTCTATGCATGATCTTATTGAGATCATGAGCTTGTAATCTATAGATCTACCTTGCTACTCAAGTGCTTTAATAGATCTCTGCTCTCCCCATGTGTGTGAAAGTGACAGCGTGCTCACCATGGTGGCACTTAGGCTAGAGATTACAAATACTTGTTATGAGTTATATTTCGAGTTTGATGTCTTTATGAAATTGTGGTGTTTGTTGGAACCATCTAGTGCTCAAGGTGATAGTGTGGGGTTTTCTAGATGGGAAATACTAACTTTGAGGTGTGTTGTTATAGCCCTACCATAGATTAGAGTGTCCAACCGAAGAGTAGTTAAGAGTAGTATCATGAAGAGAAGATATTTATATGAGAGAGTGTTCACTAGTGAAAGTATGATCCCTAGGCCTTGTTTCTAAGCATTGATACACCATTTGCTACTAGATCTGTTACATGTTGGCTTGCTTCCATCTTTATTTCAGTTTGTCTTTAGTCTTTTCCACACCATCGAGCTATTTTCTATCACTGTTACCACTTATAATTATCCATACCACTTGTATTTCACTATCTCTTCGCCGAACTAGTGCACCTATACACCTGACAAGTGTATTGGGTGTGTTGGGGACACAAGAGACTTCTTGTATCTTGATTGCAGGGTTGCTTGAGAGGGAATACCTTTGACCACTTCCTCCCTGAGTTCGATAAACCTTGGGTGATCCACTTAAGGGAAAACTTGTTGTTGTTCTACAAACCTCTGCACTTGGAGGCCCAACAACTGTCTACAAGAATAGAATGCGTAGACATCATCGTCGTCATTCAACTTGCCATGAGGAAACACGTCCTCGTCTACCACTTCTCCCGGTTTGTAGATCTGCTCATCGTAGCTAACCGCTTTTAGGGTTTTCTCCTCTTGTTCTTTATCCATTTGCTCATCTACTGGATTTTATTTAGGACCAAATAAATTATGACAAGGAAATGTTGAGAGTCTTGATCTTGCATTTACTTAACTTTTTCAAATTATATTCAGATGATGATCTTGCATTGACAAAATATTTGTAGTTACAAATTTTGGTGATGACAAACTACATACTTTCAGGACTGACAGGAATTGTCTGGCGCTGCCCTAGTTTCTTGTAGAAAAGGGAATTGGTTTCTGCACTGTCGACAATACAACAGATTTTTCGATCTTTTATCGAGAGGGAATTATAATTGTTGCGCACAACTGGATCGATATTTAGAGTCTTGTCAAGATCCTAGGGGGCTCGACGAAGGGTGGAATGGCATCAGTCGCAACTAGAATCCTCGATGAGTCGTACGACAGAATGAAGGAAGATTTCCCTATGGATAGGCATGATTTCTAGGACAAGTAGCCGCTGTCTGATATAAACCTGAAGTATGCAGCCACAGATGCTTACGTGACCTACCAGCTGTACAAGAAGATCCATTTTTTCTACGTTACCTCGTGTTTTGCCCTATTTGCAAGAGGGAAGACGAGCTTAGGGGAGCCATTTGTAGAAAATGTAGAATAGCTGAGTTTGAAGCTGCATATGCAAAGGAAATGGCTACATCTGAAGCAGCTAACAGAGAGGCTGCAGAAGCAGCCAAAAGAGAGCTTGCAGCTAAAGCAGAAGCAACTGATAGAGAGGCTGCAGCTGAAGCAGCAAACAGAGAGGCTGCATCTTCTAGTGGCCACAATCAGCTCTGTGATGCACCGCTAATTGTGCCGCAGGACGCTGAAGATAGGGAAGGCAAGTTAGATCCCAGGTGGGACGAAGCATTTCGTGAGCTGTGGAGTGCCAATAATGTAAGATCCACCTAGAATGATCGTAGTTGGTCGCCTAGGAACGATGGCAAGCACCTCAAGTGGGCTGATGAGAAGTGAATTAAATTTTACTTCTCAGTGTTATGTTTCTATTTTGTGGAACTCATTTATCTTATCAAGATGTCTAGCGCCTCAAGTGAGAGTAGTAAAATAAATTTAACCCGCTTTGTGTTATGTTTATGTATGTGTCTTGTAGCTTGTCAAGATGGTAGCTCGTTAACTGGCAGTTTGAAAGAGTACCCTTTTCCTCTCTCGCTAAACAAATATGTTTCATTTTGCCCAAATTGGTAGCAAATCTAGAGAAGATTCTCTCTTCAATAATTTGTTCCCTTTTGGACCTCTTTTTGACTCTGATTAGGTAGCAAATCTAGAGCAGCAAATCACATCAGGCAGAATACATTCATTCAGAAAACAAAAAAAATGTAGATATTGTTGTGTGCAGCTAAATAGGATATAGCGATAGAAAGTAGGTTGCTTAACGAGGTTCGATGCGTTCAGCCAGAAATAGGATGCAAGCAAAATAGAGAAAATCAAAAGAAGCTGCTTAGCAGCAGCAGCCGCTGCAGCAGCCACATTCAACCCCTCCTTCATGCGCCCACGCCTCCGCCTCCTCCCTCCGGCGCTTCCTCCACTTGTTGCTGCCCACTCCCTTGATCTTGGGGGCCATGGGCCTGATTAGAGGCATGCGACCCTCTTTGATGGCCACCCACTAGAGGTTTTGGAGGTGAATGCCAAGAACCCGGTGTTCAGCGATGTAGGCTTTGATGTTCACAGTCTCGCGCTTGTCGCCTTTGTGGATGCCGGAGCCAGGGGCCTCTACATGCTTCAGTAAGGAGTTGAAGTTGGTGCCGGCGAGAGTCACCCAGCAAAAGGCAATCCCCTTGCAGAAGGTGCAGCGCCAGGAGCCGCCCCTAAACAAGGCGTCGTACTGGCCAGCCTGCAGCCTTCTCAGCACCTGACGAGTCTTGGTGTGTATGGACTCGTCATCGCTATAGACATCACTGCCGGAAACCTATTGGAAAAAAAGGAAAATTGGGGGAGTATATGATGTAAGAAGATCGAGCAATCGAATGCGAACAAGCGAATCCTAATAAACCAAGATCTAGCATCCAACGATGGGAACGGTAGAAGAACAAGGGGAGGGAGCAAACCCTAGTTACCTCCAACCATGGGTCGTCGATGCCGGTGTCATAGGGGTTTAGTGGAGCGGTGTACTTATCTGGATCGTAGGTGCCCATGAAGTGCTTGATCTGCTTGTGACCAGCGGGGGCCTCCTCGCCGGCGGGGGGCTCCTCTTCGGTGGCTCCGTCGATAGCGGGGACGAGGGCCTGGACGGGAATGGCGGCTGCCATTGATGCCTTGACTGGGTCCTGGACAGGGACGGTGGCTGCTTTCAACGCGTCGAGGGGGGACCGGCGAGGAGACGGGGTCCTCATCGGCGGCTACGTCGGTAGCGGGGATGGGGGCCTGGATGGGAATGGCGGCTGCCATCGATGGCTCGACTAGGGCCTGGACAGGGATGGCGCCTGCTTTCAACACGTCGAGAGGGACTGGCGAGGAGACGGGGGCCTCCTCGTCAGCGGCCTCGGAGGCGATGATGGCCACTATATCCTCCTTCGCCATCGCCGGCACGGCTAGGGTATTCTCGGGAGTTTGCAGATGCTGGTGGGACAGTGGAGAGGGTTGCGTGGGGAGAGTGAGCGAGAGTGAGAGTGGGTGTGCGGAGAGGGGCTCTATAGTTAAGGTGGATGGAAGCAAGGCACGTTTCGTTGCACCATCGTGCAACGTGCCGCGCAGTCTACTGCACCGTACACCGCGACATGCGCACGGTACGTCACGTTTTTTTCCCGGGCCATGCATGGTAGTTCTGTATTGAGCCGCATGCAAAGGGCGCATACACAATTTCTATGTGCGAAGGTTGACACGGCCCAAAAATTGGCGGTAGTTAAAAGTGGAAATGTAGAGGGGAAGGTAGGTGGCGAGATTTGTGGGGTTGTGCTAGATCGGGTAGAGGGATATGTTGATGACTGCGAGTGACTCGATGAAGGCGGAGACGTTAGGTCTCATTGAGCTCAGCTCTTCGGCCTCTAGCTAGTGCATACAAGTTTCTTACGGTGGGGCCCAGTTGGAAGTGAGGTTGAGAGCCGCTTCATAAAAAATGGGATATGTCTTATTAAAATCAATCAATAAATTGCAGCTGTCCATCGACGACCATGCACTCGATGACGCATGTGTTGTGGCATAGTAGTAGCAGTAGTAGCCTTTTTAGACTTGATTAAACATGACATGACGGCTCGACGACTTTTTCCAGGGACGGCATCGTGTTCCTTCTTATAGAAGTCTCGCTGAGGGAGACGTCTATGTTGTCTCATGCTGTACTGTGAAGGGCCCGACGTGTGCAACGATCATTGTTGGATTGCACAGAATCAATGGTTGGTGCGCACGATCCACGTGACAACTGTGACAACCAATCAGGGAGTAGCAGATAGAGTGAGCACAAGTTTGGGCTTCTATGAAAGATAGAGAGAGGGGGGCAAACCTGAGTAGTATCAAAAAACAAAGGGCAAACCTAAGTAGTATGAAAGTGAGTGTCTTGTACAATGAAATACATCATGGCATACATCAAATTATGCCAAGATAAATCCACTAGAGTTCATTGGATGTGTGTTCTTCTCATAAACGACATGGACCCACTAGAGTTCATTGCATGTGTGTTATTCTCATAAACCACATGGATCCATTGGTGTCATTGCATGTGTGTTCTTTTCATAAACCACATGTTGATCAACCAATCTCATGGCATGGCTATTCTTCTCACAAACCACATAAGGATCCACCAATGTCATTGGATGTGTGTTCTTTTCATGAACCACACCCAGTGTCATTGGATGTGTGTTCTTCTCACAAACCACACATGGATCAACCAGTGTAATTGCATGTCCGTTCTTTGCATGAACCACACATGGATCCACCCAGTGTGATTGCATGTCAGTTCTTCTCACAAACCACATAAGGATCCACCAGTGTCATTGCATGTCTGTTCTTTTCATTAACCACACCCAGTGTCATTGCATGTATGTTGCTCTAAACAAACCACACATGGATCCACCAGTGTCATTGCATGTGGTCATTGCATGTGTGTTCTTCTAAACAAACCACACATGGATCCACCAGTATCATTGCATGTCTGTTCTTTTGATGAACCACACCCAGCGTCATTGCATGTGTGTTCTTCTGACAAACCACACATGGATCCACTAGTGTCATTGGATGGGTGTTCTTTTCACAAACCACAGCTAGATTCATTGCATGTGTGTTCTTCTAAACAAACCACACATGGATCCACCAGTGTCATTTCATGTCTGTTCTTTTCATGAACCACACCCAGTGTCATTGCATGTGTGTTCTTCTAAACAAACCACACATGGATGCACCAGTGTCATTGCATGCCGTTCTTCTCATGAACCATAACTAGTGTGATTGCATGTCTGTTCCTCTCATAAACCACACATGGATCCACCAGTGTCATTGCATGTCTGTTCTTCTCATGAACCACATCTAGAGTCATAGCATGTCAGTTCTTCTCACAAACCACATAAGGATCCACCAGTGTCATTGGATGTGTGTTCTTTTCATGAACCACACACAGTGTCATTCGATGTCTGTTCTTTTCTTAAACCACATAAGGATCCACCAGCGTCATTGGATGTGTGTTCTTTTCATGAACCACACCCAGTGTCATTGCATGTGTGTTCTTCTCACAAGCCACACATGGATCCACCAGTGTCATTGGATGTGTGTTCTTTTCACAAACCATGGCTAGAGTTACTGCATGTGTGTTCTTCTAAATAAACCACACATGGATCCACCAGTGTCATTACATGTCTGTTCTTTTCATGAACCACACCTAGTGTCATTGCATGTGTGTTCTTCTAAACAAACCACACATTGATCCACCAGTGCCATTGCTTGTCTGTTCTTCTCATGAACCACAACCAGTGTCATTGCATGTTTGTTCCTCTCATAAACCACACATGGATCCACCGGTGTCATTGCATGTCTATTCTTCTCACGAACCACATCTAGAGTCATTGCATGTCTGTTCTTCTCACAAACCACATAAGGATCCACCAGTGTCATTGGATGTGTGTTCTTTTCATGAACCACACACAGTGTCATTCCATGTCTGTTCTTTTCATAAACCACATAAGGATCCACCAGTGTCATTGGATGTGTGTTCTTTTCATGAACCACACCCAGTGTCATTACATGTGTGTTCTTATCACAAACCACATAAGGATGAACCAATGTCATTGCATGTGTGTTCTTCTCATGAACCACAACTAGAGTTATTGGATGTCTGTTCTTCTCACAAACCGCATAAGGACCAGTGTCATTGGATGTGTGTTCTTTTCAAGAACCACACCCAGTGTCATTGGATGTGTATTCTTCTCACAAACCACACATGGATCCACCAGTGTCATTGCATGTCTGATCTTTGCATGAACCACACATGGATCCACCCAGTGCGATTGCATGTCAGTTCTTCTCACAGACCACATAAGGATCCACCAGTGTCATTGCATGTCTGTTCTTTTCATGAACCACACCCAGTGTCATTGCATGTATGTTCCTCTAAACAAACCACACGTGGATTCACCAGTGTCATTGCATGTGGTCACTGCATGTGTGTTCTTCTAAACAAACCACATATGGATCCACCAGTATCATTGCATGTGAGTTCTTTTCATGAACCACACCCAGTGACATTGCACGCGTGTTCTTCTCATAAACCACACATGGATCCACCAGTGTCATTGGATGTGTGTTCTTTTCACAAACCACGGCTAGAGTTACTGCATGTGTGTTCTTCTAAACAAACCACACATGGATCCACTAGTGTCATTGCATGTCTGTTCTTTTCATGAACCACACCCAGTGTCATTGAATGTGTGTTCTTCTAAACAAACCACACATTGATCCACCAGTGCCATTGCTTGTCTGTTCTTCTCATGAACCACAACCAGTGTCATTGCATGTTTGTTCATCTCATAAACCACACATGGATCCACCTGTGTCATTGCATATATGTTCTTCTCATGAACCACATCCAGAGTCATTGCATGTCTGTTCTTCTAAACAAACCACACATGGATCCACCAGTGTCATTGGTTGTGTGTTCTTTTCACAAACCACACATAGTGTCATTGGACATGGATCCACCAGTGTCATTGCATGTTTGTTCTTTGCATGAACCACACATGGATCCACCCAGTGTGATTGCATGTCAAATCTGCTCACAAACCACATAAGGATCCACCAGTGTCATTGCATGTCTGTTCTTTTCATGAACCACACCCAGCGTCATTGCATGTGTGTTCTTCTCACAAACCACACCTGGCTCCACTAGTGTCATTGGATGTGTGTTATTTTCACAAACCACAGCTAGATTCATTGCATGTGTGTTCTTCTAAACAAACCACACATGGATCCACCAGTGTCATTTCATGTATGTTCTTTTCATGAACCACACCCAGTGTCATTGCATATGTGTTCTTCTAAACAAACCACACATGGATCCACCAGTGTCATTGCATGATGTTCTTCTCATGAACCATAACTAGTTTTATTGCATGTTTGTTCCTCTCATAAACCTACATGGATCCACCAGTGTCATTGCATGTCTGTTCTTCTCATGAACCACATCTAGAGTCATTGCATGTATGTTCTTCTCACAAACCACATAAGGATCCACCAGTCTCATTGGATGTGTGTTCTTTTCATGAACCACACACAGTGTCATTCGATGTCTGTTCTTTTCATAAACCACATAAGGATCAACCAGTGTCATTGGATGTGTGTTCTTTTCATGAACCACACCCAGTGTCATTGCATGTGTGTTCTTCTCATAGACCACATCAGGATCAACCAGTGTTATTGCATGTGTGTTCTTCTCATGAACCACAGCTAGAGTTATTGCATGTCTGTTCTTCTCACAAACCGCATAAGGATCCACCAATGTCATTGGATGTGTGTTCTTTTCAAGAACCACACCCAGTGTCATTGGATGTGTACTCTTTTCACAAACCACACATGGATCCACCAGTGTCATTGCATCTTTGATCTTTGCATGAACCACACACGGATCCACCCAGTGCGATTGCATGTTAGTTCTTCTCACAAACCACATAAGGATCCACCAGTGTCATTGCATGTCTGTTCCTCTAAACAAACCACACGTGGATCCACCAGTGTCATTGCATGTGGTCACTGCATGTGTGTTCTTCTAAACAAACCACATATGGATCCACCAGTATCATTGCATGTGTGTTCTTTTCATGAACCACACCCAGTTACATTGCACGCGTGTTCTTCTCACAAACCACACATGGATCCACCAGTCATTGGATGTGTGTTCTTTTCACAAACCACGGCTAGAGTTACTGCATGTGTGTTCTTCTAAACAAAGCACACATGGATCCACCAGTGTCATTGCATGTCTGTTCTTTTCATGAACCACACCAAGTGTCATTGCATGTGTGTTCTTCTAAACAAACCACACATTGATCCACCAGTGCCATTGCTTGTCTGTTCTTCTCATGAACCACAACCAGTGTCATTGCATGTTTGTTCATCTCATAAACCACACATGGATCCACCAGTGTCATTGCATATATGTTCTTCTCATGAACCACATCCAGAGTCATTGCATGTCTGTTCTTCTCACAAACCACATAAGGATCCACTAGAGTCATTGCATGTCTGTTCTTTTCATGAACCACACCCAGTGTCATTGCATGTCTGTTCCTCTAAACAAACCACACATGGATCCACCAGTGTCATTGCATGTGTGTTCTTCTAAACAAACCACACATGGATCCACCAATATCATTGCATGTGTGTTCTTTTCATGAACCACACCCAGTGTCATTGCATGTGCGTTCTTCTCACAAACCACACATGGATCCACCAGTGTCACTGGATATGCGTTCTTTTCAAAAACCACAGCTAGAGTCACTACATGTGTGTTCTTCGAAACAATCCACACATGGATCCACCAGTCTCATTGCATGTCTGTTATTTTCATGAACCACACCCAGTGTCATTGCATGTGTGTTCTTCTAAACAAACCACACATGGATCCACCAGTGTCATTGCATGTCTGTTCTTCTCATGAACCACAACCAGTGTCATTGCATGTCTGTTCCTCTCATAAACCACACATGGATCCACCAGTGTCATTGCATGTATGTTCTTCTCATGAACCACATCTAGAGTCATTGCATGTCTGTTGTTCTCACAAACCGCCATAAGGATCCACAAGTGCCATTGGATGTGTGTTCTTTTCATGAACCACACACAGTGTCATTGGATGTCTATTTTTTTCATAAACCACATAAGGATCCACCAGTGTCATTGGTTGTGTGTTCTTTTCACAAACCACACATAGTGTCATTGCATGTCTGTTCTTTGCATGAACCACACATGGATCCCCCCAGTGTGATTGCATGTCAAATCTGCTCACAACCTACATAAGGATCCACCAGTGTCATTGGATGTCTGTT